>NW_010729089.1:2059249-2125548 GCF_000365185.1 Nelumbo nucifera | reverse complement strand
TGATGGGGGGCCGCCATAACGCCGGCCGGTTCGGTACCACGTCCGGCGTCTTAACGCCCGGGGATATGGCTCGGATCCGAGCTACGTATGCCATTCTCGTGGAATACCAAATAAGGTGCTCATTGCCTGGGGAAATGGCTATTGATGCTCAACCCGGTGAGCTTTGTGTTTATGAGCATAGCTTGGAGACTAGCTGAGGTTCCCGTTGAGCAAAGGGTTCGTTGAGGTGCTAAACTAGTACAGGGTGTTGCCGATGCAGCTTATGCCGAACTCCTTTAGATTTTTGCTCGGCCTTATGTCCTATTGTGCCATCCGTGATATTGAACTAACCCTGGGGATGGTGAGCTTTATGCTCCAACCAAAACACCACCAGCTGGGTTATTATTATTTCTCCACCCAGCGGAATATCTGGTTGTTGGTCAGGGCCCTTCTTCCGTGAAGCATTGGAAGGAGTCATTATTCTTTGTGCGTTTCCCTGGGGGTTTCCCTTTTCCTGCCAAGCTACGGGGGCCGAGGACGACTCTGCCGCAGCCCCAATGGTTGGCCCTCACATGGGAGGAGAGGTTGGCCCTAAGCATGATCCATGAAGTTGACGTTATCGCGTACACATGCTCGGAGATGCTGATGCTCGTCGGGCTGATGGAAAGGGTGGCCGGTCTRTTTCTTTTACTTCTATTTTCCGAGTTAAATTTACTTTGCCTGCTTTGTACTTATCTTGGGTATCCTACGTAGCAGGTGTGAGTATGGCCACCAAGGAAGAGATCGTTCGTCGGATGAAGGCGCTCCGACAAAGGCAGGAGTGAGCTGGTGAGGCTTGTCCAGAGGCAGAGGAGCGGCCATGATCCAAGGACAGGGCGGCTCATCGGCGACGAAGAGTTTGGCAACGAGAGGCCGAGGAGGACGAAGTTTTCATCGTTGACCTGGAAGGGGTCCGTCGTCTGGCTTGACTATCGGCGACTGATGTAGGCAGCAGCTCGGGTCTGCACGTGCCGAGGTGGTCGGTTCGTGTAGATGACAATCTGGAGACGCCCGGGGTTCCTGAGCAATTACTGTGGGGAAACATGACAATGTCAATAGCTCGGGAATCGGTCGGGGTCAGTAGCGGAGCCCTGGAGTGTGTGCTGCTACGGTCTGCTACCCAGGTAAAATCTCTTCTTTTTAATCCTTGTGTTTTGCTCTCTTCTTCGGTATGCTTATTCTTTGTGTTTTGCAGAATGCTTGTGTGGCGGTTGTGCTGGTTGATCGTCTTCGAAACCTTTGATCAACGTACGAGCGGGAGCATTCCGAGTACCAGCGGTAGAAGGCCTAGTTGGTCGAGCTTCAGGCCGCCGAGGAACGATCGGCTGCACTGGAGAGGGAGGTGGCCGAGCAGGCTAATCTTGTTCGGGAGCTGAGGCGAGAGATCGCCGAGCTCAAGGCTGAGCGGGACAGGTTGAGGCAGGAGGCCGCCGAGGAAGCCATCAACGAGTACAAGGCATCAGAGGAGATGCAACTACAAATGGACGAGTACGTCCAGACTTCCTTCGCGACTGGGTTCAATCTCTTTCGACGAAGGATCCTTAGTTGCCACCCGGAGTTGGCCGATGAGTCGCAGGGTTAGGGCGCTTTTGACTCGGATTCTCCGCAAAGATTCGCCGAGGGAGTCGAGGACGAGGTTGAAGCCATTGACGATGCTGCTGATTCTATGGTCGAGGATTGATCAATTGCCTTCTGTTATATTTTTTTTTGTGTTCCCCTTTTTTTTTTTGGGCTCGGTATGCCATGCCTCAAACGATGTAATGAACAATTTTTGGTTGAATGTTAGTGGTTCTGCCCGATCATACGTTGTTATACGTATGTGATTCTGTTGGCTGGGCTAGGCCAGTCTTACGCCAACCGAGGTGTAGCTGGCTGAGGCATAGCCGACCGGGCCATGCCTTAGCGTCCCCAGTCTTACGTCGACCGAGGTTTAGTTGTTTGAGGCATAGTCGACCGGGCTATGCCGAGGCATCCCCAGTCTTACGCCAGCCGAGGTTTAGTTGTTTGAGGCATAGCCTGTAGGGCTATGCCTCGCCTTCCCTAGTCTTACATCGACCGAGGTGTAGTTGGCCGAGGTATAGCGTATCGGGCTATGCCTTGGCGTCCCCCATCTTACTCCATCTGGGGTTTAGTTATTCGAGGCATAGCTGATCGGGCTATGCCTTGGTGTCCCTAGTCTTACGCAAACCGAGATTTAGTTGGCCGAGCATAGCTTACCGGGTTATGCCTCGCCTTCCCTAGTCTTATGGCAACCAAGATTTAGTTGTCCGAGATCTTTCGGTTCCTGAGCTCTCAGCCATGGGATGCTTAGTTTTTGGTCTCGGGAGCCTTTTGGGCCCTTCTAGGGCTAGCCGTTTCCTAGCTAGCTCGGCCATTGAGCTGGCGGTTGTGCGGAGTTCCTCAACCGCCCTTAGGCCTTGGTGAGCGGGGGCATTCTTCCTCTATGTTTAGGCTCAGCTGTTGTTAGCTGAGTCGGGTAGCTTGGTCGACAATGCGCTGCCGATTTGGACGTGATGGGCTCAGCCGTTTGGGGATCGGCAGAGTCAATTCAGTTGGCAGTGCGGCTTAGCATGTGTGTGTGCCTCTAGGTCGAAGAAGTAACTTAAGAAGACTTTTATTGCTTGTAGGTCTACTGGTAAAAGATCTTGAGGTTTCTCGAATTCCAACTCCTCGGTATTGGCCAGTCTTCGAGGTCTTCAAGTCTATAAGTACCTGGTCTGAGGAATCTAGTGACCCTATACGACCCTTCCCAGTTCGGTCCGAGCTTTCCTTTTCTTGGTGTGGGGACTATGACTTTGTGCAGAACGAAGTCGCCTTTCTTGAATTCGCGTCTTCTTACGTTAGAATCATAATGCCATGCCATCTTCTACTATTGTACAACTATCTTCACATGTGCTCGGTCCTGAGCTTCCTCTACTAGGTCCAACTCCGTGCGTAGATCTTCGTCATTTTTCCCTTCGTCAAAGAGCTCGATCCGAAGGGTTGGGGAACTTAATTCCACGAGAATCATGGCTTCGACCCCGTAGGTCAGACTGAAAGGGGTCTCTCCAGTGGTAGTTCGTGGGGTCGTCCTATAAACTTAGAGAATGCTCGGTAACTCCTTAACCCACCTTCCCTTGGCCTGATCAAGGTGTGTCTTCAGTCTTGTAGTAGAATGTGATTGGTTACCTTGGTTTGCCCATTGCTCTGAGGTCAATGTACCGCGGTAGTCCGGAGGTCGATCCCTAGATCGGCACAGAGGGCCTTGAACTTCTTGTCGGTGGACTGCGTTCTATTGTTTGTGATGAGTACACGTGGGATGCCGAAACGGAAAATGATTCCTTGCCAAAGGAAGTTTCGGGCATTGTGGGCGGTGATGTGTGGCAGGGCTTTGGCTTCTACCCACTTCGTGAAGTAGTCCACTGCTACGAGGAGGAAATTCTTCTGCGCAACCGCGGTGGGGAAAGGGTCGAGGATGTCCATTCCCCATTGGGCAAACGACCATGGGCTGGTGATCGACCGCAAAGGGGCCGTTGGCTGGTGATGGAGATTAGAGTGACGTTGGCAACTATCGCACTTCCGGACAAATTGAACGAAATCCTACTTCATCGTCGGTCAGAAATATCCCTGTCGGAGCACCTTATGGGATACTCATGTATTTCCCTAAGGACATAGTTTGCCTCGGCCGGGGGGAGGAACTTTAAGTTTGGAAGCGTGTGAGAACACCAATAGAGTTGACCCTGGATTAGGCAATACCTAGCTGCTCTGTGCTGGAGCCTTTTTGCTTCTACTCGATCCTCCGAGGAAGTGCCCTCTCGAAGATACTCGATTATGGGGTCCATCAAAGATGAGTCATGTTGCATTGGAAGGATGAGGACGGTTGAGGGTGCGATGCTCGGTTGGGCCAGCGTGTCTAGCCAGACATTTAAGTCAAGGTCGGCCTGTGGTGAGCTAGCGAGCTTTGAAAGGGTGTCGACTCGAGGGATCTATCGGATGTCGAAATGCTCGAGCTGTTGAATAAGCTCATGCACCTTCTGTAGGTAGTTTGCCATAGAGGGAGTTTGAGCTTCAAACTGGCCATGGGTTTGATTGACCACGAGTTGAGAGTCGCTGAAGGCTCGATTCATCGTGCCCTGAGGTCTAAAGCAAGGCGGAGCTTGGCAATTAGGACCTCATACTCGGCCTCATTATTGGATTCTTTGAACTCGAACCTGAGGGCGTGTTCCAACATTACATCTTCTGAGCCGAGGAGGATAAGGCTAGTGCCGCTACCCTCCTTGTTCGGCGAGCCATCTACATGGAGGGTCCATGCTGGGGGTAATGGCATTGGCTCCTCAATGGTAAATGTACATTCTGCGATGCAATCTACCAAGGCCTAGGCTTTGATCGCCAGGGTGCGTATTCGATGTCGAATTCACTCAACTCCATGCTCCACTTGACTAGGCGGCCCGAAACTTCCGATCTTTGTAGCACCTGCTTAAGGGGCTGATTGGTGAGTACTCGAATGCCATGGGCTTGGAAGTAGGGTCTGAGCTTTCTGGCTGCGGTGATGAGGGCCAGAGCCAATTTTTCGAGATTGAAGTACTGGGTCTCCGCGCCACTAAGGACCTTGCTGGTATAGTAGATTGGTCTCTATACCCGGTCCTCTTCTTTGACCAATACTGAGCTGATGACCTCATACCCAGTCGAATGATAGAGCAATAGCTCGTCTCTTGGGGCTCAACTTAGTAAGGAGGGGCGGTGAGCTCAAGTACTGCTTTAGTTTCTAGAAAGACTGCTCACACTTTTATGTCCAATGGAAGTCTTGGAAAGGGGAGGCATTGGTCCGCGGACTTGGACGTAAACCTGCCAAGGGCGGCTATTCTTCCGGTGAGCCGTTGCACTTCTTTGTGGGTTAGGAGTGGATGGCATGTCAATGATGGGCTTTATCTTCTCTGGATTTGCTTTGATTCCTCTCTATGTCACCATAAACCCCAGAAACTTGCCGGAGCCAACCCCAAAGGTGCGCTTGGTTGGATTTAACCTCATCTTGTACCTTCTAAGTGTGTTAAAGACTTTGCAGAGGTCGGCCAGGTGGTGCTCAGCCTTTTTGCTCTTCACGAGCATGTCGTCGATATATGCCTCCACGTTCCTTCCGAGCTGTTCTTTGAATACCTCATTCACCATCCGTTGATAGGTGGCGCCGGTGTTGTGGAGGCCAAAAGGCATTACCTTGTAGCAGTATAGGCCGTGGTTAGTGATAAAGGCCGTTCGCTCCTAGTGATCCGATCTGGTTGTAGCTTGAGAAGGCGTCCATTAAGCTTAGGATCTCATGTCCTGCTTTTGCGTTGACGAGCTGATTGATCCTTGGCAGGGGAAAGCTGTGCTTGGGACAGGCCTTATTTAGGTCGGTGAAGTCGATGCAGATTCTCCACTTTTCATTGGCCTTCTTCACCATCACTACGTTGGCCAGCCAATCGGGATACTTGATTTCCCTAATGAAGCCGGTGTTGTGCAAATTCTATACTTCATTAGCGATTACTTGTCACYGCTCTGTAGTGAAGTTTCTCTTCTTCTGCTTTACAGGTCAGTGGTGGGGGTCGATGTTCAGCTGATGTGTGATAACTTTGGAATTAATTCCGGGCATGTCTTCTGTCGACCAGGAAAATACATCGGCATTATTCCTCAATAGTTGAACAAGTTCCTCTCGGAGGTGGTCGTCTAGTAGGGAGCCAATTTGGACTGTCTTTTCGGGATCTTCCTCAAATAGAGGGACCTGGACGAGGTCCTCCACTGGTCGGCCACACTGTGCCTTTATTTCGTCATGCAGGTCAAATGCTTTCACCATCAATGTTTCGGTCAACGGACATGGTCCTCGGTAGGATAAGTGATAGCAATGCTGCCCCGTTTTCTAGTCCCCGCGCACCCGCGCACTATCCCTATGCCATACTTGGTTGGAAATTTCATGGCGAGGTGGTATGTTGAGACTACGACATGCAGGGCATTGAGGGTCGGGCTATCGAGGATCACGTTGTAAGAGAAGGGGCAACGCACAGCGAAGAAGTCTACCATGGCCGTTGCAGTCACGTCGCCGTCTCAAATCAAGAGGGGAAGAGTTATCCTACCAGTGGGCTAGAGGGACTCTCCCGAAAATCCCATCAAGGGAGTGTTAATTGGTGTAAGCCGTTCTCTATCAAGGCTGCGCTTTTCAAATGCATCTTCAAATAGCACATCGGTAGAGCTCCCTGTGTCAATTAGGATCCGCTGTAGCTCAAAGTTGGCCACTTCGGCTGTGATGACCAAGGTGTCGTCGTGCAACATCTGGACCCCTCGAAGGTTGTCGTCTGTGAAGGCGATAGACATGTCACACCTCCTCCTGTGACCTCGGTCGTCGATCTCGCATAGCAGAGCATATCTTTTCCGTTCCAACATGCTTTCCCCTCTGGAGGAGGTTCCTCCTAGTATCATGTGGATGATGCCAACTGGGGGGCCTCGGAGGGGGGGGTGTTACCGAGCTTCATCCGCTCTTCGTTCCTCTTCGGTTGACTTCTCCTTTCTGTCTATGAAACTACAGAGGTAACCACACCTAATTAGATATTCGTTGTGGTTGCATAGGTTGAAACAGTTCTCCGTATCGTGGCTGTGGTCCTTGTGGAACTCACAATATTTGTCTCGACTCCTCTTGTTACTTTGCGTCTTCATCTTCTTGGGCCACCTAACGTACTTGTGGTCACGGATTTGCATCAGAATTTCAGACCGCAAAATATTAAGTGGCGTGAAATTCCGATAGGTTGGCGGAGGGGTGCGTGGTCTATGATTGGCTCATCGATCTTGTCTCTTGTGGTCTTTGTCTGACCTCTCGGATTTCCGGTTGTCGCTCTCTCTCCTTTTTCTATCGAACTTCTCATCCTCATCTCTAAGTTGCGCCTGGGCCTCTTCAGCGCTGATATATTTCTATGAGTGGCTCATTAGCACGCCCAACGTTTGAGGAGGATTCTTGGAGATGGAGAAGTTGAATGGGGAAGGGTGGAAGTCCGTGTTGTATGGCCGTCACCGCAATTGATTGATTTAAGTCTCTGACTTGGAGTGCTTCTTTATTGAACTTCGCCAGGTAGTCTCTAAGGGACTCTGCCTTTCTTTGTCGAACCTACATGAGGCTAGCCGAGGTTTTCCAATGCTTTTGACTAGCTGTGAACTGTGCCAGGAATTGGGTCTCCAGTTGGGCCCATGATGCTATAGACCTCGGCGGCAGGGAGGAGTACCATGCCAAGGCTGGGCCTTGCAGCGTGGTTACAAGGGCTTTGCATATCAGTCCCTCTGGCGCGCCGTATAGCATCATTTGGGCTTGGAGCGGTGCGATATGGTTGAAGGGGTCGGAGTTCCCGTTGTACTTGTTGAATTGGGGAGCTCACCATCCGACAAGGGGTACCTCATCTATGATGTCCTGGACGAAGGGTGGCTGCTTGGTGATATGCACAGAGGCCTGCAGAGGTTAGTCCACTGTGGGAATTGTGCTATTATGGGTGGAAGTGCACTCTAACTCTTCTAGACGTTTCTGGAGCTCCTTAATCTCGACATCTTTGTTGTCTAGGGCTGTAGTGTGGACGGCCTCCCTTTTGGGTCATGTGGGATGATCCTTGACCAAACTTTACTCGGCGACGGAGACCACAATGGGTGGCATCTTTTTGCCGAGACTTTCTTTGGCGGGGATGTGCACTGACTGGTGTGTCTGGCTACGGTAGTCCCGTCCACAGGAACGGGTAATGGCGGCGGGCTTTCGGGTCATGTCCTGCCTCATATGCTTAGACCACTCTCCCCTTACATCTGACCAGCGTGCTTTGGGGTCCTCGGTTCGAGGATCGTCCTTCGTGCGTGTCGGGGCGTGAGGGGGGATAGCCCGATTAGGTGGCGGAGCAGATCCTAATGCTTGCATGGATTCAAAGATCCTATCAACCTTTTCTTGCATGACTCGGAATTGCGCTTGATTTTCCGCAGCTGAAGGTTGCGATACTTCTTGGTGCAGGGAGCCACGATGTCGGTTCTCTCGAGACGGGGAATGGCCAACTAATCGTTCAAACTGGTTTTTAGGCATCTTTTTGTTTTCTTAATCGCGCGGCGAGGAACGAGATTTTCGGGGAAGGCTTTTTGTGTCATTTCCACAGACGGCGCAAATCTGATGCTGCTCAATTTGAGGTAGTGCACGAACCGGGGAAGGCGATCAGATAGTCCTTGTTGGCAGGTTGGGGCTGAACTCCAAGGACGAGGCCATGCTTCACGATCTACAATCARGAAAGAAGTCAGAGGCCCGAGGAATTACACCTAGGTAAGTACTCCAATGCTCAAGTCAGTGGGAGGTGGTGGATGGCTGGGCCGAGTTATAGGGATGCTGGTCCGGGCTAATTAGCAGTGTGGGTGTTAG
Source organism: Nelumbo nucifera (assembly GCF_000365185.1). The sequence goes on along the minus strand of NW_010729089.1, from coordinate 2,117,153 downwards.
AAGTCCAAAAGCGTCCCTTACCTCGAGCATGAAGTACATTTTTATAGCCGGATAGTCTGTTTCCTGATCGGATTGGGCTTCTGGGGTTGTCGGGATGAGGTTAGCCGCCAAGTATTCGGGATAGAGTCCCATTCTCCGATGGAGTCATCTTCCTTATTCGTYTTTGTCCATGGTTGTGCTCATCTACGTGATGTGTGGTTGACGTGGCTGAAAGGAGAAGATGGGGGGCACCATAATAGCTTAGCTCAGCCAAGGTATGCCGACGTGGCCGAGCTAGGCCAGCGTGATGGGGGGCCACCATAATAGCGTAGCTCGGCCGAGGTATAGCAATGTGGCCGAGCTAGCCCGGCGTGACCGGTGATAATTGGGCAGCCACATGTGATAACTGGGCGGCCACGTTTCCGACAGGGTCAACTCAGCCATGACCCGAACAGTATTTATAGAAATATAATGCTGGTCAGCAAGCATATCCGAGACTCCTAGTTCAAATTTGATGTATACTTTTGTTTCTTCCTAACCAAGTTCTAATTTCCAATAGGACAAAAAGATCAAATATTGTCGACATAAGGTTCATTTTTTGGGAAAACTAAGCTTGCTTGGTCATGTTTAACTGAAACTAGATTAAGATAAAAGAGGAGTAATTACAATTGTAGCCAGTTCAGTCTCAATATTGAATATCCACTTAGAGAATACATATCTATACTACCTATAAAAGAGAGAATATCCCTTCTTGCTGGAATTTTCAATGGACGTTTTCTATCCCTCTTGTCTTAGCATATAATAGACATAAAGAGGGCATGTATACCTTTTACTCTCATTTTAAAAACTGTCCACTTATAACTGTTTAGAAAATATCCATAAATTATAAATAGTTTTGTCCTAGAGATATTGTTATGTGCAGATATAAACATGCCATGTACATGTTTATATATATATATATATATATATATACGTAAAACATGCCATATACATGTTTATATACACAACTCCTTGGTGTGACATTAACACTAGAATACATCCTAATGTCATTTAATTACTTTACAGTGTATAGCATTATTGGTGTTGCTGAAAAGGAAGGAACATGATCATTAAGCGGCCTAATCACATTGGATTTTACCAAGTCCAAGGTGTCTATCTGCTCTACTCCACAATATCAACTTCTCAGTCTCACAGTGGACATTATTATTATATTGTCAAATTGTTGAAGTCACCACTCACCATAGTTCATAGCATAGGAGAGGGACCCCCCCCCACATAAAATGAACAAATAAACAAGGATTAAATTGTTACCAGTGCCTTCTCCACTCCACCCTTATCAATCTTCTATCTCTCTCCACCACAGAAGAGTTTGATTGATTATATGTGTAGAACTTTTAATTATTTCAGTAGTTAATTAAAAAAAAATGAAGCTACTTGAGGTTTCAAAGTAAGGCATCCAAACTTACATACAAACAATGGTATATCATGTTGGACGTCGAGGTATGAAGATTAACCAGAGGTCATGCCCCTTTGAACTTTGAACAAGATGCTTCCTTTCCTGCGCCCCCCTATTACGTACGGGCTCTATATGGGCCAGGATCAGGCCCATACCTTCTTTAAAATTGATAATGATCTGACTGCCTTTTGGTACGGAGCCGGATTCAAGTCCAAAGATTGGCCTAATGGAAATGTAAAGTGAAGTCCATAGACGGTCCAAACCCAGCCCATTAGGCTAGGTAGTCCAAAAACCAAAATGTATCGTTTGAAACAACTGAAAACCGCAATCCTTGAAGAAGGATGTTGCGTTGACATTTCAGGAGTCAAAACATTTGTCTCGTGAATTTCTGAGAGTGGGCCTTGGTTGCTGCAATGGGCTGCCAAATGGCATCCATGCATCCACCATTACCCACTTTGGTGATATCCTCCTACGTTAATTTACTTCACTCACATATCCAATGATCATCAACATTCAAATGCCTAGCTAGTAGCTACTTTATCTGTTCCCAACATATTGTTTACAGTTTTCTGAAAGAAGAATACAAATACGTCGGACCCACTTGGTAGTGGGTCCCCCTTATATGATCAAAACTGTCTAAATCTATAACTCCATGAATCAATAATTCAATTTTTGCCTCACGTTGCATGTTAGAGATCGATGTTCTACCGAATTTGTATAGATCTGCAGCCCTTGGGAACATTTTTGATCTTACCACCCAAAGATAAATACAATTATATACAACTTTGAGCTATGGTTGCAAATCAGGGATTCAAAATAACTCTTAAATTATTATATATAGAGTCCAGTTTCGTCATATATATTATTGCACCTCTAAGTCTCTAACACTGTTCCACAAAAAAGCTGACATGCACAAAGCACTCAACTCAACTCTGAGACCCACTAGTCTCTGAATGGGTGCTGCTGCCACCTACAGGATAGGATTTTTCATGTAATCATCCCAAACCATTTGGTGCTCTGCTTCAATATTTCATTGGACCAGTAGAAAAGTATGAAAGGAAATATTAACCCAACAAATTGACCCATAGGGGAATCCATAGACCGTGAGATGGAAGTAATTAAAAGGTTGGGATATTTGGCAATTACAAATGTTTAGTGGATATAGAAACCATATTAATAATCTATGTACTAGAATGAAGCATACATATATATATATATATATATATATATATATATATATATATATAATCTAAACAAATTAAGAAGAGGACTCCAGAAACGGATTCATTTCTCCACTATACATCTTCAAAATCTTAGGCGTGCCACACCTAAGTGGGGTGCATTACCATGATGATCCCACCCATTGAAATCTCCACGTCATCCCCCCTTGTCCTTCTAAGGGCAATCACCTTAAACCCCATATGCCCCTATGTCATCCATTATCAAAAAATAGTAATAATTTTCATTTACTCTGCTTCTACAGGCTACGGCACTCTCTCATTTTGTATGCATGATATATTAACAATACAAACCTTTTCCGGTTACTTCCGGTGAGTTGTGAACGTTTGGAACGAGATGTTTCCTGCAGCCGGGAATTCGTCCATCAGGCTACTTCGGCAACTCAATCCAAGAGGCTCGAGCGCACCTGCAACATATGTCCATACCTCTTGGTCTTGGTCTACACAAGTGGTTGATACAGACACCGCTGCTGGCCGGAAAACTTGGACCACCTCCTTCAACACCTCGCCGATGTTGTGTCGATCGTCGATGAATCCCACACACTCGAAGCTGGCATAGCTGAAGCCGTGTTCAGGTGTGACATGTATCGTCGAATACTTGGCCCCATCAATGCCATTCATCGAGTACCCACATGGGTCAAACGCGAAGTCACACACGAGTGCACGTGGGTTGATGTTGCCGATACCCGTCAACTCCGTCATCTCCTTCCCAGCCACATCGCCGGAGTTGCCGTCTCCTGGCCGTCGGTAGAATTTACGGGCAAGCACACGATCAAGCTCGGTCATGCATACCTCTATAGTGAACACATTTGAAAATGTTTCCAACTCCATGCGGTGTTCATCACAGGCAGAGTAGACATGCCACGAGTGTACTGATGATGACATCTTTGTGTTTGCCTTGGAAGGCATAATAGAAGCTTTTCTGTGACACAGATTGCTCGGTAACCTTTGCTCCAAGTACACCACTTCCTCTCTAAAGCTGGTGTGAGGGAAAGGCTGGGCTTTAGGGAATATGAAGTTGCCTCTAGTGTACCTGCACCCACACAGGAGAAGACCCAGCTGACGAGCATGAAATAGCAGCGGAGGGATTGATTTTAAGAGCTGGGTAGTCCCACATGTCTTGATGATTATCTTGGTTGGGTAGACGAACAGGCTCGATTCCGATAACACATAGGCGTCCAAGAATGGGTTTCCGACAGCCGATACAACGTTGCATTGGACAGCGTCGAGGACTTCTTCTATTGCTTTGACGTCGAGTTGTCGGAGGCCGATGCCAATCACCGGCCGGGGGTTGTCGCCAGAGAAATGAAGCTCCAGGCGTTTCTCAAAACCTTCAAACCCAGAGAGCGCCATGAAATGGGTAGATGATGATAGAGATGTGAGAGGCAGATTATAGATAGCAATAACTTATAAGAAGGGAAGGTAGTAGTGGAAGGGCGGAGGGTGTGAGAGAGAGGAGAGTGATTTTATAGGGCAGAGAATGAGAGAAGAGGGATGGAAAGAGAGATAGGAGAATGAGGGAGGGGAGGGGCATGCGTGTGAGGCAACCAAGACGAATCATTGCAGACATAATGAATGAGAGGATGATTATTTTGGTGAGATCTTCATTACACAGGAATGGAGAGAATGGAATTTCAGCCCACGCCCACGCGCATTCTAGTAGTGGGAGTCCCAATTTTATTTAATATAGTCAAATATATGAATTTGGATATTACGCATTACTCTCTCTCTCTTTTCCTTTTGTAATCTTCTCTTCCTTTCGTCTGTCTAGATATCAACTTCATTTTTATTTTACCATTAATTAATTCTATCTATTTTCTGTTAGAGCTAAATGAATTTGAAATTTTGAAACTATTTATTGGATTAAGGAAGGAGAAGTACAGTTTGTGAATTGTGAGATCTGCCATGGACTGCAATTACAGTTGTAGTGTTAATAAAGAATTACTTCTTTATTTGTTTACAAACAAAATAATATCTAGGCCTTGATCTAGAATTAGGGGACATGCTCTTTTCACCAACATGATGATAGGGTTATGCTGATTTGAGGGGAAGAGCTACCCCCAGTCTTGTGTAGCTCAGCCTTTTCTTCCATCAACAAAAAAAAAAAAAATAGAAAAAGAAAAGAAAAAAAACATGATGATAGGGTTTGGGCCTTGGGTTCAGTTGGCCCGACTTCTCTACTTTGTTCTCCCAAATGTTCTTTTATATATACTAGTGGAGTGCCCCTGCAACACTGATAAGAATATAACACCACATTTAATAATTTTATTCATATAGGTAGATTTGATGCTAACTATTTGAATAAATGAAGCAAATTAATTTAGTATTGTTTAATTAGTTAATTTAACTTAATTTATTAATTATGGTAAATCAATTAATTATTAATATTAGTTAATATAATTAAATACTTAAATTATATTAGTTACTCAAATTTTAAAATAAATAATTTTACAATTACAAATAATAACTTTAAAATAATTAATAAAATCTTAAGAAAATACATTTAACTAAGACATTTTAACAAGTGTGTACTATTAGAGGGGTTGGGAGAATTGGGGGAGGGATGGGAGAAAGTGGATGAATTCTTGGAGAGAGAGATTGAGAGAAGAGGAAATGTTTTAAAATATTAATTTTCTTTTGTTTCATGGATTTCAATTGGGATGTTAAAGAGATGTAGATGAAAAGGCCTAATTTGGCCCAAAAATTCTAGGCTTGGTCCTAAGTTTTGTCTTTACGCTTGGTCTGGGCCTGGCCCTACAAATTTTAGCCCAAGCTTTGGCCCAATATTGTAGCCTAGCCCGAGCTCACATTAGACTCACAAATTTCCAATTTAATGTATATAATTTTAGACCTAGCTCCAAATTAATTGGGACAATATATCATGAATCGAAAACTGAACTAACCTAATCGGTTTAGGCCCATTATGTTCAACCCGACCAATTGACTGGGGATGCAGATGGATTGGATCGGATTTGAATTAGGGGTATATCCAAATCTGATCCGACACTATTAATTGTAGATCCAATTCGAAGATCCAATAGTATATGATAAAACATGGGTCTGAATTCGAATCCGATGGGAAAGTCGGATTTTTGAATATGATCCAATCCAATTTAATTTTTTAAAATTAATAAATAATATATTTATTTTCATCATATATACATGCTTTTTATAAAAAAATAAATAATATAACAAATTTACAAAAATGCAATATAAATAATATATTTATAATTCGTGACTAGGTAGAATAGGCTCTGACCCAACAAAAATCGGGACAATATATTAGGAACTTATTCCAAATTGACCCAATTGGTTTGGGTCCATCAGGTCCAACCCGAATCATTGATAACCCTAGGGGGTAATAATGTAATTACATGTTGATGACACTCTTGCAATTACATGAAAACTTAATACCATATGCATAATTAAAAAGAGGCAATGATTGCTTCTAATGGAACTTTTGTAATTAATAGAAAATTCAAGAAAATATTTAATGGCACTTTTATAATTAGCAAATGCTAATGAATATCACACATTGGGTTTTTTTAGGAGAGTTAAAGAAAAATGGTGGTTCAATAAAGTGAGATTGAGTTTTACATATGCATCTCCCATTGCATTTTATATGTTGGTTTTATACTTAAATTTTTACACGCGTTAGGCATGTAAAGACGAACGAAGAAGAGCCCAAAGATTTTATTTTGTGAATTCTAAGGACTTTTTCCATACACCATTAATTTCTTTGTTCGTATATATATTAGTCAATAAAAAGTCTAAAAATCTAAGACCACATAGGTACGGGGTGGTTCCTATTTTTAAAACTCAGACCAAAATTATACCCAGATCAGATGCCATGGAACCACTTAGACCATTCACAGTGACTAATTAAATGGTTGAACCTAGGTATTTTATTTTTTTTTATTTTTTTTTTCAATTGTTCCGTTTGGTTGGAGTGGTGATATGGTGATTCAGACATAATCCTGATTCTGGTCAATCTCTAACCTGCTGTATTACTGAAAAATATTGATTGGGTCAATGATCGATCAAGCAGGACAGTTAAGCCATCAACCATTTAACCATTCTTTTAAATTTTTCAGAATAATGACATCATGAGTTATCTATTAATGACATCAGACGATTGAATTGTTATTAGGGAGAAGTACAGATTTGCTCAATGCAGATTATTGATTTATACTGCAGAGCTATAAATATTCAAAATGACCACAACCCACACTATATGACCAATGCCCGCCTGTGATTTGGCATTAATTCTGGGCTGATCAGTCATTCTCCCTTGTTATTATGATGACTCCCGAAAATGTTGTTCAGCCTCTAAATTGGATTAAAAAAAAAACGGAAGAATGACTGATCAGTTCAGCTAGAATTTTTTAGCCCCATCATACAGGGGATGAATCCTGACCATGGATTGATAAGAATGCAGTTTATAGGGGGAGTTATTAGTAGACTATTGGGGACTGTAATTTCAGAATTCTGTATTGGACTGCAGTGTACTTCTCCATGGTTGAACCATGCTAAGCTCAGAGGTTCARCTTTTGTCTTGTCTTTTTTTTTTTTTTGTGGGCAGAAGTTTAGCTTTTAAATCCTATATTTGGTGAAACACCATTTTTCGTTCAACCAGTGTTTAGAGCATTAGTTTGTAAATTGTAATAACATACGTTAATAAAGGATATTATGTGTACCAGTGGGGGCCTTGAATTTGAAGTTTTGCTCTGTAATTAATCTTTGACACCAAAATCAAAACGTCAATCGGAGTGGAATTACACGGTTGTCATCATGAAAGTAAAATGAATTTCAAAATCTTATTGGGACTCACTGTATGATGGATTCCTTATCTTTGATTCTTTCCCAAGTACACATATCTGTAAGACTAGTATTGGGTGTTTTTCACTTTTAAGATTGAATGTGAATTAAAAAAAAAATAAAGTTTTCAACGTTTAATTAAACAATTGAAACAACCCTATTTAAACTAAAACGATAATGGCAGAGAATAGAGAGAGAGAGAGAGAGGATGGAATTGGGAATGTAATGATGTGAAATTGTGAGTTAGAAATAAGCCTTGCAGTTTTTAAGAGACGAAGGAAATGATTTGGAATAAGTGTGATGAATGTGATATCATGTGGCTAGCAGCTGGTGGCAGCCCATCATGGCCACATCTGAGTGACCAGTTACCCCTCGGGAGCCTCACGCGCACGCATGCACCCGCGCGCATCACCATTCACTTAACACAAACACATCCTCACCAACTCACTCTCTCCGCATACACTTGCAATTTGCAAACTACACAAACAAATAAACAAACACCTATCATGCCTATCCAATATAACTGTAGAAAGAGAGAGAGAGYCCTCTTGGGTCTTGGCAATGTATAGGCCCACCACTTTGAAACCAAAATCCAGATTAAAAGAGTATCAAATCTTAATTAAAAGCCTCAAAATCATCAACTTTTACTACGTGAAAAGAAAAACCAAAATCCCAACCTTCCCATTAACCATTCACAACAATACACATCTCCCGACCAAATCGCTTGACTTTGGGATTGTATGGAAATAAGAAAACCCACTCATCAGAGTCACACTTGAGGCTGAGGGTTTGCTCTTGCTGTGCCACCCCGACACCGACAGACACTGTGCGGTGGATAGGTCCTACTACATTCCTACTGGCCACTTTGACTACAGGCAGGCATCATCCAGCTTGTGTTGTGCCCTAAAACTTTTGACCCATGAGGCCTTGATGTGGACCCACTTTGTAGTTTGTACCCCTCATTGGAGGACACTTCTCCATCGCCGCCCGCCATGAGACTTCACCATTCACCATTGTACACCTGCACAGCTGCACTGCAACCAAGATACTACTGTTACCCATTTTGTGAACAGTTTTACACTGTTGCACGTACTACTGAACTCTTGTTAGGCGCACAAGATGCTATGGGCATGGCATGGGGTTCCACTGCCCACCACCACCCCTGCATTCCACAATGTGGACGTGGGTTCCAATTGAACGGTCACGCGTGAACGGGCTCGGGTACGTATGTACACTTTTTTCGTACACTCAAATGTAGGTATATGTCTACAACCGTCTTCACCTCTAACTGATTCACATGAGAAATCGACAAATCTTATATCTTTTGCTTTTGGAATTTGGATTTTGTTTTTCTGGGGAACTTTTTTTTCTTAAGTGCCCCCACAGGCCACAGGCCACAGCACATGAATGATATTTAACTTGAGCTAATAAGCTTCACGAAGGTGATGTTTCTCTCTCCAGCGAAATCTCTTCTCTGGGTTACTTCCCACACAAACATCACTCTGTTTGGGTGGCAATATTCCCACCACTACAACTCAACAGCTCAAACGCATCTCATCCCATCTCTTCCATCATGTCTTCACACATGACCATATGAATTGGGTTTTAGTCCAGGCATCCTTAGTCAGGGCACCGTTGGTGCATTTGAAGGGCATCGTGTGAAGGGCTGAAGCATGCGAGGATGCTTTACCCTGTTAGTGAGTTTCGCCGTTAGTTTAAGTTAAGCAAAACGAGCGTTTTGTTCCTCTCCCAGACGAGATATCTCTCCTCCTCTCTCTCCCCATCCGCCCGGCAGCGACTTAACAATTGAGGCATACCAAAAGAATCAAAGCTGCTCATATACTTATTTGGCATTATTACGATGATGTGGGGCTCACATGTGGGCCACAGTCTAATAATTCCTTTGTTTGGATTTATTTTTGTAGTTGTTTGGGAGCAGGTTTAATCTAATTTAGTTTATCTTGTAAGTGGCTTGTGGGGCTGGCTAACTTGGGGGCAAGTTTCTCTTTTTTGGAATTTTCTTTCTTTTTAAGCTTGTGAGGCTCCTTTGAAGAACAGTATTGGACAATGAACAAAGAAAACCTGTCTACAGATTTTGGTGTAATTGCTAAGTTTAAGGTGTGATTGCCTAGGGTTAACTTATTTCATCTTCTCTTCTTTTAACCTGATATTTGGTTCCGTTCTGCACACCTACAACCTGAATTTAGTTACAAGAATAGTGCCAAATCACAAAAATCATGCATCAACAGGATTTTATGTAGCATTTCTCCTGGACCCTATCAATTACAAGGATCTAAGATGATCCTTTCATGGTTGTTTTACAGAAGTAGTTCAAAGTGTTGTGAAACATTAAAGGATAACTGACTATATTTTATACGGAGGAGCTTGGTAAAAGTACAACTTAAAGCGTTAATTATTTCTTGGGTTATGTAATCATTTTTTGATTGGTAACTTTTAATCATGGAGTGTATGGCCGCAAACCTAGGGTACTTAACTGGTCATGCACTTACTAATACAGGTGCTTTTGGCACAGATAGCAAAAGATATTTTTCACAAATAGTCTAAATAACCCCAAATCTGTTCTCTGAACAAGTTCTGTGATTGATTCTTTAATGACACCCAAATTGTAGAAAATTAGTGGAAAATCTTATTTATCTATTTTACACACACATATATATATATATTACTTTCATTTCTCCCCATATCTGGGGTATTAAGTAGGGCTTTTGGACAAACTGTGAAAAATTAATCTCATAGACCAGAAAGACAAGGATTTTTTTTTTTTTTTTGAACTTTGATCAAGAGCTTTAATGACGGAAAAATCATCAGAACAAACCTTCTGAAAATATGAGGAAGATATTTTTGCGTGCTATGAAATTCAAATTATATGAATGGTAAACATGAGTCCATGACTGCTTAAGATATTTTGTTTAATACAATCTAACAAACTTTATTTAAACTTATATTCCAAAGCTCAAAATTAATGCATTAAATTGAGATGACTTTGAGAGGCTTCACCAGGTAAATCACAAAGGGTTCATACATGCTGTTTTTTATAGGTTTAGGCCTTGGTTAGAAGGTTTTAACTCTCTTCCTGCAGCTGTTTGTTAAGGCTGATGATGTTAAAATCCCTCTTTTTATGCAATTTGCTGATGTTAAAATCCTACAAAGAATTTTAAAAACTACTTATGTTAAATTACAAAACTAGAAAAACTAAGGTAAGTGGAATAAATCCCTCTTTTTATGGAGGAAGAAGAGATGCAAAGAAGACAATACCTGAGGTTGATCCCGCAGTTGGTGATGGTTGTTTGTCGCCGGCGATGATGCTTGTTAAGTCTTTGCCGGATGGATGGCTGCCATCCAAAACGATTAGGATTAGTTTTCATGGAGGAAGAAGAGATGCAAAGAAGACAATACCTGAGGTTGATCCCGCAGTTGGTGATGGTTGTTTGTCGCCGGCGGTGATGCTTGTTAAGTCTTTGCCGGATGGATGGCTGCCATCCAAAACGATTAGGGTTAGTTTTCATGGAAGAAGAAGAGATGCAAAGAAGACAATACCTGATGTTGATCCCGTCGCTGATGATGGTTGTTTGTTTCCGGCGGTGATGGTTGTGAAGTCACCGTCGGGTGGATGGCTGCCATCCAAAATGATTAGGGCTAGTTTTCATGGAAGAAGACGAGATGCAAAGAAAACAATGCCACTGGCGGTGATGGTTGTTAAGTCGCCCTGGGCGAATGGGGAGAGAGAGAGGGAGGAGAGATGTCTCGTCTGTGACAGGAGAGGAGAGGAGCAAAATGCTCGTTTTGCTTACTTAAACTAATGGTGAGTCTTACTAACAGGGGTGAAGAATCCCTGCATGCTTCAGCCCTTTACACGATTTAGAGGGCGCGTTGCACATCCTCCAAATGCACGAATGGTGCCCTAACTAAGGGTGCCTCGACTGAAGCCGAACTCTAACCATGCATCTCATTCGTCCCTGCATCTAAGCCATATCAAGTGTCAATTCTTATTATTATATGATAAATACCTATTCAGGATCTCGTCTAACAGCTTAATCTCTTCCCTAAATTGATATGGAATTCAATCCTCATCACTTACTAGCTTAACCTGTAATACGCAATGTTTTGAAAACCAATTCAAAGGCCGAATCAGTTTTGCCCCCAAGTTTTGAGTCATCAGTTCGATCATTCAAGTCGAATAAACCAGTCCATTATCAATAAATAATGTATAATTATATTTTATATTTAATATATATTATTTTATATTTTTAATTCAGATTTTATTTTTTTATTTATAAAAAATATTAAAAATTATGATTTGAGGTAAAAAAAGAGTTTTTTTTTTTCCCGAAAAAATAGCAAGGCAAGGTACATATCCAAAATAAAATAAAAAAAAGATCACTACAAAATTATGGCCTTCAAAAATTTACATACATATTTAATGAGCAACCCATAGTGCGGCCACTGGGTCAGATAGATCAACAGTCCAACCAACTGGGTCAAACAATTTATGACCTGGTCAATGATTTCTTTTAAGAAATTTCAGGGTTTACTAAAATCGAACCCATAAACATGACTGGATGACAATTCAAACAGTTCAACTGGCCGAATCAATAGCTGGTTGAAAACACTGGGAGGCTAGTTTAGATATAAAACTGGCCAGGTTCAGTCATCTTTGTATAATATAGGTAAAGTGACGCACGCATCCACTTGGAAATTGAAACTCAGAATGACACCAGCAGTAAGAGTGAAAGTGTAAGGGCACAAAAAGCACAATGAGAATTTCAAGAAATTTGATTGAGCCCTCCCTCCCCTTTCTTTTCGCTCCCTTTTGTAAGGAGGATTGAAACTGTCAGGGGAAACGAGGCCATCATGTCCCCTCTGTCCTCCTATAAGTGACTTTCCACAACCCTGACTCATTTCTCATTGAGTGAGACAACCTAAAAAAATGGTCCACCTTCCACCACTTTGCTTTCCCAATGAAGTAACTGAGAATAAAGAGTGGTTAGGATTAGGCTGTTTTTGTACCGAATTAAAATCTAATACCTCTGTTGGAAGTATAATCCATTCTGCAGCTGGAGAGGCTTCAATTCAATTCCATCTACTTTTTACAGGAATAAAATCCATTTTGCACTTTTTATCTCATGCAAAATCTGTACTTTTTTAGTCTCATTTGTACTTATTAACAGTACGAATATTTTTGCATCTAAGAAAATTGATATAAAATTTGCACACACTTTCCCCCTAAATTAATTCTATTATATAAAAGAGTTCGACTACGATATAAAAAAGATACCATATCCAAAAAACATCTGACCAACAAACTGGAATCATAAACGTAGTAATTAATAAAGTGTTATTGATCAAAATTCATGGATGGATTTTGATTGGTCAAAACTTTTTTCATACCATATCTTTTTGGCATCATAGATTTTCCTTATATAAAATGATGCAATACCACATTAATTTGCTTTGAGTTTTACTCCTCCCAAACAAATAATCTTCTTTTTTTCCACAGTCCCACTTCCATTCTCGTTCTTATAAAGTGGGAATGACATCATTTTATTTCCTATTTTACTTCTAACAAAAAATAAAACAATTAAAGTCAAACATGAAGCAAAAAATAAACCAAGATTTATCCAACAAACAGAACCTAAGCAAAAGTGAACCAAACTTTGCACTCCCACCCATTCATGTAGGCATGGATTTGTAATTAATGCAAATGAAATGGCACTGCAAACAAGACTAATCGTCTCAAACTGAACCCTGCCCAAGTTGTATCCAGTAATGCGTGAGACCAAAGCAATTTTCCATGCTAGGCCAAACCAAAGATAGATTTATCTCACAAAAGTCATCTCTAATTCTTCAGCACCAGAAATAAAATTCATCACCTAATCCACTCTCCCATTCCCACCCTTTTAATCATAATATAACCACCCATGAGGCCATTACCATGAGTGGGTACGTGGTTAAAACTTAAAATTCGTCGCCTATAAAATTTCAGCTTTCATTTACCAGAATGGACAATTATATTGCTTCGACCATGAAAATCCAGAAAGGTATATAGCAGAAAGAAAAAACAAGTACGAGTACAAAAAAGTTTTGATGAGCAGAATTGTTCTCCCATAATGGAGGATGGGAATTTTAACTATCTTACTATGGCTTTTGGAATAATTTTTCTTTTCTTATTGCCGTATGTTGCTCCACTCAGCAAATCAATCAGCACTATCGTGCTAGAGATTCTCTCAGTGCAAGCCACAAAATGGCATTATTTAAAATATCATTACTATCCACGAAATTTTGGTTTTGCCTCTGCCACGTCATTGAATCCAATTAGGTTTCAAGTTTCGACATCAACTTGGTTGATAATCAAGATTAGACCTGTTCACGGGCCAGACTTTAGGCCCAATTTTGCACTGTCTTGGGCTCGGGCTTCAGGCTGGGACCACTAAAATTTTGACAAAAATCAAACTCGAGCCTAACCCATAAACAGGTCTAATCAAGATGACCAAGAAAACATAAAACCCCACCAAAATCTGGTCCAATTCTGTAATGGGGAAGAGGGGTTGTTGATTCAGATTAGTTTTCTTGACTAACCTGAGTCTTGCTGATTTTGTTTTATGAGAATCTCCCTATTTTAGCTTCTTTTTTGAATTCCTAGAGGCCCTTTCGGAACAGCTTAGAGGGTACAGATTCTTTAATGTTATGCATAGCCTATTGCAATCTTACATTGGGAATATTTTCCATGAAATAAAGCACATAAGTAGAGAGATATTTTCAATGTAAGACTGTTAAAGTTGTTGGAATGAACATTGCACTAAACAAAGCTGAACTCCAGCAAATGAAGTTGGTTTAATTGCTATATACCCTTAAATCTTCTATTGTTTTTAGCTCAAAATCTTCTACTAATTACATAGACACCCCCTATAGTTTCACGTACTTAGTAAAACCTATAGTTTGCAGTTTACACATTACTTAGGCAACCCCCTATAGTTTCCTCCACACAGAATGGTCATCACAGCACTTGCAACCGTGCATTGAGACATATTCATATGAATGAAAACATACAAATTTAGGAGATATTCTCAATGTGTGGCTGCAATGTACTTGTAAGGCAGATGTGAGGAGGAAATCCAATAGAGATCAGCTGATCAGGGGATACTGAACCTACCCSACCCCATCACCTCATATGCCTAACCCGACCCACTGGCCTCCCTACTTCTGACAGTGTCAACTGGCTAAATGGGTAAGGTTTCTGCTGGCTGGTTGTAGTGGATATTTGATATCAAATCTCACTTTTTGAGCTATTATGTTTGAAATTGAGGATCACAAAAGTCTTCACATCATAAAAACCTTAAGATGTAAATCAATGCAGTAGGGTATTGAACACCTCTGTGACAAGGCAACTGGCTTAGGGTCTGTGACAAGGCAACTGGCTTAGGGTCTGTTTGGTTTGTAGTTGGAATTGGAATTGGAATAATCTATTTTTATAGTCTATTTGGTTCAGAAAAGAGTGAGAATGAAAATTGGAATCAGCAGAAATGAGATTTCATTCTAAAAAAGAGGTAAGGAATGGAATTCCGATTCTACCCAACCAAAAGATGAAATCAGAATAGCCCATTTCAATTCCAATTCTGGCCCCCTATTCCTGCGAACCAAGACCTTAGGGTCCGTTTGGTTCATAATCGGACTTGGAATCGGAATGGCCCATTCCCATAATCTGTTTGATTCAGACAGGAATAGGAATGAAAATTAAAATCAGCAAGAATGGGATTTCATTCCCAAGGGAAGGACAGGGAATGACCATTCCCTCAAATGGGAGAATGCCATTCCAGCAGGAATGAGAATGGAATTCTAATTCCGATTCCAAACCCCTATTCCTTCGAACCAAACGGGGCCTTAATATTTACACATTAGTGGAGTAAGTATCAACAAAACATTTCTTGGCATGTAATCTTGCAAGAGGAGGGTCTTGATGAGAACTTAGGTATATTGGGGGATATTATTACATTTTAATCTAGGAAACCCATTTGAGAATTGAGAGGTTTATGGGCAGCCTTTGTTTGAGTGCTGTAGAGGACCCTAGGATTTTTAGCGGGGAAGGACCTAACAACTATGAARTATGAATATGAAGTGGAGTGGAGTGGGAATGTGTGTGAGACAACCAAAGTTTTATATCTGAGACTTCATTTGTGAACATTTGACACGGGGCTAGTTTTGGGGACCAAGTGTACAGTGTACATGCGTGGTCAATTTGCACTTTCCACAATGTTCTTGTTAAACGAGGATTCTTGCTCGTCGTCCAATCTTAAGAAACAAGTAAAATAAAGCTTGGCTTGGTAGAGGCCAGGTCTACCCTGTGCAGTACTCGATGAGGAGAGTGAAGAGACATCGGGGGATCAGTTTCTTGCTTTCTTTGGAGGTTGAAACTGATCCCTCTCCTTGCCTCTTCTCTCTTCCCCCCTCTTTCAACCACGAATGCATTCTCTCTCTCTCTTTTCTCTCTAAGATAATGGGCGACTGGGCGTGAGTGAGGTATACTTTTCTTGATTAAAAGAGATCATACTCTTATATCTCTCCATCGCTCTTTCTTTAATCCCAGTGGGCCACTTCCTTTCATTTCTTTAATTTACATGTTACTGGCAAGAACCCTCGTATTTCTGTGCTCAGTCCCCATCTACCAACAGATGGGTGGAATCTCTGATTCTTATAGTGGGGTGATTAACCTAAGAATTAATCCCCATCTAACACATGTAAGTTGTATTCTGGCCCCATCTCTCTCTGATTCTTTTAACACTTCAAAGTTGAAGCTAAGTTTGTATTGGAGAAAGAATTTTAGAGCTGCATTCAGGCAAGTGTTATTTAACACGGATTGTAATTAAATTATGAACTTATTTCATCAACATTACCCATCGGACTTCAACCTTACATTAGTATTTTAGATTGATAATAAACGATGCAAACATGTACTACAACACAAACCTGCTGACTGGCATTCAAAAAAGAAAAAAAGAACTAAGGCTCAGTTTGGATGGAGTATAAATATAAATATATATAGTGTAAATACATATAAATTAATACAAAATACAAGATTTTGTACTCTACAAATTTGTATTTGTATTCCTTCCAAACTAAATCTAATGGATTAATGCTCGACAACAATCTTGTTCAAATCTTGTCTAGGGTTTGAAAAAAAAATGATTTGTGGGTGTTTGTTTGGAAAAAAGTTGATTTGTAAAATTTATTGTTTTTTTCAAGAATCAGTGATTTTGAAGAGTTTGGAAAATCACTAATTTTTAAGATGTTTTTGGTACAATAACATTAATGGAACTTTTTTTTTCAAAAATAGGAGGTAGAGACCGAATTCACATAACTAGTCCGGTGTAGCTGGTTGACTTCATGGAGTCCGGATCACCTGTCCACGAGAACTCTGCCCATGCCTATCCACAATACACTACCCCCGTGAATTGGGAACATCTCCACTGCATAATACTATGCAGGGAATGATATGTTCTCCATGTGTAATTCTGATAAATGTGGGCAGAATTCTCGTGGGCAGGAGATCCGAACTCGACTTCATGTGCACCTAGCTGTGTCCCCAACCCTCACTACCTTCTAATATTACCATCATCTGCTCTGCTCTTAGCTCGGATCTCCTACCCACACACCTACCCAAAAGACATTACAACTGTACATTAAGAACATCTTCTCTATTTACATGTTATTATTCATGGAGAGGTGCTCCCAATGTACAATGTAGTGTCCTGTGGGTAGGAAATTCGGATTCACTATACTCGTGGCTGTTTTCATGTTTAATTTTGTTCATGAATAAATCTGTTCATGGATTTAGTTCGAGCTTAGCTTTTGTCAAAAATTTGAATGAGCCTTGGCTGAAGCTTGAGCCTGAGATAGTATCAAATTAACCAGTGTTCTATATGCTATCATGATTCTAAAATCAACAAAATGGCCTTTTTTAACACAACATTTTATAGTTTTTTCAACCAAAATATATGGTTCACTTGTGTAAGCGTGACATGACAGTTATATGGCGTGTATTGCACATCAATATGGCTTTGGGGGTAATGGTTCTATTTGGTTATAACCAATGAAAAGTAGATAATGAAAGTACATATACATATGAAGCTGATATGCGGCCAGTATCGGCCCTTTTTTTTAAGTTTTTTTTTTATTTATTTTTTTTATTTTGGTTTCACAGGGATCGATTTAAGTCCCGACTACCCTCTGAACCAGGTCCTCACCCAATACAATATGTATCGACCAATGCGGGCTGATACGTAATGATATTTTGAACCTTAAATCAATGTTCACACCAGTGATTACTTGTCAAATCAGTCAGTAACACAATAAGAACATTACAATTACCAACCACCGAATCCCTCTGAGCAGCAATATCATCCCATATGGCAAACAAACTAGAAGCCATCCTGATCGATATATGGTGCCAACAATGCCGAGGCAAGCATACCAGCAGGGAACCTTGAAGCTGGAGGATACAACAACTTGGATCTGAAGCAAAGCTTGGAATTTCTCTACTCCCTTTTTCTTTACAAGCCAGGTGCTCCTCACTTTTCTCATTTATATTTATTCTCACATTTAYTCCTTATTACTGTACACAGTTATAACACACACACCACCATCCAACATGATCATTCTTTCTTTCGTGGAATATTAGAGGAGCCAACAGACCATCCAAACTTCAGCACCTCCATAACACAATTAAACAAAAGAAACAGACATTTGTTTTCTCTGTGAAACCAAAATGAACATTGTGAGTGCTACATCCTTTGTACAAAAACTAAGATACCCTCCATGTAGTACAACTAGCAATAGGACAACCAGGACTCCTCCTCTGCAGCTGGACCAACAACATAAGAAAATTTCATCATCATCTAAACCGATAATCTCCTACACACCCAACCCTAGATTCTAATCCTATTTTATCGACATCACCAAAAACATTAGAGGAAACACAGATGGAGTCAACTAGCGGACATCCTACAACATTCTTCCCTCCTTTGGATCTTAATTGGAGATATCAATGGCCTTCTCACAGCAGAGGATAAAAAAAAAATTATAAAAATCAAACACCCAAATCATCGGAACACCCGAAAAACTTTCCCCAAATTAAATTTCAACCTGTGTAGTATTGACTTAACAGGGCCACCATACACATGGGCCAATGGGTAGCAAGGAAAAGCCAATGTATTAGAAAGACTAGATCGAGCCTTCGCAACACATTCCTGGCTTGATCTGTACCCAAACTCACTTATACAACATTTGCCTAGTATAGCTTCGAGTCATGCTCCAATAAAACTAATTGCTGAACCTGAGGCACTACCATTTCCATTTTCTACCATTTTGGGCAGATCATCAAGACTATCACAACATCATCAGTTCATCATGGCAACAACCCATTTCAGATCCCCGCACTTTCAAATAGCCACAAAACTCAAAGAATGTAAAAAAACTCTATCGGTTTGGAATTACCATACCTTTGGAAAAATCCAAGATCACCTCAGTAAGCTCAAGGAGGAAATTTCAGACCTTCAAATGGGAAACAACAATCCCCAAAATATTAGAACACTTCAATCGCAATAACTGTACTAGCTAAGTAAAGAAGAGGAGATCTGGAGAACTTTGGCTCCAAGCAGGTGATAAAAACACAAAAATACTTTCATAGGACAGCAAATCAGAAAGCCATCAAAAGCAATTTCTAGTGGTTGAAGCTCCCATCAAGGAAATGGACATGTAGTAGAGAGAACAAATAGCCCGATTCTTCATTAAATCAATGCAAGATGTTGAAGGATTCAAAGAAAATTTGAACACTAGTCTCCTTTCTCTGATTCCTACCCACCCTCACAAATCAACACAAGGATAGCCTCTTACAGCCACCAAATCTATGAAGAGGTATCTCTGGTCGTCAAGCAAATGCACCCTCACAAAGCTCCAGGTCTAGATGGGTATACAACCTTCTTCTATCAACACTTCTGGGACATTGCGGGTCATGACATATACCAAATGGTACTTCACTTCTTCCATTCTTAACACCTCCCCAAGGAAGTCAACAATACAAACTTAATTTTTATCCCGAAGAATCATGACCCTATGGACACCTCACATTTAGTCTTTGTAATGTCCTCTACTACATTATCTCCAAATGGACGGTGTCTAGGATGCAGCCAGTTCTAGAAGACATTATCTCCCCGTTCTAATATGGTTTTATCAAAAATAGACAAATAACAGACAAAATCATTCTAACCAAGGAAATATTGCATTTCATGCACAAGCAAAAGAAGGGGAAAGGTATTATTGCACTTAAACTAGACATGTCAAAATCTTTCGATAGAATGGGTTGAAATTTTATTAATGAAACACTTTGCAAAATGGGTTTCCTGACAAAATGGACTCAACTCATCCAACAATGCATCACCACCCCGACTTTCTCTATTAAGTTAGGGGGCAAATGCTATGGACATTTTAAACTGCAAAGGGGTTTAACACAAGGTGATCATCTTTCTCCTTACCTATTTATTATTGGAATGGAGATACTAACACAGCTGCTAGTGTGTGCTGAAAATAAAGGTCTCATAGAGGGTGCAAAGATAGAAATGGCATTAGTATCACTCATTTTCTATTTGCAGATGACTGTATCATTTTCTGCAAGGCATACATGTTACAAATCAAGACTTTAAGCCAAATTCTCTCCACATAGCATTTGGTATCACTCATTTGGTAAGGGTTGTATATTACTATACATTATTTGGAGAGCGAGAAATGAATTATTTTTTAACATTCCAACATCACTCCAAGGGATGTCATCTTCAGAATGTGGAAGTACCAACCCAACCAAGATCATAGCATGAAAATCACAAGGAGTACAATTCCAACAAGCATGTCAAGGGAAGAACTTCTCACACTACAAATTGATGGATCATATGATTTAATTTCAGGTCATGTAGGATGAGCTTTCTATTGACCAATGTATCGTACACGATGTTATGGACGCATTTCTCGGGAAGACATACCATCGCCGCCGGCAGCAGCAAGAACCTGACCCATCGCCAGCAACAGTAATGATTCAGTGATTCTCAGTCTACCCAGTTTGGCAGCAGCAGTCTCATCCAGATTAGATTAGCTTATCTTGCTTGTTCTTATCTTATTCTATTGCTCTTATCTTATCTTGTTAGTAAGTTATCAGATTAGGATTAGCTTATCTTATCCTTACTAAGATAGAACTGGAAGTCTCCTTATTCAAGAAAGAGACTCCCTCAGATTAGGACTCTTGTAATCTCTTATTTAAGGAGACACCCTCATTGAATGAAATCATCAAATTATTTAGTCAACGAGTGAGTTAGAAGAGTTGGTGATCTCTTGGACAAATCACCAAAGGCGCCAAGATAGGTTCATCACAAATAGGAAGGAACAAGGGAAAACATGAGGTTTTCCCCGTGGACCGACCCGTGACGAGATCCTATTCTCGGACCCTCAACACACGACTCCACCGGAGGATAAACCCATAACATTCCTAATTATCTTTGTACTTATCTTCTACTTATCTCCACTTAATTACTTATTTATCTCTTGTTATCCTTATCCTCTGTATCAACTGTATATATATTGGTGAAACCTCACTCAATAAAATCCATTGAATTCAAACCAAAACTCTGAGTTCTATATGGTATCAGAACCCCACGTGACCAAGGTCTCCAATATTCAATACGTCTTCAACCTCCAACACTGCTACCTCTTCACCAAATTCCTCCCTCTCTACAACTCCACCATTCGTTATCAACTTTTCCCAACTCATCACAGTGAAATTAATCCGTCCCAACTATCACTTGTGGAAATTCCAAGTGGAATGTGCTTTCATCAGTCATGACCTCCTTGGCTATGTAGACGGCACCTCACCTTGCCCAGCAAGTAGCTCTCCCTCTCTTCCAACAACTGAACAAACTGAGTGGATCAAACAAGACCAAGTCCTCCTCAGTTGGCTCTTAGCCACTCTCTCCGACTCAGTACTCTCCTATGTTGTTGGATGCACCACTTGCCGCAAAGTCTGGATGACTCTTGAAAGTATTTTTGCCGCGAAGTCCACTGCTTGTGCAGTCCACATTCGTGATGATCTTGCCGCATTACGTAAAGGAGACTCCTCAATAACTGATTATCTGCAAACTCTAAAGAGTTACAATGATCAATTCTCTACTCTTGGGGAACCATTATCCGCTTCGTAACTGAATCATCATGCACTGAAAGGTCTACCCTCGGATTATGATGCTCTCATGGCAGCACTTTCTACGAGATCCACTGATGTCGCATTTGAAGACTTCAAGGTATGCTACTACAAAATGAAACACGACTCCATCGTAGCACTCTTGACCCTCTTCGATCAGTGAACACTGCCTCCACTCATCTTGGTTGCCGTCACAATGTCAAAGCATCAACCAATTTGAGTGATCGTGAGCCTTGCACACCCTCTAGTAACAATCGTTCCCAAAAGATAACAAGGACCATGCTTAGTCTGTGGTGGCAAGCTTCATGCTACCAAAGACTGCAGAAAGCTCAAAGCGACGATTGAATACTTGAAAAATCAGAAATAGGCTTATACAACAACCGGTCCAGCGCTAGTTGAAGATGCTTGGCTTCTTGACTCCGGTGCCACTGACCATTTAACCCATGATGTAGCTCGTCTGCAACTTCATGACATATACAAAGGGAATGATAAAATCTCTATAGGTGGTGGCTCAGGTTTGGATATTCATCACATTGGTTCTTCTCATTTAATATCCTCATCTGATAAATCACTTATTCTCAAGGACATTCTACATGTGTCTAATATTCGTCGTCATTTACTTTCTATATCCAAATTTACACGAGATAATCAGTGCTATTTTGAGTTTCATCCGGCATTTTTCTTGATAAAGGATTCTTAGACGGGATAGGTTCTTCCTTGCAGCCAGAATAGAAAAGGTCTCTATTATCTTTCTCCAAAGCTGCCTCACTCAGCCTATCTTGGAGAGAGAGCTACCGTAGATATATGGCATCAGAGATTCGGCCATCCATCGTCCTCTCTAGTCTCCAAAATTCTTCAGCAACATGATCTTCCTATTACCGGTGCTTGCCTATAATCTTTCTGTCGCTCATGTGCTTATGGCAAGAGTCATTGTCACCCATTTGACTCTCATTCTACCACTGCCTCCACTCCTCTAGAGTTAATTGCTTCTGATTTATGGGGACCAGCTCCTGTTAATTCTGTTAATAGCTTTAAATATTATATAGCTTTTACTGTTTTATTCTCCAAATACACCTGGATTTATCCCGTGAATAATATGGTTGAATCTCTTTCAATTCAAAACAATGGTTGAAAGGCAATTGGGAGTCTCCATCAAACGCTTCCAATCCGACGGTGGTGGCAAATTCCAAAAACTCTCTTCCTACTTTGCTTCTCTTGGAATGTTACATTAGATCTCTTGTCCTCTCACACTCCGGCTCAGAATGGGGTGGCTGAAAGACGTCATAGGTATATTGTCGAGCATGGCTTATCACTTCTCACTCATGCCTCTATCCCAACCAAATATTGGTGGGAGGCCTTTAATACGGTGGTTTACATCATGAACAAAACACCCACACGTGTGCTGAATTTTCACACTCCCCTGGAAGTTCTCTTTCACAAAATTCCTGATTACAAAAAGACTACGAGTTTTTGGGTGTGAGTGTTTTCCACACACCAGAGCGTACAACTCCAACAAGTTGGAGCCCAGATCTCTCTCATGCGTCTTCCTTGGCTATAGCGATTCCCACAAGGCTATATTTGTCTTCATATACCAAGTAGCGTTGTTTTATTTCATGGGATGTTTTGTTCAATAATTGTTCATTTCCCTTTGCTAACCTTCCTTCAGAACCGACATCACCACCATGCTCTGTCCAACAACCTATTGGACCATCACCGCTTCTTTCAACAGTCCCCACCTCTTCCTTGCCACCTCTCACTGTCCAGTTGCCTTCTCCTGTCCACGTCACTAACAATCAGCCACCCCCATCTCCCACTCCATTTCCTATCATACCACCTTCCACTGCACCTTAGGCTTCGCCCTCAAATGTTTCAACACACCCAATGATCACCAGATCCAAATCTGGGATTAGCAAACCCAGTCTCAAACGTCTGGAATCTAGAACCCAACATCAGGCCCATAATTCCTCCAAACATCCAATCTTCACCTCTAGTCCTGAATCCACCTGTTTTACTGAAGCTAACAAGCATCCTCAATGGCACAATGCAATGGTTGAAGAGTTCCATGCTCTTGTTCGCAATGGCACTTGTGAGTTATGACCTAGATCTGAAGCCCAAAACATCTTGGGTTGTAAGTGGGTCTTCCGTGTGAAATGTTGATCTGATGGTTTTATCGACTGCTACAAAGTCAGGCTCGTTGCTAAGGGCTTTCATCAGCATGAAGGGATAGATTTTCATGAAACATTCAGCCCAGTGGTCAAGCCCACAACCATTCGCATGATTCTCTCCCTTGCGTTGCGGTTTCTCGCAGCTGGGACATTCGGCAATTTGCCTTCTTAAACGATCATTGTATGGATTCAAACAGGCGACTAGAGCTTGGTTATCTTCTCTCCTTGGGATTTGTATGCTCAATGTCTGATAGCTCCTTGTTTATTCTTCATGACAACGATACGTGGATTTTTCTCCTTGTTTACGTTGATGATATCATCATCACGGGCTCTTCTACTGCCTTGGCATCGTCGATTATTCAGAAACTCCAAACTCAGTTTGCCATCAAATTGCTTGGTCCACTTAGCTATTTCCTTGGCATGGAAGCTGTACGTACCAAATCTGGGCTGCTCCTTAGCCAAAGAAAATACATCATCGACCTCCTTCAGCGCACTAAACTCGATGGTATCAAACCTGTTGCAACTCCTATCTCATCCTTGTTACACACTAATTACTCTCCTTTTGCTGATGTCACCCTATACAGACAAGTTGTGGGGGCCCTCCAACACTCTTGAGCTTTACCTGACCTGAAATTGGCTTGCCTCATGAAACCATGATAATTCGATGTGATAATGTTGGGGCTACTTACCTGGCCGCCAATCAGATCTTCCATTCACGCAGGAAACATATTGAAATCGACGTGCGCTTCGTTTGTCATCACGTTGCTGCCAAACACTTGCAAATACTACACATCACAAGCAAAGACCAAATTGCTGATTTGCTCACCAAACCAATTGGTATGCTCCATTTCTCTTTCCTTCGTGACAAGCTTCATGTTGTTACACTTTCCATGAGCTTGAGGGGGGTGTTGACCAACGTATCGTACACGACTCCACTGGAGGATAAACCCATAACATTCCTAATTATCTTTGTATTTATCCTCTACTTATCTCCACTTAATTACTGTATTTATTTCCTGTTATCCTATCTTCTGTATCAACTCTGTATATAAATTGGTGAAACCTCATTCAATAAAATTCATTGAATTCAAACCAAAACTTTGATTTCTATACTTTCATCTTCCAACTCCCCGGCGGAAGCACAAGTCTTGCTGAAGGAGAGCCTTATAGGGCCATTGGCAGTTATGGTGCAGAAATCAGAGCTAGCTCAGGGTTTAAAGGCAGTCATTAAGAACAAGATATCTAAGTTGAAAATATACGGTGACTCTCTTCATCTGATCGAGTTTTTGCAAGACAAAAGTCAACCAAAAAATTGAATCGAACACCTACATATTGCTTACTTGACAAGAATTTTGTCAAATTTTCATCAGCTTATTTCAGAAACTATAATCCAGCTGCTCATACACTAGCATATCTAGTATGCAAAGGTCAGCTTAGGATACCATATAACTCAGTCTTATATCCACATGCAGTTTTCTCTTTTGCCAAAAAAAAAAAAAGAGGGTTGGACATGATATCTATTAATGTTTAAAACAAGCATTAAAAAAAAACCCTAAAAACAACGTATTAATACCTTGCCAATATGATACATATCAGCCAATATGAGCTGATGCTTTGCAAAATTTTGATCCTTGATTCTAGGTCAGCGATTTAACTATATACTTCAAAGTTCAAATAGGTCATCCTGTAATAAAATAAAATATTCGGGAATATAAAAAATAGTTAACAAATAAAAATCAGCCTATGAATCATTGCTGCTGTCACACAGCAAAATGATGGGAACAGAATTGAAAAATTCTAGCAAATAAGGGCAATTTTTTGTCCTTAATATCAATAAAAAAATAATATTTTTATATAATAATTAAAATGAGATAATTTTTTTAAAAAAAATATCAAGAAAGGGCAATGGATATTGCTACTCATCTTCCTCCTCTGCCCTTTTTTAATTGTTTTTGCTTTTGATCGTAGTCACAGTTTTTTTTTGGATAAAGTTCACTGATCATGTGTTCTCCCAAACCCAAATTTAAAAGTCCAAAACCAAATAAGCCAGTCGAGAAACCTCCGCACTACCGAAATTGGATAAAATTTACTGAGGTTCAGATCCAGAGCAGATTCCAGGAATCGAGCAAGGACCATGGATTACTCTCCTGGGATTTTCTCGCAAAGAAATGTATTCTGATTTCCAATTTCTAATCCAATCACTTTTAGGCTTCATTATCCACAGCGTCCCTTCAAATTTGTGCAATCTTTAGTTGCTTCTGTGACAAAGTGTTTCTGTTTTTCTTTTTTGGGGTTCAAGTCTCCAATGAGTCTGTCAAGTTTCACAAGTGGTGGCCGGTTTTGGTATGTGGAGCTCTTTGGTTACCTCTGTGACAAGTGTTTCTGTTTTTCATTTTTGGGGTTCAAGTCTCCGATGAGTCTTTCAAGTTTCAAAAGTGGTGGCCAGTTTTGGCCTGTGGAGCCCATTGTCTGCATATGTATAATGCATTTTCCGGTGGATTGTGGATTGTCTCAAAAGTGTTTTAGAAATTCAGATTGCGTCAGTTTGATTCAGACCACTGTGGATTGTGAATTCATCAGGTGGAGACTCTTTTGAGAGCGATGTGAAAAAAAAAAAAAAGGGGCAGAGGAGGAAGACGAGCAACAATGTCTATTGCGATATATATCCAAAAAAAAATCTATCCCATTTTATTATTATATAAAAATATTATTTTTTATTGATATTAAAGGCAAAAGGTTGCCCTTATCTATTAGAAACCCTTGAAAAAAATAACCTATTATTGGGTCTAATGATTTGAAAAAATTGGTAATGGGCGCAGCTGCATAGATCCTGTTTTGCCATTCCCTTCTCTTCGGTGCCATATCAATAAATCATGAGCACTTAAAATATTCTCGGAAACCTACTATATAATATCAGAAACTTCTGTAAAAGGGTTTGACTATGATACAGGAAGACATGGTATAAAAAAACTTCTAACTATCAAAATTAATGAGTCAAGTGATATTTATCATACCATGTTTATATATCACAAAATTGTTGGTGTCATTAACTCAAATTACGAGAAGCATAAATCAATATTAACCAAGGTTTTTAAAAACAACCCGAAAATAGATCCGTTTAGGGGACCGGTTTCTGGTTAGCGGATCAACCATCTGGGTCAAATGGTTCAACTCATGATGTCATAAATAAATTAAAAATAATTAAACAAAAAGATCAAAGCAAACCGTCAGTCGCCGCTGCTGCTTGTTGCAGCTGATTACAAAAAGAAATCTGTCATAGATGAAGCCCTTCTATGAGGAAGGAAGGTTATAGTAGCCGGTTGTGGTAGATGAAGCCCTTCTGTGAGGAAGGAAGGCTGTAGTCGCTGAGGAAAGAAATCCGCCATAGTCGTCAGTCATCATGATTCACCATCAGTCGACACCAGTGGTGGCTGCCATATGTCGTCAATCACGCCATCGGAGTATGAGGTCTGAGAGGAAGGAAGGCTGGAAGGGTTAGAACTTTCGTTCTAACCCTAACTTATAAGTCTGGAATCGGGGCACATGAATGTCTTTCTTTTTGCTTTTTTAAATCCAAGGAAAATAAATTTTGCAACCCGTGCACCGGTGCCCCGAATCGAACAGTTTAATGATTTGACTGCCTGSATTAGCAGTTTATGACCTTTTTCAATGGTTATTTAAGAAATAGCGATTTACAGTATAACTAGACACGGGGGGCTGAATGATTACCGGTTTTTCTGGTCCAACTGTCCAGTCGGGTTCGATTTTGAAATCCATTATATTACTTATTAACCGATTCCTCTACTCCTTTTTGAGGAATTTAATCTTAGCAAATAGAACTTTTCACATGTGACGGCCAAAGTTTTCTCCTCTTGGAGATTTCATTTATAAACATATAACACATGGCAAATTTTTGGGACTCCGTGTACAGTGTACGTGTATCAATTAAAATGCATGTTCCAGACTAACTAGAGTTCCGGTCATGGTGTGGTTAAACAAGGAGTCTTGGGCCTTGCCCCCAACTTAGGAAGCAAGTAATGTAGGAAAGCTAATTAAGATTGGTGGAGGGGCTACCCAGTGCCCTCCTCCCTGTATAAATAATCCCACCTCCCAAGGCTCCTATTAGCATTTGTTAAGAAATTTCATCCCCATTCAGAGATTGGGAGAGTGAAGAAACAACAGGGTGGAGACATCCCAAATCAATAAAAAATTAGGTTGTTTGGGTCATGAACCGGATCCTATCAGGACAACGGGGTCTGACCTGATAAGAACCGATTATATGAAACAACTGTGAAATAGTTTTGAAATGGACTAACTCCATGCAGCCCTAAACATTTAATACTAATTGTAAAATTATTAAGTACAAGATTAGAAATTAAAAATACAAATAAATTGCAAATTTAAGTATCTTTGCACAATGATATCAGGTCCAAAAAATTAGAAAATAAATCAAGTCCAATCATCTTTCTCTCTTGATTCAATCGCTTTTGTACTCTATCTCACTATACATTTCTTATTAATAAATATTTAAAATCAAAAGCACTATTGATAATTTTGTAGATGCCTTAAAGACATCATTTTAGGGGTATTTTCGGACTTAAAATAGTCAAAATGTTTCATTTTTCCAATTAAATTTAATATTGTGACATCTGAGAGTCTTTGTGCAAATATTGGGGAAAACTGCAGAGTTTCAAGGTTGAGATGCAGTTTTTGGGAAGCTGGTGTGAAGTACAGCTGAGAGCGGGGGTGTTTTTGTGAAAAACTAAGCACAAGAAGGTGCCTCCTATCTGCTAAACCTAGAATGGCACTCCTCCTATTGTATTAGCATACTCCCCTCTCCTTAGAAAACCCTAGGGCGCCTCTCCACTCATTCTTTTCATCCTTAGCAAACCCTARTTACTCCTAACTGCTAAATCCTCACCTTCCATCCCTTCTAATCTCCACCATCCATTTTAGGGCACTCTCTTTTTAGCATTCTAACCCTAGGGAGCCACCTAACTTCTAATCTTCACCATTCAGCCTTTAGCCATTAAATCTCAGCCCTATATAATATTGGGTGCCCTCTCCTTTTTTTTTCAGCCTTAGGATCACCTTAGAATAATTCTACCCCTCCATCTAAACCCTAGGGTGCCCATATTTCTGCAAAAACCCAGTAGTCGCTCCCCTCTTTCTCTCTAATCCCAGTTTTATCCATCATTCTCTATAAAAAGGACCCCAAGGACCTTGGAGAAGGGGTTGGTCAATTCACTCAGTTCACAAGGCTAAGGTTTTTTGAAGAGTTCAAGGGTTGTAGAAGGGAATGACACCCAACTTTTGTCAGGAGGGGTTCCTGCAAGGAGTCTAGTCAATCTACAGCTACCGCTACTAGATATGATCAACCATCCTTTTATTTTTGTTATTTTCTTTCATGTTATTTTTATTTCAACAATATTTTAGATTTAATTTTCATTAATTTGTGTGTTTTGCATATCCAAATTYGTGTGGTTCAAAGCTAAGGTGTCTCGAGGGGTTCGAGGGCTAAAGAAGGGAATGACACCTAGATCTTGTCAGGAGGGGTTCCTGCAAGCCGTTCAGCCATTCTACAGCTACCGCCACTGGATCCGAATTTTGGGATCACTTTTATTTATTTCTTTTGTTGATTTTAGTGTTCTTTTCTTTCCAAAGTTTAATTACTATCTTGTTTAATTCCGAACCTTTAATTTCAGCATTAATAGATTTTATTTTCTTATTTTCTACAATTCCCAGTTCCATTTTCTTTTTATTTGTCTGGAACAAAGAATAATAATTTTCCCCTCGCTTCTCTGTGGGTTCGACCCCTTCCTCACCACATACTACATTGTTTAAGGTTACGTGAGGATTGAAAGAATTTATAAATTTCTAAACTAGTGTTCCGAAGTGGTTAACAACACACTTCCGGATACACCAATTTTTTGGCATCGTTGCCAGGGGAGCAACGGAGAAAATTTTTTATTTGCTTTGTCCGGATCTATTTCAATATTTTTTTATTTCCGTTTGATTACTTGATCTGTAATCTTATTTTAATTATTATTTCTCTTTGATTTTGCAGGATGTAATAGCGAAAGGTGGGGTACCAGAGCATTGCCGGACTGTGGAAGAAAAGAGAAGAAAAAAGAAATTGGATTGCGTTTTAGGTGTAGTCGTCCCATTTTATTTTTGATTTTTGATTTTTATTTTCGAACTCTTTTTTTGGTAGAATAGTGATTTTTGAATTTTTAATTTTTTCTAGATCCGATTTATATTTTTTTAGTATTACTTTTGTTTTGTTTTGTTTCTAGATCTATTTTTTTCTTTATTTTAATTTCTTGTTCGAATTTCTATATTATTAGGTTTGTTTTTCTTTTCTCAAATAATTTTTTTTCGTTTATTTTATTTTATTTTTTTATTGTCGCATAATCTTTCTTTTTTGTATTTTCAGTTTCATCTTTTGAGTAGCCATTTTTTTCTAGTTATAATTTATTTTGGTAGTTGTTAATTTTTTAGCACAATTAATTTTTTATTTTCTGTTTTCCATAATTATTTGTTGCTTTATTTAATTTCCTCTTTTTCTTAGTTATTTAGTTGAATGATTAATTGTTAAATAGTAAATTGTTCAAATTTGAATTTAAATTTAAATTTTAATTCGGATCTAAATTTTAATTTCGAATTTCAAAATTTAAATTTCAAAATTTGAATTTCAAAAAAATATAGAAAATAAATAAAAATAATTCAAAAAAAATTAATTAATATTTTAAAATTTTTGCATTTGAATTCCAACATTTAGGGTTTGATATGCTAGAGCATGCATCATATAGGATTATTTAATTGTTGAAATTATCTTGTTAGTTGTGAATGTGTTAGGTTTTTTTTATTACTATTTTAATTGTTCCTTTTGTTGAATTAGTTTTATTGTATTATTTTATGTTAAATTGCTGAATTGCATATTAGATATAATTGTTCATGCATTGTAATTAGTTGCATTTATTTTGTTTATTGTGTTTTTCCGGTAATCCATTTAAGGGCAATCCAACTTAAATAAGATAAGGTGGGGATTTCATCACCCTTCCTTGGCCCAAAAATCACCACCCTTCACGTGCGGTTCACCTCAAACCCTAATTTAAAATTTGGATAGCAAGATCCTTTAGGGAGCCTCACAATTAGTTCAAAAGTGTGCTGAAT
Source organism: Nelumbo nucifera (assembly GCF_000365185.1). The sequence goes on along the minus strand of NW_010729089.1, from coordinate 2,086,070 downwards.
TTTTGGGAAGCTTGTAAATACTTTCCATAACCAGTAATTGGTGTCTATGGAAAGAGGTTAAATAGCTAAGCCTAAGCGGGTTCTATGGTTACTTAATTAGGTCCTTACGAGAGCAAGGGAAACCTCCCACATCCCCACCTCTTACATGGCTAACCAAAGGAAGTGGTGTAATTTCAAGTGAACCTAAGAGGATTCACATTGGTTGAACCACTAGTTTAGAAAACCCTAGGTCAGCCCATAGGTCGTGTGTTTAAATTGCTTGCATTTTTTTTTTTAAATTTAAAATTCAAATTTGAATTTTGATTTCAGGAATTTAAATTTCAAATTTTGAATTTGAATTTAAATTTCAAAAATTTCAAATTCAATTTCAAAAAAAGAGACAAAATTTAAAAATTAAAATTTTGAGTTTAAATTTTAGAATTTAAATTTAAAATTAAAATTCAAAATTTAAAATTCAAATTTAAAAAAATTAAAAACAAAATAAAATGAATGTGATGGTCGGAGTTTATGGAATGAGAAACTACTTCCAACCTAAGCCATAGATAGATTGGAACCATGTGTCTCGAAAACTGGACAAGATCAATGGGATGCCCCAAAAACTTGACCAAGTCCTTGCATGTTGTCAACGATTTAGCCCATTCCCAACCTTGTCATCCTGCCCAACATGTTCCATCTATGCAAACCCGGCCCATCATGTCAGTTAGTGCCCTGCGACGGGCCCATGTCAACCAGTCATTTTAGAGCAAGTAAATCCAGCTAATGGATTTCTCCAACCCAATGCTAACCCATCCTTTACTCCATATATCCCTGGGTGGGAAAATCAATCCAATTTCACTTATTGGGCCCAAGCCCAAGAACCCACCTTGCCATATGTGCACTCTCAATGGTATGAAGCCTGGACTCACTATGAGTACAATAATTACCTTGGGACTCAACCGGCTCAGCCATGTCAAACCTCCCCTCAACCTTATCAAACCGATTCACTCGAAGATAGGTTTCTATAGCTCCAACAACTGATTTTAGCTCAGCATTAGTCAATCCTAAGATTAGATAGCCAAGTAATTCAGCTCATGGAAGCTAACCTGCAATGGGAAATGATTCAATGCTTAGTCATCCGATTGTAGACCCCAAAAACGAATCCCTAGGTCTTCCCCAATACCAAGATCTTACAACGTCTAATGTCCCATACATAGAAAATCCAGACTTGTATGAGTCTGGAAGTCTTTCTACCTATCCAGAACAAGATTGTTGTACAATAAATGTAAATAGAAACCCCGGAGAAATCGAACCGGTCATAGCGGATGACCCAATGAAGGAAGCTAATGTTTTAACAAAGTCTCCACACTCATTATGGTCTTGGCCTACTGTTGAACCTCTCCGAGAGCTAAAGAGTGAACCACCTGTGCTTTCTCTTGAATCTCCTCCGCAAGTAGAATTAAAACCCTTGTCGGACTCTCTTAAGTATGTGTTTCTAGGACTCGAGCAAACACTACCAGTAATTATAGTAGCTGATTTAACCCCTATACGAGAAGAGAAACTGATTGATGTCTTAAAAGAGTATAGAGGTGCCATTGGTTGGTCGGTGGCTGACCTAAAAGGGATTAGTCCGTCCATTTGTATGCACCATATTAATACGAAGGAGGGTGCCAAACCAAGTAGGGAAATGCAAAGGCGGTTGAATCCAAATATGAGAGAAGTGGTCAAGCAAAAAAGTAGTCAAGTGGTTGGTGTGGGTATTATCTACCCAGTTTCAGATAGCGGTTGGGTTAGTCCTATGCAAGTAGTGCCTAAGAAGGGTGGACTCACCGTGGTCACCAGTGATCAAGATGAAGTGATCCCCACCTGGCTTACCATGGGATGGCGAGTATGCATCGACTTTAGGAAACTTAATGCCGTCACAAAATAAGACCACTTCCCTCTGCCATTTATTGACCAAATTCTGGAAAAACTTACAGGGCAAAAATTTTTCTACTTCTTAGATGGGTATTCTAGGTATAACCAAGTAGCCATTTACCTTGAAAACCAAGAGAAAACTACTTTCACCTGAACATATGGCAGATTTGCTTTTTGAAGAATGTCGTTTGGATTATGTAATGCACCAGAAACCTTGTAGAGGTGAATGATGGCAATTTTCTCGGAAATGGTAGGTGACTTTTTGGAAATATTTATGGATGATTTCTCTGTCTTTGGGGATTTCTTTGAAATTTGTCTCGAACACTTACGAAAAGTTCTTCAATGATGCGTCAAGACAAACTTGGTACTCAGTTGGGAGAAGAGTCACTTCATGGTCTAAGAGGGTATTGTCTTAGGCCACAAAGTTTCCAAACGAGGGATCGAGGTAGATAAGGAAAAATTTGACCTAATCTCTAAACACCCACCTCCCACCTCTGTCAAGCACATCCGCTCATTTCTCAGACACGTTGGTTTCTGTCGTAGGTTCATTAAGGACTTTTCCAAGATCTCTAGGCCTCTGTGCAATCTTTTGGCGAAGGATGTTCCATTTAATTTCGATGAGGCTTGTCTTAAGGCTTTCGATTATCTGAAAGAGGCGCTAACCAAAGCCCCAATTCTTCAACCTCCCGATTGGTCGTTACCCTTTGAAATAATGTGTGATGCCTCTGACTACACCATTGGAGCAGTTTTGGGACAAAGGGTAAATAAATGTCCTGTGGTAGTATATATGCTAGCCGCATCCTATCTGAGGCTCAATTAAATTACACCACTACCGAGAAAGAACTATTAGCTATAGTATTTGCTCTGGAAAAGTTTTGCCTGTACCTATTGGGAACCAAAGTGGTTGTCTACTCTGACCACTCGGCCTTAAGACATTTGTTGTCTAAGAAAGAGGCCAAACCTAGGATCATCAGATGGATCATTCTTTTGCAAGAATTTGACCTTGAGATTCGGGATAAAAGGGATCTGAAAATGTAGTATCTGATCATCTATGCAGAATTCAAATTGAAAAGAGTGAATGTGCATGACTACTCTTTTTCAGATGATCACCTCTTGGCGGTTTCCCATAGTACACTCCTGTGGTTTGCTCATATTGTCAACTATTTAGTGGTGGGTAAAATTCCTGAGGAGTGGTCCAAGAATGAGGACAAATTTTTCTCACAACTCATATTATTTTTAGGAAGACCCTGAGCTATTTCGGATCTGTTCGGATCAAGTAATACAAAGATGCGTCCCCGAGTCTGAACACGAAAGTATCCTTAGTTTTTGTCACACTCTTGCTTGTGGGGGCACTGTTCGGGAAAGAAAACGGCAGCCAAAGTACTGCAAAGTGGTTTTTATTGGCCAAGTTTATTTAAGGATGCCCATGCTTTTAGTAAAAATTGCCTAAGATGCTAAGCTGTCAGGAATATGTCCCGTAGAGAACTAATGCCACTTAATCCCATTCTAATTGTAAAAATCTTCGATGTTTGGGGTATTGATTTCATGGGATCATTTCCGCCATCATCCGGTTATGAATATATCCTGGTGGCCATTGATTATGTGTCAAAATGGATTGAAGCGGTAGCAACCCAAACCAATGACCACAAATTTGTAATGAAATTTGTTCAAAAGAATATTTTCTCTAGGTTTGGGTGTCCGCGAGCAATCATTAGTGATGGGGGGTCACATTTCACTAATGTGCAATTCCGTGCTTTACTCCGCAAATACGGAATAACTCATAAGATAGCAACCCCTTACCATCCCAAAACGAATGGTCAAATGGAAGTTTCCAATCGGGAAATTAAGAGTATTCTATAAAAATCTGTTAGGTCTGAACGAAAAGATTGGCCCAACAGATTGGATGATGCACTTTGGGCTTATCAGACGGCGTATAAAACTCCCATTGGAATGTCTCCTTATATGCTAGTCTTCGGCAAAGATTGTCATTTTCCTGTAGAACTAGAGCATTGGGCTTATTGGGCCATCAAAAAGTTTAACTTTGATCTAACCCAAGCTGGATCCCACCGGGCTCTACAATTAAGCGACCTGGAAGAACTTCGCAATGAAGCTTATGAAAGCTATCGCATTTATAAAGGCAAAATGAAAGTGTTCCATGATAAAAACATTTCAAGAAAAACATTTGAACTTGGTCAAAAAGTTTGGCTCTTTAATTATAGGTTGCGGTTGTTTTCGGGTAAATTAAAGTCCAGATAGGATAGGTCGTTTGTTGTTGATAAAGTGTTGGAGCATGGTGTGGTTAGAATAGTTGATCCCAAGAATGGAACCATGTCCAAGGTCAATGGTCAAAGGCTTAAACCATACATAGAAGGAGTATATGAGAGTAGAGGAATTGAGAATTTTAGTTTGAGTGATCTAGTTGCGTCTGCTGAAGATGTTAAACTTAGCGTTGGTTGGGAGGCAACCCAACGCAGTTTTTCTTTTCTTGATTCGAGACCAATTGGCAGCCCTTGAACCCCTTGAAAAAACCCTCTTGATTGTTCCCTTTGGCCCAAGTCCCATTGCATCAGTCTAGTCATACCATTGGGGACAATGGCACTTAAGTTGGGGGTGAGGAAAGAGGGAGAGAAATTGAAAAAATAATTTGAAACTAAGTCTTTAGAAATGCAAAACTAAAAATTTCACTAATTTTCCATTAAAAGAGATTCCCAAACAACAAAAGTTGAGGAAACTAATAGAAGAATATTGAATTTTGTAGAAATTGGTAACAAGTGATAGGAGTCAAAATTGGTCTTATTTGAACATTGTCGAAACCATTTAGAAATTGGAATATACTCCCAAATTTGCGCTTGTAAAGATAAGAAGAGAAAGATTGAGAAATTAGACAAAAAAATTCTTCAAATTGTTAAAGATAGTGGACTACCCTGAGTAGTGTTTCAAAAACAAAAGAGAGAATAAAAGGTCAATGGACACCCTAGACTTAGTAATCGGGTCTCTTCACCTAAGTTAAGTGTCGAGATTCACGTCAAACGGGAAAGGGAATGCCAAAGACAATCACTTAACACTTAGTAAGCGGGTCTCTTCACCTAAGGCAAGTGTCGAGATTCGTGTCAAACAGTGAAAGGTAGCAATAAAAATAAGTGTACATATCAAGTTCAATGGTAGAAATCCACTGTTAGAAATGATAAGAAGAATACCCGCCTGATTTTAAAAATCAATCTCAGCTTATCGAGACAGTGTGCAAATGGAAGGGTATATAAGATTTTTAAGCCAAGTTTCTGTAATGTTCAAAGCAAGACAATCTTTACCCCTTAAGCCCAATACCAATCTATACAAAGTTTGAGAATTCTGAAATCAGGATAATTGGCTAATTTTGTCAAGGATTATTTTGCAATGGAATGATCTCTTTACTTAGTGTAATTTTAAGTTGGGGGTGTGATAACTCTATAATTTAATGCCTCAAGCGCATCATTTTAGGGGTATTTTTGGCCTTAGAATAGTCAAAATGTCCCCTTTTACCAATTAAATTCAACATTGTGACCTCTATGGGTCTCTGTGCAAATCTTAGGGAAAATTGTGGAGTTTCAAGGATGAAATGCAGTTTTTGGGAAGCTGGTGTGAAGTCCAACTGAGAGAGGGGGTGTTTTTGTGAAAAACTTAGCATAGGAGGGCACCTCCTATCTACTAAACCCAGAATGGCACTCCTCCTATTGTATTAGCATACTCCCCTCTCCGTAGAAAACCCCAGGGCGCCTCTCCACTCATTCTTTTCATCCTTATCCTAACTGCTAAATCCTCACCTTCCATCCCTTCTAATCTCTACCATCCATTCTAGGGCACTCTCTTTTTAGCATTCTAACCCTAGGGAGCCACCTAACTTCTAATCTTCACCATTTAGCCTTTAGCCATTAAATCTCAGCCCTACATAATATTTGGTGCCCTTTCTTTTTCTTTTCAACCTTAGGATCACCTTAGAACAATCATAACCCAACTGCCACCCCCCTCTTTCTCTCTAATCCCAGTTTTATCCACCATTCTCTATAAAAAGGACCCCAAGGGCCCTGGAGAAGGGGTTGGTCAATTCACCAATTTTTAAGGCTAAGGTTTCTTGAGGAGTTCAAGGGTTGTAGAAGGGAAGGACGCCCAACTCTTGTTAGGAAGGGTTTGTACAAACAATCCAGCCAATCTACAGCTATTTCCACTGGATTTGATCAACCATCCTTTTATTTTTGTTATTTTCTTTCATGTTATTTTTTATTTCAGCAATTTTTAAGATTTAATTTCCGTTCGTTTGTGTGTTTTGTAGATTTGAATTCGTCCGGTTCAAGGCTAGGGTGTCTCGAGGGGTTCGAGGGCTGAAGAAGGGAAGGACGCCTAGATCTTGTTAGGAGGGTTCTTGCAATCCGTCTAGCCAATCTACAGCTACCGCCACTAGATCCAAATTTTGGGATCACTTTTATTTATTTCTTTTGTTGATTTCAGTGTTCTTTTATTTCCGAAGTTTGATTATCGTCTTGTTTAATTCCAAACCTTTAATTTCAGCATTAATAGATTTTATTTTCTTATTTTCTGCAATTCCCAGTTCCATTTTCTTTTTATTTGTCTAGAACAAAGAATAATAATTTTTCCCTCGCTTCTCTGTGGGTTCAACCCTTTCCTCACCACGTACTACGTTGTTTAAGGTTACATGAGGATTGGAAAAATTTATAAATTTGTAAACTAGTGTTCCAAAGTGGTTAACAACACGCTTCCGAATACACCAATTATCTTTCATGGTATCTTTGCTCATTGAAGCCACAACAATGATGGGGTTGTCGAGTGAGAGAACATCCCTAAAAAGGGGGAAATACACAAGAAAGATGGTATATCTCCATGTCCAAGAAAAATTGAAAATGAAATTTTATTTCTCCATTCCACAAAATAGTGACAAACGCTTTGGATCTAGAGCTAGAAGATGCTTGTTATAGCTGAATGTAACAATTGTTCAGCGGATTGTTGAATCAATGATAACTCTCCACCCGGGTAATAAAAAATACATAGGAACTAAATATTTATTTCTCACTATGGGCTTCATGTATCTTATCACTGAGACACTGACTTGGGGCATTACCACAAATATTTAGAGACCGTTTAGCGTATCTTTYTGCACGGTCTTTTTGCTATTTACAAGCTAGGCATATCAAATTTCGGTTTATTCCCGTTTGACTCGCGAAAGATCTAGCCTTTAAATGAAGCTTTTCGCATCTTTCGCATTTTATTCTCGCACAGAAAGACGTGCGTCTGCCAAACTAGCTTCAAGTTGCTTAGATCTTCATGCAAAAGCTCAATGCATCTTTCGACTGTCAGAGCTACCAGAAGATCTTCCCAAAAGGATTTGCCAAACAGGCCCTTAATCTCTCACTATGGGCTTCATGTATCTTATCACTGACTTGGGGCATTACCAATGGTTTCACAGACTGTTGAATAGTTATCGTGTTCATTTAGTTAATCCAAATTTTATGTAACTTCTCTTCATCTTTCAATCCAAACAATGAAATGAAAATTGACTAAAGGCCCTCTTGCCAATTTCCCAACCCAACAATTGAAGTTTGAGTTAAGGTTGAAAAGTATAAACCAACTTAACTTTTGGTTGGGTTGGGTTAGGGTTGAAGTGTCATCCAACCTAATAACTTTTGTACTAGTGGAGACCCGTGCGATGCATGGGATTTATTAAGTGAAAGCTAAATAATAGAAAGGGTCATTTACTAAAATACCACTTATAGTTTCATGGATTTACTAAAATCTACCCTATAGTTAAAATTTTACAAAAGCACCACTTATAATTTGCAATGGATTTAATCAATCTTCCATTTGATGATAGTGGAAAATGACAATGTTGACCCTAATGTTCATTTAAATAAATTTAATCAAAATAAAATAAAAATAAAAATACCATTTTTGTCCTTTATAAGACACGGGCAATCACTCTATTGGCTATATTTGGTTAATTTTGTTTTTTGTACAAAAACAAATGTTAGGGTATTTTTGGAATAAAAAATCATAGGCATAATGGCAAAACAAACATTCCCTAATGAAAGGTTGATTAAGTAAATAAGTTGTAAAATATATGGAATGTTTTAATAAAATGAAAACTACAAGGTATGTTTAAGTAAATATGTAAAACTATAAGATGTGTTCTAGTAAATGACCCTAATAGAATCACATAAGAGTATACAATTGTTTTATATTTTTAACTTTTTAAATAATTAATAATTCTTCATACTTTATATACTACTTTTAATAAATTTTTTATAATACAAAAATAATAATAATTTATTTCAGTTAGGTTTATTCATCAAACTGATGAAACCGACCAACCTAATCAACTCGACCCGAGTTGGTCGATTTTCTAGTATTTTAGTTTGGCTTTGATTCAAAAATTTCCCAATTCAACCAAGTTGGATCAATTTCACTTTGGCCATTTGTATACCAACAAAAAATGAACGACCTAACCATGGATATATATATTAATATTTTATATTTTAAATATAACTTTTAATATGGAAAAATGGGAAATTTCCCATATTTCTTAGTCTAAAATGTTTTATATCATAAATATAATTTTTAAATTTATTTTTAATAATTGCACTATAATTTTTAAAATTTAATTTAATTTTTAAGTTTAAATCTTTTGAACTGACTAACCAAACCAAAAAATTGACACAAACCGATACAACTTGGATGGATCGGTTTCAGCCGACCAACTCCCCAACTTGACCAAGTCAATTTGGTTGGCCAAATAACCTACAACTAAACCAAACCACCTCATGAACACTCATAATTTTGGCTAAATTAATAGTCTCATATCTGATAAATAATAATAGTTTAATCTCCAAAAATTATTGAAAATTTATAGTAGAAATACACAATTATTGAAAATATATTGATAATGAAAAAAATACAATAATTACAAAAGTACAATAAGTACTAAAAATATATTGACTTAGTCAATAAATAGTATAATCTCAAATATAAATTAATCAATAAGTAATAACAAAAATAAAATAAATACAATAAGTACAATAAATTAAATTTAAAAATTTCACTAATAGTAGTTTTATCTCCAATAATTATTGAAAGTTTTCTATTAAATAAAAACAAAATAAATTTATACATAATCATTGAAAATACATTTATCACAAAAACAATAATAATTACTAAAATACAATAAATATTAATTTTAGTATATATAATTATATAATAAATATAAATTAAGAGATTAAAATTATTTACTAATAAATATGAATTTTTTTGAAAGTTATTTTCTTGAATTATTACTTGATATAAGTGAAATTAGTTATTTACAATATTATGTAAAAATATTAAATTATTAATTTCAATATTATGTTTTAATTATTTTTCTACTTTTCAGAAATTTTTTAAATTTATTACATAACTTCTTTATTTTAACTATYTAAAATCTATTTATGTTAAATATTTTGTTATTTAAATAGTTAAATAAAATCTAGTTATGTTAAATATTTTAACTATTTAAAATCTAGTTATGTTAAATATTTTGTTATTTTGTAAAAACATAAAATTATTTTTTTCTGTTTTTAATAAATATTTTAAAGTTATTATATAATTTTATTAGAATATTTAAACAATTATTTAATTTTTTAATTCGAACTTTCTTTAGATAGATATAGATAAAAAGTAGGGGAGAGGATAAATAGGAATCAKAGTTAATTTAGCAGAGAAACTCTCTACTAAATTAGAGATAAGTGTGGAGATAAATAGGAATTAAAGATAATGTAGAAGATAAATATGAATTAGAGATAATTCTTAGAAAGTGGGGGAGGTAGTTTGGGATAAGTTTTAGGAGAAGAGATTATTTAGGTTATTGGGAAAGTGTATCTCATTGGTTTTTTCAAAAATGACGTGGAATTTCTCCTAAATTACCTCCCCCACTTTCTCCTAAATTATCTCTAAATCCTACTTATCTTCTAAATTATCTCTAATTCCTATTTATCCTCTCTCCCATTTTTTATTTATAACTATCTAAAGAAAGTTTGGATTAAAAAATTTAAGAATTATTTAAATATTCTAACAAAATTATATAATAATTTTAAAGTATTTATTAGAAACACAAAAAAAATATTTATTAATATGTAATAGATTTAAATAAATAAAATTCAAATAACAAAAAATAAATAAACATATTACATAAATATTTAAATAACTAAATATTTAACATAACTAGATTTTAAATAATTAAAATAATGAAAATATGTAGTAAATTTAAAATTTTCTTAAAAGTAGAAAAATAATTACAACCTAATATTGAAATTAATAATAATTTAATTTCTTACAAAACTAATAATGAATTTATGTATTCATAGTATAAATTATAATTTTATGGATTATTAAATTCCGTAAATAACAAAAAAAGTTAAATATTTTACATAGTATTTAAATATTTAAATAACTACATATTTAACATAACTAGATTTTAAATAGTTAAAATAACAAAATTAGTTAAAATAACAAAACTAATAATGAATTTGGTGAATTATCAATTTTTTGTGCTAAGTACATCGTCATTTGGTTTGCTTCCAAGTGGCCGATGACTCAGAGGCCGAAGTGAACTTTTGCTGGATGAGGACCTAGATGCCGAGCTGACTAGGCCGAACTGGGGGCAGATTTGGTGTCGAGCTAACTGAGCCAAGTTGGGCAAGTTAGGTGCCGAACTGGTCCAAGCTGGGTAGGTTAGGTGCTGAACTGACTGGGCCGAGCTGCATATTAGGTGACGAGCTTACCAGAGGGCCAAACTGCCTATTAGGTGACGAGCTGGCTGGTGGCAAGCTGGATTGATTGTTGAGCTTCGTAGTTCTTTAGAGACCTGCAAGGAACCAATGTCAGAGGACCCGAGGTGGCTAACCCGGCGAGGTCGCTCCAATGCTTAAGTCAATACTCTTATAATAGATTGCGAGCTAAAAATCACAAAGTATGAGAGCTAGAATGTGCTTACTTGCCCCCCCCCCTATGCCATTGGGGTTTGTGCCTTTATATAGGCATTGTTTGGCGTGGGCTTTACGCACCGCATCCGAGATTTCCAAGAAGTCGTCTAAGTGGTCCGAGATTCCCTGAGGCAACCGCCATGCACGTTGACCACCCTCCGGATCGTTCGACATGTGGGCCAACTTCCAAGGATCATAGGAGTGTTAGGAGCTAGGTCGGCTCTTTGGCCAGGCCGCTAGGTCGCACCTGGGCCAGGCTGCCATGTGGTACACCATCAACTTGGCTAAGGCAAGTTGTTGCCTAAGTGGTTCCGGGTGTCACCTAGTTGTTTCGAGGTGCCATGTGTCACAATATCATTAGAGGGCCAAATCTGCCCTAATCAATAATAATTTAATATCTTACAAAATTAATAATAAAATTATGTAATAATAGTATAAATTATAATAGTATAAATTATTGGAGATTAAACTACTATTATTGAAATTTTTAAATTTTGTTTATTGTATTTATTGTGTTTTTGTTATAACTTATTGATTAATATTTATTAGAGATTATACTATTTATTAGATAATTTAATATATTTTTAGTACTTATTGTATTTTTGTAATTGTTGTTTTTTCTCCTTATCAATATATTTTAAATAATTGTGTATTTTCATTATAAACATTCAATAATTATTGGAGATTAAACTATTGTTATTTATCAGAGATGAGACTATTAATTTAGCTGAAATTATGAGTGTTCATGAGTTGGTTCGGTTCTGTTGTAGGCTGTTTGGCCAACCAAATTGACCTGGTAAGGTTGGGGAGTTGGTCAACTGAAATCGACTGACCATTTGTGAAATCCGACCCACTCAAGTTGTATTAGTTTGGGTCGATTTTTTGGTTTGGTTAGTTGGTTCAAAAGATTTAAACTTAAAAGTTAAATTTAAATTTTAAAATTTATAGTGCAATTATTAAAAAAGTAAATTTATGATATAAAATATTTTAGACTAAGAAATATGGGAAATTTCCCACTTTTCCATAACAAAAATTATATTTAAAATATAAAATATTAATATATATCAATGGTTAGATCATATGATTTTGGTTAGTTTACAAATGGCCAAAGCAAAACTTATACAACTTGGTCAAGTTGGGAAATTTTTGAACCAAACACAATCTAAAATACTAGAAAACCGACCAACTTGGGTCAAGTTGATCGGGTTGGTCGGTTTCATCCATTTGATGAATAAACCTAACTAATATTAATTATTGCTATTTTTGTATTATAAAAAATTTATTAAAAGTAGTACATAAAATATGAATAATTATTAATTATTTAAAAAGGTTAAAATATAAAACAATTGTTATACTCTTATGTGTTTCTATTAGGGTCATTTACTAGAACACACATTATAGTTTTACATATTTACTTAAACCTACCTTATAGTTTTCATTTTACTAAAATATCACATATATTTTACAACTTATTTACTTAATCAACCTTTCATTAAGGAGTGTTTCTTTCGCCATTAGGCCCATGATTTTTTATTCCAAAAATACCCTTAACATTTTTTTTGTACAGAAAACAAAATTGACCAAATATAGCCAATAGAGTGGTTGCCCATGTCTTATTAGGGGCAAAAATGGTATTTTTGTTTTTTATTTTATTTTGATTACATTTATTTAAATGAACATTAGGGTCGACACTATCATTCCCAATGTCATCTAATGGAAGATTGATTAAATCCATTACAAATTATAAGTGATGTTTTAGCAAAATACAAACTATAGAATAGATTTTAGTAAATCCATGAAACTAGAAGGTGTTTTAGTGAATTACCCTTTCTATTATTTAGCTTTCGCTTAACAAATCTCGTGCATCGCATGGGTCTCTGCTAGTATATATAGATAGATAGATAGATATGCATGGAAGATGTAAGCATAGAGAAATTGGGCCAACTTGAACTCAAGCCCAACCTAACCCAACTAGGGGTGCATCTCGAGTGGCTCAACCCGTGTCTAGACTAACCTAGCCTAAAATTTTATATGGGCTAGGCTTGGATTTTTGGCCCTCATACTGGGTGTGGGCCCAAAAGTTTAGGCTTTTTTATTTTTCAGGTCAGGCCCCCACCTAGCCCTTAGGTAGCTTGAGCTCACCTCTACCTTATTTTAACTCGAGCCTAGCCTAGCTATGGACAATTATATATGCTTATACAAACACATATATGCACATTTTTTTATAAATCATGCAATATACATACATACATACATACATATTAAATTTTTGTATGCACTGATTTACTAATCTGAGCTCGGTCGAGCACGAGGCCAACCCAAGCACACCAAATTTCAGTTCGGGTCGGGCCCAAGTTGGACAGTTCAAACTAGACCTCGGGCTTGGGCTAGGCTTAGGCCTTAGACCTTAGACCGAATTCTTAGGGTTAGGTTGGGTTGAGCTTAAAAAACTCAAATTGGGTTACAGTTGACCTCAACCTGATCTAACCCAACCCAACTTGCAACCCTAGCAAGAGTTTAGATTTGGTCCCTAAGAACCATGCTCACATTGTCCTCGTAGCCTATTGTAGGTGTGCATTGGGAATATCTCCATACTCGTATGTTTTTATTCATGGAGATATATTCCTAATGCACAACCACAATAGGCTGTGAGGATGGTGTGAGCACATTTCTGTAAGGAACAAATCTGATCTCCCATGTTAAAAAAAAAAATTAAAACTTTTGTTATAATATTGGGATGACATGGCTTTAGCATCCACTATGAAAAGACCCTTCCTTCCTTTTTTATATCGGTAAAATATAAAAACCTCCTATGAATTTTCTGATAATCTTATAAGCATTTCCTATGTTTTGATCTCAATAAAAACCTCCCATGAGGCTACTTTTGGAAACAATGCAAATATGTAGAGTGTAAAATGGTTCATACAAATTACAAAGTTGGGTTAGTTTTGCATGACAAATTTACTTTCTTACCAAACAGATTTTTAGTTGTAGTGGATGCAAACACGAATTTTAATAAAACATATGCCTTCTTTTATCAAAAAGTCCACTCGTATGCAAATTTACTTCTTTTTTATTGATATACTTTTACATCTTATTATCAGTGTAAATATGCATTGGAAAATATGTTTTTTGTCATTTGTCAATACATAAATGTAATATTGCCAAACTAAAGTGCAAATTTACCTTGAACCGAGATTTATACTCTATTTGCATCATTTCAAAACACAGCGGATGTTTTGAAAAACATGTACAAATACCTCCCTTTTCTTAGGTTTCCACAAACGGAGATGTTGAAATTGCCAAAACGTCCTTATACATTAAATTCAAAGTAAGAACAATATGACAAAAAACTCTATTTGGACATTGGATGAATCACCGCCCATTGCCGAACAAACTTGCAGAAATGATTATTGTCATTGTCTTTTCTCTTTTTTACTCTTCTTGTACTCTCCTGAGTAGTTCTTGGCAATGTTTACTGCTGTCCCAGGCGATCAAACTGTCGACTTGGATAATGGTTTTTGTACTTCTTTTTTTTTGTTTTTTATTTTTTATTTTTGTCAGAATGGAAGATCAATTTAAACTGGATGATTGGACCATTTGACCCAAGAACCGGATGATTGGACCGTTCTTGGACCTCAGAACGGTTCCCTATCACTGGAATGGAGTTGATCGCCACACTTTCGATGCAAGGGTAAGAATAATAACATCATCACTAGTGATTAGTCATGAAATTAATTAAATGTTGATATATAAAGAAAAAAAAAGTTATAAGTTATATAATTCTCTCTCTCTCTATATATATATATATATTATATGTTTGATTGTCCTCATCGATCGATCTCAACTTGTGAAGGTTACGGAGCAAGACATGACGGAAACGTTCCAACGTCCGTTTGAGATGTGCGTCAAAGAAGGTGATGTCAGTAGTATTATGTGCTCTTTTAATCGTGTTAATGGCATCCCCACTTGAAGGAGACCGTAAGAGGCGAATGGGGTCTTCATGGGTAAGTACGTAGTTAATTAGACTAACTTAATTATTGGGTGACTGGCCTATATATATTTCATATATAACAACACTTAACAATATATATTATATTCACAAGTGATTTATTATTGTTATTCAATCGATACCATTGTGAACGATATGAAATGGCTTGGTGACACACCTGTGGAAGCCATTTCTCAGTCGATGCATGCAGGTAAGTACTAGTGGATCGATCTCCACACTAGCCCAAATTAATCAATCACAACTACTTCCTAATTAATAAATTATTGATGGATGGATGGATGTAATATTCATTAATTTCAGGGTTGGACTTGGAATGTGGATGGTACTACTCCATCCATGGCGTGGAAGCCAGCAAAAAGGGAATGATTAGTGAAAGGGAGATAGACAAGGTGTTGAGCAGTGTTCTGATGAGGCTTGGATACTTTGATGGTAGCCCATCTTACATGACACAAGAATGACAACAACTCTTTGCCTCTCAACACTAATACCCATAAAAACATTGCTGTCATTGGACCCCATGCCAATGCTACCATATCCATGCTTGGAAACTATGCAGGTATTATATAAATATAGCTAATTTATTTATTAATTATCAAATTAATGCTTTAATTCTCCCTTCTCCCTTCTCCCTTCTCCCTTCTCCCTTATTTAAAGATAATTAATTGCTTAATTTTATTTTGTTTTGATAAATAAGATAGATTCATTAGGATATTCATTATATATGCATCCAAACTGTGTTTGTGTGTATAGGTATCCCATGCAAGTACGTTTCTCCTAAAGATGGTCTCTCCACATTTGGTAACCTTACTTATGAGAAGGGATGTGCCGATGTTGCTTGCAAGAATGATAGCTTCATTTTCTCAGCCATGGAAGCAGCAAAGAAGGCAGATGCTACTGTTGTTGTTGTTGGGTTGGATTTGTCAATTGAGGTCGAGTTTGTGGATCGCCTCGATCTCTTACTCCCTGGCTACCAAACCCAACTGATGAACTAGGCTGCATCCGTTGCCAAGGGTCCTGTTATTCTTGTGCTAATGTGCTCTGGCTCTATCGACATTTCTTTTGTTAAGAACAACTCTAACATTGGGACATTCTCTGGGCTGGTTATCCTGATGAGGAAGGTGGACGTGCCATTGCTGACATTGTTTTTGGAAAATACAATCCTGGTAGGGTTTTATTTTTTTTTTCTTTTTTTTTCACTTTAATTAATTAAAATCCTGGTCGACCACTTATATAATATAGCTGTTTTTAATAATTATATTGATTTTTTTTTTATTTTTTATGTTTCAGGAGTTAAATTACCAACTACCTGGTACCCAGGTAGATGCTTGTTAGGGGATTATTTTTCTTGGCAACGGAGTAAGCCATTCTTCATTTTTTTTTTGATGCTTGTTTCTTGTTGGTATCAGAATTGAGAATTGAAAGGTCTATTCAACACTCAACAACTTGTTTTGCTTGCAGATCCAACTGTCAATAATGGTAACATCTAGGTTTTAAAAAACGATCCGAAACCGAAACCGAAACCAAAACCATTCTCGCCACTGGATTTGAGGTTGATGGTTTGACTGTCTGATTTAAATGGATGGCCCATTTTGATTGAAAAATAATTAAAATAAGAAAACAGTCAAAAATCATTGAATGGAGTGACGATTCAATCATTCAGGTCAACGGATCAACGGTTTTTGACCGAAGACCGAATTAAAGGTAAAACGAAAGTAATTGCCTGGATGATTCTTGGCCCAAATGGTCCAATCATCTAGGTTAATAGCGGTTCAAAAAAAAATAAATAGCATAATCAAGAGTGTCAAGTAAAATAACCGGTACAAAGATGGTTGAGGTTCTCAATAAATTTTATTTTTCCCCAAACTTTATCCAAGTGGAGGGGAGGCCACCTAAACTATTTATTAAAACCAAGATCCAAAAAGGATCAACAAAGGGGAGGATATAGTTTGCCTTGCCCCTAACCAAGTCATGGAAACATTCCCTAAATCTCTCAAGACCACCCAGAAAAAAAGACAAAATTACACAGCTCTAGGAATAGGGGTACCCAAAAAATCATCCTGGAGGAGGGATTTTGTTTTACTTGGTAATTGGGGGAATTCAGTAAAAATCTCCTTGGTGCCTAAATCAATTCCCCAGTTCGCTAGGGAGTCTGCTACTCTGTTTGCTTCCCTATAGACATGAGAAATGACAACATTTGTGTGCCTCAATGAGAGAGATATTTCCTGCATATGATAGTGGATAGTCTAGGGAGTTGTTCTCAGATCCACCAACAACTTATTATCACACTCAATTGAGATTTGACTCCAATTCAAATCCAAGTAGAGCTTTAAACCATCATGGAGTGCACAGGCTTCAGCTTCTAAAGAAGAGCATATGTTGTAGAAGGAATCAAAGCCACTAATGAATTTACCATCCCCATCTCTGACCACCCCCCTCCTGCCAAACCCAAGTTCCCTCTAGAGGCTCCATCAGTGTTCAGCTTAATTGTACCTTGGATAGGAGGTTGCCATTTAATCCACTTGACAAATCTGGTTTTAATAGCCTTAGTTGGGATTTGAAGAGTTGCATTCCATCTCATATTAGATTCCAAAAACCGAGGGGGTGGAGCCAATTTGTTTAATTCAAAGATCCAACTTTTAATACGGATAATAATTTGGCTGGCCACTAGGTACTTCCCTTCAAAACAGTGTCGACATCTTTCACCCTTGATTTCCCACAATAGGACTGAAGGTAAGATTCTTAAAACTTAGTTCCGTTGGGAGTCTTTGGTGCAAAGGCTTCACTAGTCCTTGACCCTGCTTATCACATCTTGGGTCCTATGAATTGGAATCTCAAAAATATCAGCAAAGTACTTCCAACACTTTGGGGCCAGCACTCCTGTAGAAAACAAATGGTCAAAAGACTCTTGATTTGGGTTGCCACAACATCTACACTTGGAAACCAAGTTAACCCCTTTCTTTATGATAAGATCGTCAGTAGCAAGGGCTTTGAACATGAACTACCACATGAAGATAGAGATTTTTTAGTGACACCTGCTTCCCAAATAAATTTGGTCCAGTTCACAATTGTCCCATGATTTCTTGCAAGATTCCAGGCTGACGAGGTAGAAAAGCACCCGCTTAAGTTTCTTGTCCACACCAACCTGTCATTGGCATTAGTAAGCTTGATTTTGGACTTGCGGGCCAACTGCTAAATATTTTCTAGGACTCTTAAATTGCTTGGAAAATTCCAAGAGCCAWCATCTCCAAGAACTTCATTAACATTGAAATCCACCACCTCTGCTTGGTCTGTTTCAAAAACAAGTGGCCTGTGTCCAGTCCAATGATGATACCAGAAAGATACGGAATCACCGCCGATTATCCACTTGCTTATCTCTATAGTGATGTCTCTTACTTGAAAATTTTCCTTCCAGTATCTAGTGGCGCAGGGATTAAGTAAGGCTATACTGAGGGGGTTAGATCCCAGATATCTTGCTGTAAAGAATTGTGCCTACAAAGATGAATTTTCAATAAGTTTGAAGCAAGCTTTGATTCAGCAAGCCTTAATGACCTCAAAAAGAGATCGAATCCCTAAACCCCCTTCGTTGCACGGCTTACATATCAGATCCCAACTTCTCCAATGGTGACTAGGGCCAAAATCTGAGGAACCCCAACAAAATTGGGCAAAAATTTTATGGATTTGTTGTATAAACTTTTTTTTGGAGGTGAAACAGAGCTTAAGACGTGAATAGGCATACTTTGGAGAACATGTTTAATAAGAATTAACTTACCCCCAGCTAAAAGAATTTTAGATTTCCACCCTTCGAGCTTTCTTCGGATTTTGCAGATTAAGGAATCAAAGTCCCTGACACGCAATCTTTTGTTTCCAATTAGAGCACCCAAATAGGTGAATAGGAAATTTTTCCTGCAGAACCCAGTTAATTCAGCTATCAACTCCACTCTTTGTGTATGAGTCTTCTCAGAAATCATGAAACAAGACTTAAGTTTGTTAATTCATTGACCCGAATTCTCCTCATAAGCATTTAGGAATTGCAGCAAGTTCCTTAAGCCTCTCTTCAAGCCCGTAGTAAAAATGATTGCATCATCTACAAACAGACTATGTGAGATAGGTAATAGCACCCCTTGGAAGTTGGAAGTGCTCCACAAAACCATTAGAAAATAACAACTTCTTCCACTATGATGAACAAGCTAAGCGAGAGGGGGGTTACCCTGTTTCAAACCCCTGGAAGATTTGAAGTACCCAATGGGAGAGCCATTAACCATTACAGAAAACCAACAATTGCAAAGACCTAATTTTACGAGATTAATCCAAATTTCACTAAAGCCAAACCTTCGAAGCACAGTAAAAAGGAAATCCCAGCTAAGACAGTCATAAGCCTTAGCCATGTCCAGTTTGAAAATAACATTTCCACCCCTTGATTTCCTATTGATTTTGCCTGCCATTTCTTGGACTAAGGATATATTATCTCCAATGTACCTCCCCCCCCCCCCTACTCAAGGGATATTATTCAAGGGAGTATGGGTTTAAGTCTGTTCGAGAGGATTTTTGCAAAAATCTTGTAGCAAAAGCTACACAAGCTAATGGACCTAAAATCACCAAAGCATTTGGGGTTAGCAACTTTAGGAATAAGAATGACGAAGGTCGAAGTGTAATACCTAGGAAGAGATTTGGTGATGAAAATCTCCCTGATTGCATTGCAGACATTTGGGGTGGGTGATTCACAGTTTCATGCTGAAAACGGTGAGCTTTAATTTCATCATTGTCTGGGACTTTCACCAACACTAAGTTATCATCATCAATAATGAAGTGGGGGAATGCAGCCAAAGAGATTTTCATGGTGGGTCGAACCCTCCTCAGTCAGTAAATTCTCAAAGAAATCAGCTGCATGAGATTTAATAACACTCAAGTTGCAAGAATCATGCATAGGTAAATTATTATGAACGAGAGTGCCATGCCTGTCAATTCGTTCACTCGGATCAGCCACCGCGTTGAAGTCCCCTCCCAACAACCAAGGCCCTTTACAAGTGTACCCAAACTGAACTAAATTATCCCACAACTCTCTTCTTTGGCTATAATTACAGCTAGCATAAACTGCAGAAACAAAACAAGGAGTGTCAAATCCTGGGTGAGTTACTTCCACGGTTAAAGCTTGAGGACAAGAATTAACTTCTCTAATAGTAAACGAATCCTTCCAAAAAAGCCAAACTTTTGACACACCATCGCCATTACACTGACAATAGTCCATTCTAATCTTGCTTCTAATTTGGATTTGGAGAATATTGCAAGAACCAATCATCGGCTCAAGAATGGCAAGAAAAGTAGATAATTTTCCTTCTTAATCTTCGAAGAGATTCACTTCCTCTAATACCTCTAATATTCCAGAATAAGTTTTTAATCATTATTAGAAAGTAGGTGAAGTATCCATCCCATCACTTGGTGGCTTAACTAATAACTGCCTTGACCGTTTTGAACGAACCATCGAGTCAACCAACTTCGATCTAATTTGAATCGGTTCATGCATGACCCGTTCAACAACCCTAGGGGGGAATTCCTTGAAACTTCATGTGTTCCGACAACATTTTCCGGCGAGTCTAGGACAACTTCCTGATCCAAATCTCTCCTATTATACTTGTAGTAGAAGTTCCGATTCTCTTTAAGGCTACAATAAACCAATCCTTAAGCCCTCTGTGAAAGGCTTTTAACGATTCAATAGTATCTAGTCGACTCTTTTCCTCTCTAGCCCTAACACCATCCGCCGATATGGGTCTTAAAATATCAGAGATTCCAGAAGAAGAGTAATCACCAACCTTTGAAGGTGTACCAAAGGCTTTGTATAGAGCTTCCTCCATTGTGGGAATAAATCCATGCGCCGACATGGGTTTTAGAAATTACTTGGCCATAACGACTTACCTCTCCTATTGGTTGCCACTCTGGTCTAATAATTCTTTTTTTGTTTTTCATAAGGGTCTCCGTTTCAGATTAAACAGGATTTCTTTGGCCATTGACAAAGAAAGGTTCCCCGCTCCCATTGTTGACGCGAAAGCAATTTTCCTGCACCTTGTTTTCTGGTTTTGGTTCTTTTCTCCTCTCTCTCTCTCTCTCTCTCTCATTTTCTTTTTACAAAGAGCACTTTCATGACCGACTTTATGGAAGTTAGAGCAATAGGTTGGGATATTTTCATACACAACTTTTTGAAAGAAACCTCCCTCTTTCCCCAGTCCAATCCAAATCTTGCCTGATTTTGGATTACTAATATCAAGTTCAACACAAACTCTGGCTAGGTTAGCAGACATGCAATGAAGAGTTTCCAGGGGCACCTTTAGAACACGACCTACATTACCAGCAATCGATCTTATAAAGGATTCCCCAAATAGAAAGATGGAAAGTTTGGGGAAACTAATCGAAATCGGAAGGACAGAGGGGTGCTCCCCTGAACGAAAGTTCGATGACCATTTGAAGAACCGAAACAGAAAGCCTTTTATGTAGATAATCTCTTTCAACCACATGAGTAGGAAATCTTCTTCACAAAAAAACCTAAACAATAGGTGATTAAAATCAAGAACTGAAATGACAAAATCATTTTTATGTGCAAACCTATTTTGAAGCAAAGCCTTTATCTCAGGAATAGGGGGTCTGTCGTAGGAGCATTTGGCTATCAACATTAGACGGAAGGGAACACAGGCTTTTGCAATTTCTTCTGACGTAAAGAAACATACCAGCTGCCCAAACTGGGTAAACGAAGGTGGATTAACGTCAACCTTAACTTTTTCAAAGCCACAAGAAGACTTTTTTGGACGAGAGGAGAGAAGGGAGAGGGTTTAGGGACCAGGGTCAGTCCCCGGAAAGGAGACGCTCATAGGGATTCACCTTCCTTCTCAATAAATTTTATATGTCTACACTACGTTGACAAACTTCAATTAACTTAAGCCCCATTTGGTATGTCTTTTCACATGGGTTGCTGTTTCTTTAAAAGTCCGTATTTTGGCCTTTTTCTCATTTGATTGAAAAAAGATCTAACTACTGAAAGCCACAGTCCCGAAAACACCACTAATTGATCGTTCAATGCAAATGCACTCCTAATTCACAACCAAAACACTATAGCATATTGAGACAATTTAAGTTTACCTATTGGAGTTATTTATAGGTTCCTACGGATAATTTCATTTCTAATCTTTCCTCTTTAGTTTTTCTGTTTATCCATATTAGCATTTACATTTCTACCACGTTCATTTTTCTTGATATGTTGTTTCTTGATTGTCCAACACTCTTCTCCGTACAACATACTTACAATTGTTTTCTAGATGTAAAATGTTTTAAATATAAGATAAAACCTAAGACTACCATATTGAAAAGAGAATATAATCTAATAAAATAGATATAAATGAAGTAAGAAAGTAATAAATTGCATTTGAAAATTATACAAATTTTAAATAAATTCAATTTATTGTATACAAATAAACTAGGAAATATGCAAATTAAATAGATGGATTATTTTATTTAGGTAAAGAAGGTTGTAACCATAAAAATATTGAACTACAGAAAAATGATTAATATTAAAACAAGTATATATGAAAGTAAATAGAAAAAGGAAGTAGATGATATTGGATTATCTAATGATTAGGTTCAAATTCTCTCACTTCTTGTGTGTGTATATACTAGCGGAGGGGCCCTGCTTCGTAGGGGCTAGATTGGAATTGTAATATTGTTATTTGCCACATTAAATAAAAACAATGGTTTTTCAATAAGAAACTTGCAATTATAAGTACTCGAGTCTTGAGAACTCATATAAAGACTATCATCATGTGCTCATTTTTTAAATATTGCTTTAGCAAAGAATCTTATATAAAAGAACACGATCATATAGTGATAGTTTTGAGTTCTACTTCATAGTTGTCCTTTGTTCCACATCGAGAACCCCCAGTTGACTTGGACAGTAGGACCGTTTGGCCCAGAAACCGTCTAGACAACCTATTTCGCTTTACCCCAAACCTGGTCCCTAGCCAAAAATCGTTGAATCAATCAACAACCCATTGACCTAGGCGGTTGAACTATCAACCTATTCAACGGTTTTGGTCATTTTTATTTTTTATTATTTTATTATTTTTTAATTTTTTGTTGTCAGAATGTGTCATCTGTTCGAATCGGATGGTCGAATCGTCGACCTAGAAACCGGTGGCCAAAACGGTTTTGTTTCCATATCGTTTTTTCTAGATGTCAATAATTAGATGAAATAAATTTGTAGTCATACTCATGGAAAGGGTGGACATTGCAAGGGATTACAAAACCTTGAAGGATAAATCCAAAGTTACCTTAAACACATAAATAGAAATGGTAGTAAATCCACCAAACTAGAAAAACCAAGGAAAATAATTAGAAAATCAAGTCCGAAGTTCTACTTTGAGACGAAGCTAAACATACATGCAATCAAAGAAAGAGACAAAGGCAGTAAGTCCAAATTGTGTCTGTGTGTGTAGGTATCCTATGTAAGTATACTTCTCCCAAAGATGGTTTCTTTGCATTTGGTAACGTTGCGTATGAAAAGGGATGTGTAGGTGTTGCTTGCAAGAGTGATAGCTTCAATTTCTCAACCATGGAAGCAACAAAGAAGGCAGATGCTAATGTTGTTGTTGTGGGGTTGGATTTGTCAATTGAGGACGAGTTTGTGGATCACCTCGATCTCTTACTCTTGGGCTACCAAACCCAACTGGTGAACCAGGATGTATCCATTGCCAAGGGTCCTATTATTCTTGTGCTAATGTGCTCAGGCTCTATCGACATTTCTTTTGCTAAGAAGAACCCTAATATCGGAGACATTCTTTGGGCTGGTTATCCTACTAAGGAAGGTGGATGTGCCATTGCTAACACTGTAAGAGTTTGATAATTGTTGAGAACAATGCTTGTCGTCTTCTTCGACTGTGGAGCAGATGATCGTTATCGGAGATGGAGAGGCTTCACTTCCAATTCAAGTGAATTTTGAGGTGTAATAAATTAAGTTAATATAAATTAATAGCATATAGATCATAGTTAATTAGGAAGTTAATTAAAATTATTGCCATTTTTAACTGGGGGATTTTATTTTTAGGTATAATATATTGTAAATTAGTGAAAGTGAAGAATTTATGTTTTTTATTTTATTCATTACTACTGAAATGTCATAGAATGAATTGGTGAAAAGGGAGAAATAGTCTTTATTTCACTAGAATCCATTACTGAATTTTTATGTTAAATAAAACATATAAATCATTAAGGTTAGAAAAAATAAATTTTTTTATAAATTTCAATTCTTATTAAATTTTAGGGAACATTAAATATTAAATTATCTATTTCAATTTTATAATTATAATTCTATTGTATTTTCTATAATTATAATTTTAAATTGTTAGTATATAATTGTAAAATAAAACATATGAACCATTTAATGTATATAAAATAAATTATTGTTATAATTTTCAATTTTATTAAAATTTTGGAAAAATTAAATCTTAAACTATTAATTTTTATAATTATAATGTTCAAATTTTATTAATTTTGTTAAAAAAATATATCTTTTTAGTATTTTATATAAATAATAACTTTGCATTTTAAAACAATAAACATGTTTCATTTTTAACATATAAATTCTATGTTAAATAAAACATAGAAATCGTCAAGGATAGAAAAAATAAAATTTTTTATAACTTTCGGTTCTTATTAAATTTTTGGGTAAATTAAATATTAAACTATCTATTTCAGTTTTTATAATTATAATTCTTTTGTATTTTTTTATAATTATAATTTTATATTTTTAGCAAATAATTGGAAAATAAAACATGAACCATTTTGTAGATAAAATAAATTATTTTTATAATTTTCAATTTTTAATAAAATTTTGAGGAAATTAAATCTTAAACTATTAATTTAATTTTTATAATTATAATGTTCAACTTTTATTAATTTTGTTAAGAAATTTGTTTTTTTAGTATTTTATATAAATAATAACTTTACCTTTTCAAATAATAAACATGTTTCATTTTTAACATATAATTTATATGTTAAATAAAACATATAAATCATTAAGGGAAAAAATAAAATTTTTTATAACTTTTAGTTCTTATTAAATTTTTGGGCAAATTAAATATTAAACTATCTATTTCTGTTTTTATAATTATAATTCTATTGTGTTTTCTATAATTATAATTTTAAATTTTTATTCAAGTTCAAAAACAATCCAAAAGTGTTCAATACATAATTTTCATTTTTTATTAAATTTTTGGGGAAAATTAAATCTTAAACTAATGCGGCACGATCCGGGCACTCCTAGCTAGCTACTGATTGGTTTCTTGTTGGAAATGGACAACACTTGAGAAGATGAAAAGAAGGATTCCCGGGGATTTACCCGGTGGGAATACTTCAAAGCCTAAGTCAGAACATTGGGGAAGGAGAAACAGGAGAGTGTGAAAACTAAGAGTGTAGGTCGCACTTTATCACTGTGCTCGAGAGATTAGCTCGCGAGCGGGTAAAGACTCAGGTTGAGAATATGAGAGTGCGGAAGTATTCAAAAGTCTGAGAGATCTCTCTTCTCCTTTTCCTCAAGGGCTTTTATAGGGGAGTTACTGTCAAATCGGGTGTAACCGCCACTGGGCCCCTGTCGCAGTCGTTACCTGCCAGGGATGCACAAGTGATCGTTGCAACGTAACTCTTGCTCGGATGAGTGACACGTCTTAAAGGGGCAGACACGCCTTTGTCTACTGAGAGACGTGGGTGCAGACTGTCGAAAGGACAGGGACTGCGCCGTCAGTCAAGAGACGTGGCACAGTCTGATCGGTACGGTTTGTCAGGTAGAAGCTTCCTGAGAAACGTCCACGCTACTCATTCGCGAGCTGCTTTGTAGTGAGCTTAGGAATACTTTGGGGTTACCCTTACTAAGTCTGTTCTCTGGGGTGACTTATTCGCTTAGGGGCTAGAGCAAGCTGGTTTCTCTAGCTCGCRAGCTGAAGCAGTCTTGGAGTATCCCCTTCAGGGTAGCTCGGGGGGACCTGGAGCTTGTGTTGTAGCGAGCTCCTCCTATAGTGAACTATGATATAGCGAGCTGCTCTATGGACTCGTTACTTAGCTGTGATCAGGCTACGATGTTGAGATGTTGCCTGTGCTGAGTCAGGTCCACGTGTAATCATTTCATAGGTCGGTTCAAATCATCCTCCATCAATTGCCCCCCACTCCTCGAGCTAAGAGTGTTATCTTAGCGCAAGGAGTTCATGAAGTATGATGGACTGATTTGACCGAAATTCAAACTTGATTGACTGCTCACATTAAATGCGTTCGCGGGAATCGGGAGATTTTCTGACCTTTCATATTCTAAAAATGTGCTGAGGTGGCTCTTAACTCCGGATGTCGTGCAGCCGTCGTTACCTCAATCATGGGAGACGTGCAGCCAATCGCTTTTCGGTTTCAGAAGGCATGCGGTCAGCACACCTACAAACTGTCAAATCTGCCTTAATCCGGGCCGTTGATTCAGAGGCGCGGAGACTATAAATAGGAGGGCCGTTTGGGTCTTACTTTCTCTCACGCCATCTTGCTGTCTTCGGATTCTGAGGTCGTGCATCTGTCAAGTCTACTCGAGTTCCTTAGTTTACTTCGTCCTGTCTTTTTCGGTGAGTCTCGATTACTGTCGATCATGTCTGGGTACCCGTACCATACTCACCACCGGGGCGGTGACCAGGACGATGATGCTCCCTTGGGCTCGGGGGGAGCTTGGGAACACGTCCCGAGGGCTCGGCAGACCTCCGGTGACAGAGCCTCCACTTCCCGGGAAGGGAACTTGATACTTTCGGCCCTTCCTCTATGACAGTGGGGAGACTTAGGTCTCTAATCAGCTATTTCCACCTTCCTAGGGACCTTGTCTACTGCCTTCCCACCGGTAACTTCCCGTGGGAGCACG
>NW_010729089.1:1981624-2050701 GCF_000365185.1 Nelumbo nucifera | reverse complement strand
GGGGGTTCTGGTTCCCTCTTTCTTTTTCTGGGGCATGTTCGCCCTTCTGGTTGATCTCCTCCTCAGTCCCAATAAACCTATCCGCGAGCTTAAGGAACTTGGTTACGGTTTTGGGTTGGTTGACAACTACGTGCCACTTGAACTCCTTATGGGTGATGCCTCGCTTGGCTGCTGTGAGGCGTACTGTGGAATCCAGGTCGGGTATCTGCAAGCAAGCGTCATTGAACCGCTTGATGTAGCTCCGGATGGACTCCCCTTCCTTTTGCACTATGCCGAGGAGGCTTTCCTGAGTTCGCGGGCATCTCTTGCTGGTGACGAAGTGGGAGGTGAAGACATGCACGAACTGCGCCCAGCTTCTTATCGATCTTGGCATGAGGTTCCGGTACCAGGTGCGGGCCACTCCTTTGAAAGTAGTGGAAAAGGCCATGCACATGCAGGACTCGCTAGCCCGTGCCAGGTGCATCTGGGACTGGAAAAGTGTCTACATGGTCATTTGGATCGAAAGACTCATCATACTTGTCTAGAGGAGGGAGATTGAAATCCTTTGGCATGGGGACAACAAGGAGTTCTGGAGATAACATGGAAGAAACTGAGAGGAGGGGGTAGTTTTCACTTCAGCCGAGCACACCTCCTCCTTTCCCTTGAGCTCAGGAGAGGCTCTGGAAGCAATTCGGCGAGCTCATCGACGCATTTGCTGATTTGCTGGTTCGGCGTTGGTGCTCGGTGCCTCGGTGTTGCCGAGCTCGATAAGTTCGGACTGCTGGTGACGGCTCTAGACCGAAGGGCCCTGTCTGTAGCCCGCTGTTAGGACCTCGAACGGGTTGTCCGCTAACGGGAGTTCGAACCACGAAGGTTGTGGTGACATAGGCTTTGTTGGGTGAGAGGCCCCTGACCCGCCCGCAGGCTGCGAGGCGGATGCCGAGATGGCAGCCGGCCTCTCTTTCTTGCCGCGGGAAGAGGCGCGGCTCTTGGTTGGATCTTGGACCTAGGAGGCTTCTTCCTGATGAGGCCGCTCACTCCGGCGGGTTGGTTTGGCCTGCTTCGTGGGCGGGTGCCGAGGTGGAAGCGACATCTGGGCCTGAGGCAGAGAGGGAAACTACTGCTGGTACTGGTACTGGGAAACCTGGTGCAACACTTGCTGTTGGTAGAGTTGAAACTATTGGAACTATTGCATTTGAGCCTGCATGGCCCACATGCATTGCACTAAGTTCTCCAGTTGGTTTGGGTTGGCCACTGGGGGCACAACCAAGGGTTCAATAAAGGTTGATCCTACAGTAGAAGGGAGCGGAGGAATGGCGGGTGCCACTATAAGAGGCACATTCAGACTGGGGACTCTATCCACGGTGAGGGGGACGGTAAATTGTCCAATGCAAACAGTAGGAAGCTGGGGCTGCTCCTCACTAGCATTCTGGTTGTTGCCATGTCCGGCATTGCTGGAAGAAGCCATGAAGATTGCTAAGTTTTTAGAAGAGAAGTGTTGTAAAAGCTTGGAGGAAGGCTTTTAGAAGCGTTTCCCACAAATGGCGTCAAATGATGCAGCACGATCCGGGCACTCCTAGCTGGCTACTGACTGGCTCCTTGTTGGCAACAGACAGCACCTGAGAAGATGAAAAGAAGGATTCTTGGGGATTTACCCGGTGGGAATACTCCAAAGCTTAAGTCAGAACGTTGGGGAAGGAGAAAATAGAGAGTGTGAAAGCTAAGAGTGTAGGTCGCGCTTTATCACTGTGCTCGAGAGATTAGCTCATGAGTGGGTAAAGACTTAGGTTGAGAATATGAGAGTGCGGAAGTATTCAAAAGTCTGAGAGATCTCTCTTCTCCTTTGCCTCAAGGGCTTTTATAGGGGGAGTTACTGTCAAATCGGGTGTAACCGCCATTGGGCCCCTGCGCAGGTGATCGTTGCAACGTACCTCTTGCTCGGATGAGTGACACGTCTTAAAGGGGCAGGCACGCCTTCGCCTGCTGAGAGATGTGGGTTCAGACTATCGAAAGGACAGGGACTGCGCCGTCAGTCAAGAGACGTGGCGTAGTTTGATCGGTACGGTTTGTCAGGTAGAAGCTTCCTGAGAAACGTTCACGTTGCTCATTCGCAAGTTGCTTTGTAGCGAGCTTAGGAATACTTTGGGGTTACCCTTACTAAGGCTGTTCTCTAGGGTGACTTATTTGCTTAGGGGCTGGAACGAGCTGGTTTCCCTAGCTCGCGAGCTAAAGCAGTCTTGGAGTATCCCCTTCGGGGTAGCTCGGGGGAACCCGGAGCTTGTATTGTAGCGAGCTCCTCCTACAGTGAACTATGATATAGCGAGCTGCTCAATGGGCTCGTTACTTAGCCGTGATCAAGCTACGATGCTAAGCTATTGCCCGTGCTGAGTCAGGTCCACGTGTCATCATTTCATAGGTCGGGTCAAATCATCATCCATCATAAACTATTTATTTTAGTTTTTATATTATAATCTTTTTATTAATTTTGTTGGGAAATTTATTATATAGTATTTTTATAAAAATAATAATTTTACCTTTAAAATAATAAACATGCTTTGATTTTTAAATATAATTTATATGTAAAATAAAATATGTAAATCCTTTAAGGTGGATAAAATATATTTTTTATAACTTTTATTTCTTATTAAATTTTTGGGGAAAATTAAATCTTAAATTATCTATTTCAATTTCTATAATTCTAATTCTATTTTAATTTTGTTAATTATAATTTTTAATTTTTATTAAAGTTCAAAAACAATCCAAAAGTGGTTGTAACATAGCGTTGTTAAACTAGGCATCGATACACTTCCTTATTAATGCGTATAAAAAATGTATCCACTAATATAGTGTGATAGAGCTCGATACGAATGTGTATCCAGTTGTGGCATATCCTATACCCATGACCATGGATACAAATACAATACACCCCATATCTAGAGTATTGTATTTATGCTTCAAACAATGTTTTAAAAATTGACACAAAACTAGACCTGCTTTGGCCATTGGTTTCTAGGTCAAACAAGTCAACGGTTCAACTACCCAGGTCAGTGGGTCGTTGACCAAGTCAATGGTTTTTGGCAAAGTTCTGGTTTAGAGGTGAAATGGAACCGGTTTCTTGGACGATTTTTGGACCAAATGCTCTAATCATTTGGGTCAATGATGGTTCGAAAAACTTGACTTTAGACCAAGGTTTTGAACATTGGACCAGACCAGATGGTCAGACCGGTTGACCTAGGAACTGTTTAGGCAAATAGTTTTGTTTTACCCTAAAATCATTCCTTGTAGGCATGTAAACGGATCAAATTTGAATTAAATCAGGCTAGATTCAAATTCGATACCGATTATAAATACTAATATCCGAATTCGATTCGATATCTGATGGATATCAAATATATCAATTCAAATTCGATTTCGATTATTAAATCGAATATTCAATTTGATTCGAATTTGACCAGTTAACTTTTCGAATATGAATTCCAATTGATTCGAATATGATTAGATTAATTGTTTTACAATAGACAAATTTTGAAATTTAACTACAAATTACAATTGAACCCCCAATTAAAGCACTCTAAAAGCAATATTATAATCAAAATGACTAAAAACTAATATATTAAAACATTTATTAATTAAATACTTAATAACATTCCACGAARACAACTTGAGACTATAGAATAAAAGTCAGAAAATAAGGAGTTAAATGAATGCACCTTGGCAATTAACACTCAAACAACCCAATAGCCAAACAACAAAATATGGATCATTCATCCTTGATGTGCAAAGTCCTATGCAAAAAAAGAAAATTAAGACTATAGAGAACTAATCTTTATTTCTTAATTCCTATTTTTCCTAAAAGATGAACTAATCTTTATTCTTTCCAGTTAAATGATAATGGATAAAAGGAAAATTATTTAGAGTTGAGACTACTTATCTACAATTTAGACAAGTTTGACAAGGACAAAATACTAAACTACTTTAGTTAACGCAATAGCTATTTCATTATTTCTATCAAGTGATATGAGGAGGTGCCAATCATATGTCCCCCCAAAAGGAAAGTTTGCATTTTATTTTACATGTATACGTATGAATTTCTTGCACTTGCTTTTCTCTATTCTCACTAATTAAAACAAGCCAAAGAAGACAAATAGATTGAATTCTGAAACTAAACACCACCCAAATTGTAAATTAGAAGCAAGGGCTTGGATTAATGTTTAACCTATAAAATATAAACTAAGACTTGAGCACCAAACTTGATAAAGATAAAGTCTGAAGAAAAACACTAAATCCAAAAACTGGGTTTTTTTTTCCGTTTTAATCATTGCAATAGTTGAAGAGTTGTCACAATTAAGGTTGTAATTGAACTGATTTCTAATAGGAATTACCACATTGTATTTGAGCTAGGTATTACTCAATAGCATTTCTAAAATTTATTTTTAATAATTGCATAGTAATTTTTAAAATTTAATTTAATTTTTAAGTTTAAATCTTTTGAACCAATTAATCAAATCAAAAAATCGACCCAAATTGATACAACTTGAATGGGTCAGTTTTCACAAAAGGACAGTAAATTTCAGTTGATCAACTTCCCAAGTTGACTAGGTCAATTGGTTGGCCAAATAGCCTACGATCAAACCGAACCAACTCATAAACACTCATAATTTCAACTAAATTAATAGTCTCATCTCTGATAAATAACAATAGTTTAATCTCCAATAATTAGTGAAAGTTTTCTGTTAAATAACAAAACAAAATAAGTATATACATAATCATTGAAAATACATTTATCACAAAAAACAATAAATAATTAYTRAAAKACAATAAATATTAATTTTAGTATATATAATTATATAATAAATACAAATTAAGAGTTTAAAATTATTATTAATAAATATTAATTTTTTATGAAAGTTATTTTCTTGAATTATTACTTGATATAAGTGAAATTAGTTATTTACAATATTATGTAAAAATATTAAATTATTATTAATTTCAATATTATTTTATAATCATTTTTCTACTTTTCAGAATTTTTTAATTTATTACATAATTTTTGTATTTTAACTATTTAAAATCTAGTTGTTAAATATTTTGTTAGTTAAATACTTAAATGATATGTAAAATATTTAAATTTAAAATCTTAATTGTTTATTAAATTTAATTATCCATAAAATCATAATTTATACTATTATTACATAATTTAATTATAAATTTTGTAATGTATTAAATTATTATTATTTCAATATTATATTATAATTATTTTTCTACTTTGAAAAAAGTTTTTTAAACTTATTACATAATTTTGTTATTTTAACTATTTAAAATTTAGTTATGATAAATATTTAGTTATTTAAATATTTATATAATCTATAAAATATTTGGATTTTATTTATTTTAAGCTATTACATATTATTAAATATTTGAAAAACATTTAAATTGATAATCTAGAAAAAACATAATTTAAATTACTAGAACATAATTTTGTGATATATTTTGTAAAAATACAAAATTATTTTTTGTGTTTTTAATAAATATTTTAAAGTTATTATATATTTTTGTTAGAATATTTAAATAATTCTTAAATTTTTGAATCCAAACTTTCTTTAGATAGATATAGATAAAAAATGGGGGAGAAACTTTTTACCAAATTAGAGATAATTTTGGAGATAAATAAGAATTAGTGATAATTTAGAAGATATATAGGAAATAGAGATAATTTTGGATAAAGTGGGTGATAGTGGGGGAGGTAGTTTAGGAGAAATTTTAGGAGAAGARATTATTTAGSTTATTMRGAAAGTGCATCTCATTGGTTGTTTCAAAAATGACATGGAATAAAAAAATAAAAAATTCAAAAAAAGGAGAAAATTTCTTCACCACCTTATTTTAATATATATACTAGCGGGAACCTGTGTGATGCATGGGATTTATTAAGAGAAAGCTAAATAATAGAAAGGGTTATATAATAAAATACCCCTTATAGTTTCATGGAATTACTAAAATTTATCGTATAATTAGCATTTTACTAAAACACCACTTATAATTTGCAATAGATTTAATCAATCTTCTATTAGATGAGAGTGGAAAATGAAAGTGTTGACCCTTATGTTCATTTTAATAAATTTAATCAAAACAAAATAAAAATAAAAATACCATTTTTGCCCTTAATAAGACATGGGCAACCACTCTATTTGCTATATTTGGTTAATTTTATTTTTTATACAAAAAAAGTGTTAAGGGTATTTTTGGAATAAAAAATCATGGGCGTAATGGCAAAACAAACAATTCTTAATGAAATGTTGATTATGTAAATTAGTTGTAAAATATATGGGATGTTTTAGTAAAATGAAAACTATAAGGTAGGTTTAAGTAAATATGTAAAACTATAAGGTGTGTAGGAACGGGGAATACGATCCTCGCCCCCAACCCTGATTCTGAATTTAACCCCATCCCCGATCCTCGACAAGGATGGGTTTCCCGTGGGGACCCGAGTCCCCAAAATGTTTTCAAATAACAATATTTTTTAAATAAATTCATTTAAAATAAATAATATTTTAAATATGTTTTCAGATATATATATATATATATATATATATATATATATATAATCGAGGTCAAGGCAGGGGGGAGACCTCAATCCCCATCCCTAGCCCCATCGGGTCGGAGACATCAGGTCCCCATTGGGGATGGGGAAAATTGCAATCCCTAAAAGAGTGTTCTAATAAATGACCCTAATAGAAACACATAGGAGTACACAATTGTTTTATATTTTCAACTTTTTAAATAATTAATAATTATACATATTTTGTATAATACTTTTAATAATTTTTTTATAATACAAAAATAACAATAATTAATTTCAATTAGGTTTATTTATCAAACTAATGAAACCAAGCAACCCGATTAACTCGACCCGAGTTGGTCAGTTTTCTAGTATTTTAGGTTGGCTTTGGTTTAAAAATTTTTCAATTTGACCAAGTTGGAACAATTTCACTTTTGCTATTTGTAAACTGACCAAAATCGAACAACCTAACAATGGATATATATTAATATTTATATTTTAAATATAATTTTTAAATCTTTTGAACAAACTGACCAAACCAAAAAATCGACCCAAACCGATACAACTTGAGCAGGTCGGTTTTCACAAAACGTTAGTTGGTTTTAGCTGACCAACTCCCTAACCTGGCCAGGTCAATTTGGTTGGCCAAATAGCCTACGACTGAACCAAACCAACTTATGAACACTCATAACTTCAGCTAAATTAATAGTCTTATCTATGATAAATAACAATAGTTTAATCTTTAACAATTATTGAAAATTTATAGCAAAAATAAACAATTATTGAAAATATATTGATAATGAAAAATACAATAATTACAGAAATTACAAAAAAAAAAATAAGTACTAAAAATATATTAACTTAGTCAATAAATAGTATAATCTCAAATAACAGTTTAATATCTAATAAATATTAATCAATAACTTATAATAAAAATACAATAAATTAAATATTGATCTCCAACAACTATTCAAAGTTTTTTGTTAAATAACAAAACAAAATAAATTTATACATAATCATTGAAAATATATTTATCACAAAAGACAATAAATATTAATTTTCTTGAATTATTACTTGATATAAGTGAAATTAATTATTTACAGCATTATGTAAAAATATTAAATTATTATTAATTTCAATATTATGTTATAATTATTTCTCTACGTTTTAGATTTTTTAAAATTTATTACATAATTTCTTTATTTTAACTATTTAAAATCTAGTTATGTTAAATATTTTATTATTTAAAATATTTAGTTATTTAAATACTTAAATAATATGTAAAATATTTAAATTTTAAAATATTAATTATTTATTGAATTTAATTATCCATAAAATAATAATTTATATTATTATTACATAATTTCATTATTAATTTTGTAATCTATTTAAATTATTATTATTTTATTACATAATTTCGTTATTTTAACTATTTTAAATCTAGTTATGATAAATATTTTGTTATTTAAATTGATAATCTGGAAAACATTTAAATTATTTAAATTGATAATTCGGAAAAATATAATTTAAATTGTTAGTACATAATTTTGTGACATATTTTGTATAAATATAAAATTATTTTTTTTTGTGTTTTTAATAAATATTTTAAAGTTATTATATAATTTTGTTATAATATTTAAATAATTCTGAATTCTTTTAATCCAAACTTCCTTTAGATATATATAGATAAAAGGTAGGGCAGAGGATAAATAGGAAATAGAGATAATTTAGGAGAGAAACTCTCTAGTAAATTAGAGATAATTTTGGGGATAAACAGGAATTTGAGATAGTTTTGGAGAAAGTGGAGGAGGTAGTTTAGGAGAAGAGATTTTTTAGGTTATTGGGAAAGTGCATCTCATTGGTTGTTTCAAAAATGACATGGAATAAAAAAATAAAAAATTCAATAAAAGGAGAAAATTTCTTGACCGCTTTGTTTTAATATATATATATATATAGAGAGAGAGAGAGAGAGAGAGAGAGTGAGAGATTTTGTAAGAATTTTAAATTATTCTTATTTTTAATATTATGTTATGATTTTTTATTTTAATTTTTTAATTTATTGCATAATTTTATTATTTCAACTATTTAAAATATAGTTATGTTAAATATTTAGTTATTGAAATATTGAAATAATATATATTTTTTTAATGTTAAATCTCTATTATTTGAATAACATTTAATTTGAATAATCTGAAAAATAATAATTTATATTGTTAGTACATAATTTCGTGGTAAATTTTGTAAAAATATAAAACTATTAATAATATGAATATAATTAAATCTATTATAATTATTTGTTGTGTTTTTAATAAATATTTTAAAGTTTATAATATTATTGCATAATTTTATTATTAATTTTGCAAAAATATTAAATTATTTTTAATTTGAATACAATGTTTTTTATTTTAATATTTTTTATTTTATTGCACAATTTCATTATTGTAACTATTTAAAATATAGTTATGTTAAATATTTCGCTATTTAAAATACTTAATTATTTAAATATTTAAATAATATATAAAATATTTAAAAATACTCATTTTTGAGTTTAAGATATTTAGTTATTTAAATAATTAAACATTTTTCTATGTAATTATTTAGCTATTTTTAGTATTTCATTATTTAAGATATTTAGTTATTGAAATATTGAAATAATATTTTATTTTTAATGTTAAATTTCTATTATTTGTATAAAATTTAATTTAAATAATCTGGAAAATCATAATTTATATTGTTAGTACATAATTTCATGATGAATCTTGCAAAAATATAAAACTATTAATAATATGAATATTACTAAATCTATTCTAATTATTTTTTGTGCTTTTAATAATTATTCCAAAGCTTATACTATTATTACATAATTTCATTAATAATTTTGTAAAAATATTAAATTATTATTAATTTGAATTTTATGTTATGATTTTTTATTTTATTGCATAATTTTGTTATTTAAAATTTTTAAAATATAGTTATGTTAATTATTTCATTATTTAAAATATTTAGTTATTTAAATATTTAAATAATATATAAAAATATTTAAATATACTCTTTATTTGAATTTAAGATATTTAGTAATTGAATTATTTAAACAATTAAATGTTTTTCTATGTAATTATTTAGCTATTTTTAGTATTTTATTATTTAAGATATTTAGTTTTTGAAATATTGAATTAATATTTTATTTTTTAATGTTAAATTTCTATTATTTAAATAACATTTAATTTGAATAATCTGGAAAATCATAATTTATATTGTTAGTACATAATTTCGTGGTGAATTTTGTGGAAATATAAAACTATTAATAATATGAATATTATTAAATCTATTATAATTATTTTTGTGTTTTTAATAAATATTTTAAAGTTATTATATAGTTTATTAAAATATTTAAATAATTTTTGAAATTTTAATTTAAACTTTCTTTAGATAGATATAGATAAAAATGACAAAGAGGACAAATAAGAACTAGAGATAATTTGGAGAACATTTCTGTGGTAAATTAGAGATATGTTAGGAGATAAATAAGAATTGGAGATGGTTTAGGAGAAAGTGAGGGAGGTACTTTAAGATAAATTTTAGGAGAAGAGATTGTTGGGGAAGCAGAGCATCTTTGGTAGATATATATACTAGACGAGCCTTCCTCACTTCTAACTTTTTCCCTTTCCCCACACATGTTAGTGTTACAAATACCTCTATTCCTCTAAACCAGAACAAATGCCACTTCCTAATCAACACTACTACACCTGGTTAAAGGTAACTCATCCTCATTTGAACTCCTCTATAGTATTTAGTTTCACAACTTTGGTTCTCCTTCCCCCAACTATTGCCTTTGTCGAACCAATGAATAGAAAATGACATACTGAATTCCTTTCCTTAACTGATGAAGATGATGCAATATTCAACCCTTCCTATGCTCCTTCAACCTCCCCAATCCAATCATCCACCTTCTTGGAATTCAATTCGTGCCATTGTCTCATGAATCCCAATGACTATGGGCTCCCTACATAACTCTCCACTAAGGAAAGTTCCCAAGGCTTAACCTTGGGGTCCTACCTTCTACCCCTGATATTAGATTAGGATCAATCCGAGAAGAAAAGAAAACCCTCCACAATCCCCACCACTTTGGATTTGAATGATGAAGAGCTTTAGTTTTCATCCCACTATCGCTAATATGCTCTCCTACTAGTTCATTCCATCTCATTGTATTTGATCATAGATTTTGATGGTGTTTGGAAGCGTGGGCGCTTTGCGGGACCGATTTTCAAGAAAAAACACCCATGCTTTCAAGACCCATTTTTCACAAAAAAAATGCTTCTGCCACATAGGCAGTGAGCAACACTATGCTGTTTGTTAAGGTGATTTTCATTGCCGTCTTTCATATATGTGTTGACAGGTAAACACCACATAAGATACACATTAGTCAACCGTTGGGGGAAACGGTTCACGGATGCATGAAACATCAAATTTGGCATGCCCGATTTTTCATTAAATGCTAGAACCAAATATTCATATATATGGGCATTTGTTGAAACGACTATATGGATCCAATGTGGCACCATTTTATTGAAAAACGGCCAGGGTTCCAAACATCAATTACAAAAAACCCACATCAAGGTTAAATTTGGTATTTTAGAATTATTAATGCATTACATTAACGTTTTCCTTCAATAAAACCAATGGAAGGGGGTATTTATACTCATTTTCGAAAAGGTTAGGGAAAGCTTTTGTCATGGTCAAAACCTAGGGGAGGTTAATAAGATTGTCAGAAAACTTAAGAGAAGTTTTTATATTTTACCTTTTTTTAGGGTAAAATACAAAAATCTCCCCTGAAGTTTCTGACAATCATAAAAACCTCCCCTATAGTTTCATTTTAACAAGTTCCTCCCTTGAATTTTTAAGAAACTTGACAAAAACCTCCCTTCTATCACCTTTTCAGACAGAAAATGTTAGATTGATGCACTAGTTTTTTCCAAATACCCTTTTTACCCTTTTATAAATTATTTTACATACAAAATTACTGAAATAACCTTGTTTTAACTTGACAAAAAAATTAGAAGATGACCATTAAAGGAGGTTTTTGTCAAGTTAAAGCATGGTTATTTCTATACTTTTGTGTGCAAAATAATTTATAAACTGGTAGAATTGGTATTTGGAAAAAACTGATGCATTATGTTAACATTTTTTGTCAGGAAAGATGATGGAAGGGAGGTTTTTGTTGAATTTCTCAAAAGTTCATGGGAAGTATTTATTAAAATAAAACTATAGGGGATATTTTTATGATTGTCAAAAACTTGAGGGGAGGTTTTTGTATTTTACCCTTTTTTATTTTGTTTAAAGAGTGGAAGTAAATTCTTTTTAGGGTAAATTGTTGAAACAACCTCCTCTAATGTTTTTGACTGTTGCTGAAACCTCCCTTGAAGTTTAGTAATTGCAATCACCTCCTCTGAATTTTTCTAATACAATATCAAGTAGACCCCTCTAATAGAATCTTCTAAAAAAGGCATGAAAAAGTCCAAAACACCCATGCATTTACTACTGTGGCTGGTTTCTATGGAATAAACCTAGCAATTGGGTTGGGTCGGGTCGAGTTCAGGTTGGGTCAAGATACTTCATGTTGATTTCGGGTTGGGTCAGGAAATGCTAGACCCTAACCCTAATCCTAACTATTCGAGTTAGGGTTGACCCATAGGTCAATTCGGGTTATCCCTAAAAATAATTAGAAATTATAAAAATATAGGAAAAAGTGTCAAAATAAAGGAATTAACCTTAAAATTTAAAAAAAAAATTAAAAACTTGGAACATTCAACAATTCAAAGAATAAATGATATAAGTGCAAAGACTAAATAGTAAAGATTAAAGAGTAGAAACTTCTAACAATACATAAATAGTCCCAATTGAACGTGACAATCGGGTTGGTGGATTAACCCATGACCCAACCCAGCCCAGTTTTTCTAGGTCAGGTCAAGCGAGAGCAGGTCATTCTCACATTTGGGTAGCTAACTATGAGACCCTGTCCCTATTTTTTGGGTTGGACCAGGCTAGGTCGGGTTTGCAAGTTAGGTCAACTTTTTACCAGGTCCACTACGAAAAAACAATCTAAACTTTACGAACAACAAAAGCAAAAAGAATTTAAAGTTGCAACTTTACCTTTGAGTGATTGTTATGAATGGCAAATTTGGAAAATAAACCAATTTCAGAAAAAAGATTGGAAGGGTTTGGGGTAGTAATTCATATGAACAGAAGATTTGGAAAACAAGCATTTTTGTTAAAAGTAATTGTATGGGTATTTTAGACATTTCCAAGCATTCTTTTTAGAAAATTCTACAAGAGTCTACTTGCAACTATGTAGAAGGTTCAAGAGAGGTTATTGCAATTACTAAACTTCAGGGGAGGTTTCAGCAACAATCAGAAACTTTAGAAGAACTTTTAGCAATTTACCCTTCTTTTTATTTTGAGCAAATTTCTTTAACTACCCCTACTGTTTAGTTAATTGACTAATTCTATCCTTACTGTTAAACTATTATCTTAGACCCCTTCTGATAATTGATTAAAACCTCCCCTACTGATCGTCACACTTAATGACATATGACATCACGTAACTCATATTTTTTCAAAAATTCCAAAAATACACCTTCAAATCTCTCTCTCTCCTCACCTCTTTCCCCGCACAGTGGACTGCTCTAACAGAGATTAACCAGAAAATCTACACAGACTCCATGCTCCTCCGGCTCGGATCCAGTCCAAATCTCAGATATGAGTATCTCTCAGATCTCAAATCTGAGGCTCCATACCATCTCTCTCTGACTCCATGCCATCTCCCCCACTAGATCTCAGATTTGAGACTCCACACAACCTCCCTCACCAGATCTTAGATCTAAGACTCCATGTCGTCGCCTTCACTGGATCTTAGATTTGAGACTCCATTCCATCTCCCTCACCGGATCTCAGATCTGAGTATCCCTCTCCGAAATCAATTTCGCGGTCAGATATAGTCTAGATCTCAAACTCATGCCGCTCCTTCGGCATTGTTCAAAGTTCGTCGGAATTTGGTGATCGAGACCCAGATCTTAGTCCAAACCCCTTTTCCGGTTTGCACATCGCAACCCAAAACCAGGCATTAGCATCGAACTGAACCTCCTTTCTTATCTCTTTCCCTCACACAGATCGTTGTGATCACCCCGTTTCCGATCTGCACATCGCAACCCATAACTAGGCATCACACTCCCTGTGCTCAGACCTGCTATGTTTCGTGGTGGTGGAGCTTTATCTCTCCATTGTTGAAACACCAGGAAGGAGAGTGGAGAAAAACAATATGAGAAGAGAGAGAAAGAGAAGTGGAGGGAACGAGAGAGCAACTGTCACCGCTGGTTTGAGTTGCAACAGTGAGAGAGAGAGAGAGAGCAACTGTCACCGCTGGTTTGAGTTGCAACAGTGAGAGAGAGAGAGATCAAAGATGACATGAACAAACCATCCAATCCCATATGCCTGTGTGTGCGAACTGCTTTTGGATGACGTCTCCGGTGGACAGGGAGCTGTTGACGTTGCCAGTGATACCAAAGTGGACGATCCCAGACAAGTGAAATAGATCCAGCATTTTTTGTGTCATTACTACTACATGCGCTGATTGATGCAAACTTATGTCGGTGGTGTCGCTGCTGGTTTGAGTTGCAATGGTGGTGGTTGGAATGAGGTCGATGGTGAGGAGCAAGAGAGAGAGAGAAAGGTTGGTGGTGTCCCCGCTGGTTCTAATGTCTGTCTGTTGCTGTTTATTTATACTAGAGTTGGGTTCTCTGCAACAACAATCCCAGGCACCCCCAAGTGATGACAATCCCGAGTCGTCATTCACATCTTACATTGCTTGTCGGAAAGCTGATGAGCCACATAAGCCAACGATGGCAACCAAGTGATGACAATGCATGTGTCTATGATGGTACCGGAGGAGCTAAACACTGTTGATGGAATAGGTCTCTTTTTGCAACACATACTCCTACAAGTTCAATGAAGTGGATTGCTTGCATGAATCAGTCAATAATGGCGTCTATAGGAGAGAAGAAGAGGAGACTTGTACAGGAGAGAGGTGAAGAATCTTGAGAAATAAGAGAGTGAGAAGAGGTTGGAGAAGAAGGATTTGAGGGTAAAAAGGACATTTTATCCTTTTCCATTATGATTTAATGATAATAGCAATTGTCACAAACAGTAAGGTGGTTTAAGACAATAATAAAAGAGTAAGAGTAGAGTAATTAAAGAGAAAGAGTAGAGTTAGTTAATTAATTAAATAATAAGGGTAGCTTAAAAAATTTGTTTTTATTTTTAAGGGTAAAATACAAAGACCCCTGTGGGGTTAGTGACAAAGACCCCTATACTTTAATTTATGAACAAGATCCCCTAACTCTAGCCGTTAGACAAAAACCCCCCTCTGTTGAGGGAACCCCTGTTATGTAGCCCTATGAAGCGAGAAAAAACATGGATCGTGATCGTAAGGAAAATGAGTAGGTTGAGCTAAGGAAGTCTATTGAAGAATTGCAGATCCAAAGTGAAAAATTGAAGAGACAGAGAGAATTATTGCATGCAGAAAGGAAATTGATGCTCAAATAGAGCCATCTTAAAAAATTGGAGGATTTGAAAATTGTCTTAGAAACTATTGCCCTATCCGACATGCAAGGAGATCTGAAGCCTAGCAGACTAAAAGTTGCTGGCAAAAACTTGTCAAATCTTGAAAAAAGTTGTAAAAGACTCTGATCTAGATTTACGTCCATATGGAGGGACTGCTCATGATGGATTGCATTTGGATTCTAAACAGGGGCGAGGTGGTGTTTCACCTCCTAGCTCTACCCCTTTCTCATGGATCAAACAATGTACTGAGTTGATATTTAAACATTCTCCTGAAAAGCTAATTAAGTATGGAGAAAGGCTTGAATTGAAAGTGAAAATATTAATTTATCAAAGAGCAAAGATTC
This sequence comes from Nelumbo nucifera, assembly GCF_000365185.1. The sequence continues at coordinate 2,035,206 of NW_010729089.1, read as the reverse complement.
TCAAAACTCAAAAAAATGTGAGTCAGTATTGTTGGAAAACATTGGCAATACATTTAGCACATTTGAAAGGCAGAGAGGTGCAATGAAAACGACGGGGCAGCAAAAACTTTCATTGAGACACAACTTGAAAGATCTGTTTTTGAAGATATGGCCTGAGACGACATCAAGGGATGGGGGTGCTCCGCAAGGATACATCCGACACCTGGTGGAGATCATCTGCAAACTGCTCTCTGCAAGGATATGGCCGTAGATGGTGTTGGACATCGAACGAATGATATTCAGGGATCTGGTGGCCGAGACGATACGATTTGCCTCGAAAATCAGAATATGTTGTTTTTCCGGTTGCTTTGTTGAAGCAACATATCTCCATTTGGGTCAGGTTTTAAGAAAAAATGCTAAGAAAAAAAAATAGAGAAAATTTAATGGGGCATTTTGATAATTTAACGCCTTCCGTCATCTAACTTAACGGCTGAGGGCATATTTGTCACAATGTAAAAGTTCAGGGGACTGTGTCGCAAATTGAAGTACAGGGGCGGAAGTAAACTCTGCGCAAAGCGAAGTAGCAAAGTATTCGTGCCATTGGCAATCGCCAATCGGCATCTTCCCGGGCCCGGTATAATATATGGGTAAGGGGAACTCGAAGAAGACCCATTCACTAATCTGTAATCGTTGCTGCTGGTGAGTGACGAAAGAAGATGAGCGGATCTTATTTCATTCCTCTCCTTTTCCTTTTGTTGTCTGTTACTGCTGAAGCTTCTTTCTGCTCCACCAAAGGTGAATTCCATCTTAATTATCTTTTTTTTTTTTTTCATTTTCATATTCTGGTCTTGTGTTTGCGCTTGATTTTTTTTTTCTTCTGCAGTTCTTTGTTTTGGATTACCTTGTTGTTCGTGCTATTGAGTTTCCTGGTTGCTGTAATTGGCTTTGGACTTATTTATTCATTACAAAAATATAAATATATCGAGATTTTTGAATTGATGAATTCTGTAGTTGACAAATGTTCTGTTTACTTATCATGTCCAGTAGAACTAGAAATTCTATTCTTTCACGCATTTTCTATTTCTATGCAGTGGATCTATTGACCCATTTACGGACTGTAATTACTGGGTTATATACAAACTTGTTTGTTCTTTTTGGGTTTTTTAGCGAGTAGTTGCAGCATATAAGGAATAGAAGAGCTAAGCCAAAAGCGTAAAATAAATCATAGTTATTGATTAGCATGGTGGGAGTTGCGATCGATATTCTCGGGACTAGCATACACTATATTCGTCCAATCTATTTGAATATGACTTCTTATTGTTCTTATTGCAGGAATACCGTTAGTGAGGAATATTAGTGAACTTCCACAGAGTAACTATGGAAGAGGAGGCTTATCACATATTACTGTTGCAGGTTCACTTTTGCATGGGATGAAAGAGGTATTGCTTTAATCTTTAGTAAAATTTTCCTGTGCACAGCATTAAGCACGGTAAGAATGATCTTGGAAGCAAATTTTGTGGCAAATTTCTGCAATGGAGAAGTTGCAGATTCTGCACTTCCAATTATATGTGTGGCACACGTTTCTTCCTCCACAAAATATGGAAAAAAATAATATTTATCAAAAAAAAATATATGGGAAAAATAATTTTGCAATCATTACTTTGTTGAGAGTTTCCAATATCATTGCAGGTTGAGGTATGGCTGCAAACATTTGCTCCTGGATCACGGACACCTATTCATAGGCACTCCTGTGAAGAAGTATTTATTGTCCTGAAGGGGAGTGGGGTTCTCTATCTGGCATCAAGTTCACATGAGAAATACCCAGGAAAACCACATGAATATTCCATCTTTTCAAACAGCACATTTCATATCCCTGTAAATGATGTCCATCAGGTAGCACATCTAATGAAAATAAAACATATTTCAGTTTACTCGTTTGCCTGTAATAGTCCAAGCATGTTTTTGTACCATTTTATTATGATATTTAGTGAACTTTCTTACAATTAAGCAAAAACATAAATGTGTACTGAAGTGTAATGGACTTAAGACCTGTGTCCAAACAATCTCAAGTCATCCAAAGTATGGAAAACCACAAACTGAACTGAACATTATTTCCTTCATTGTTTCTATATAGATTCCTCAATTTTACTTGCCCATGAATTAACCTTATAGTGCCTAACTTTGGTCATGAATTGTAAAGTAAGTCAACCTTGTGAATCATAGCCATGTCAAAGTTACATGCATATTAGTGAATTATTGACTCTAACAGAGACTAAAGACCAAATGGATCTCTTTTTTTCAAGTGTCTGATGAAGAGGCAGTTGAATCTTACCATGGTTTGCCCCACTTCCACATTGAGTGGGCATTCCCTTCACAAACTTTAGAAGAGAGTCATCTTGCAGTGGTGGTTCTTGAGGAAGATGAAGTTTACCGTGGTTTACCTATTATCATTTCAAGATTTTGAAGAGGTTGGGTAAGATTACAGTTGCAGACATCAGCACAACTTAGGAGGTATTTAGGTGATATATTCGCTTAAGGGTAAACGTCACACTGTATAGTTCTTCAAGAGATTGTAAGAAAGAGGTGGCAGAAAATTAGAGGTATGCAAGATCATAATTCTACTACAGAATAGGACCAGAGCTTCAAGTTGGTGCTGAAAAGTCCATCTGTGCAAGGTGGCAGAGGATAGGGATCTAGAAGTAGAGGGAGAAATGTGAAAAATAGAGGAAGTTTGTGGGTCATAGAGGAGTTACACAATTTTGGGTTGTCCATTGTGGTTAGGATAGTTTGATGTTGTTCCTCTGGTGTTGAAATATTTGGTTTTCAGAATCACTTTGTCTGTGGTTCAGAATTCCTTTACTCCAACAGTCCTAATAGCATGGATGTTATCTTCTTATTTCTGAGTTTTGCTTAATTTTTATTGTTCTAGGAGGTTCGTCAATTGAATGGAATTAATGGAAAAACTGCATTACCAAGCACATATGGGAAAAGAAAAGGACAATGCCATCAATATTTAACAACTTGAGGCCTCAACACAATACATGTCTCTGTTATGAAATACAAAATGATAACAATGTTGTTCCATATCTTTTTATTTCCTTTTCTCTCCACAGTCTGGAAAATTGCTTGGGGAAGCATCCTCTAGAGAGATCATATCTGCATCATATTGCTTGACATTTCAAGATTAGTCCTACTACATCATTTTTAGTTGATTTTAGCAATTAAGTCTGGCCTTCCTTCAAGTATTGAAATTGATGAAATACAATAATAACTTCCTTTGGGAACAAAATGTCAATAACCAAATATGGGAGAATAGAACCTTATCTTCCCACTAGCTTCTTATCACATGAATGTCCTTACCTTGGGAGGAAATGGATATTTTCCTTTCTTGTGTGGAAGAGGTGAGGAACCATCAAGAGAGGTTGAAAAAAAGAGGGATGTAGATGAGAAAAATGAATAGGCTCAATAGATCAAATTCTTTTATAGGAATCAGGTAGGAACCAAAAAGAGTTGCTGGTTCCCTTTTGTTTATAATTGTTTTCACTATGTTGAATTGTCAAAGAAGTGAAGTGTGAATCTATTACCCTATGTACAGTAGGCAACTACATAATGGAATTCATTTCCCCATTGTGATCTTTTCAAGCAACTATATTCTCAACCATGTACAAAAGTACATAAAAAATAGTTCTGCTGCCACCTGCCTCAACACCTCCTTTTTGTCGTCCTTGGATGCTTTGTTTCAAAAAATGAGCATTCTGTTATGTCCATACAATCCATGTTATCCATGCACAATGGATTAATAGGATGGTAGACAAAGTCAGGCAGTTGGAATTCTCATTTTATGATATTGGCATGATAACTAACCCATGTGAGAGACAAAGGTGAAGAACAAAAAGTCAACAACATGGAATTTCAAAGTTGGAAGGATGTCTTCAATCTATTTCAGTTCAACTAGACAATAGATTTGACAAAAGTAGTTTTTATTTGGTTAACATACACTTCTTGATTGTGCTTAAAGATGAAGCTATGGCTTAGGTTGATTTACCAAGAACTTACCAGATGTACAGTTAACAGCCTCTCATTATGGTCATAGTTGCCAAGGCATCACCTAGGTGACTAGGCACTCTTGTCTAGGCTTCTTGCCCAAATGCCTTGACTTATAGCAACTAGGCACCTTGCTAGGTGTCTAGGCGCCAGCCTAGGCGACAAAAATGACAAGGCAGGCGCCTTATATAATATCATTTACATTTTTGTATCTTATTAAAGAAGGAAATAAAGAATAGAAGTATAGATAGGTTCTTTTTTTTTCTATTCTCTCTCTCTCTCTCTTCAATTAAATAGAACAGAAACTCCATCCTTGTTTTTTCTACTTTACTTTCCATCTTGAATATTTGTCATATAAAGTTAACAACTTTCTTTAGCTGCTAATTGATATGAAATTGCTATATTAAATACTTGTTACAGTAGAAATATTTTTGAAAATGATGAAATTAATATACGTAAAAGATTTTTATCTTTTAGATGTGATGATTTGCCACATTTTTAAAAGAAATTTTATGTTCTTAATAAAGAGAATCCCTATTTTTTCAATTAATATACATGCTGAATGGTATATAAAACTAGGGAACTAGACAAAGGTTAGTTCTTTATATTATGAAATTCTTATTGCCTAGGTGACTAGGCATACCGGTGTCACCCAAAATCGCCTAGACACCTTGAAAACTATGATTATGGTAAAGTGGTTGATGAGTTGGTTAAAGAGGTGAATGTTGAAAAATCTTTTAATGTGCTAATGGAACAACTGCAGTGGGATAAACCTTGAGAGTTACTTCCTCTATTTGTGAAATTGAAGACTGTTGATGAATTGAAAGGTACAATTGCAATTACATTGTCTACTTATGATGAACCACATCTTGTAAAGATGGAACATGCTATTTGTTTATTTAGCGAAAAAAATAAAAGACTATGTGGGAAAAGAACTGTAGGAGTAGGGGAATTTTGGAGATCGTGGAAAGAGTGTCAAGCCTGAAGGTAAATTTGGCAAAGTGTAGTTTGGTAGGGTTACAAATGGGAGAAAGAGAGCTGGAGGAGTGTGCTACAATGTTGGGCTATGCAATTAGGCTGTAGCCTTTGAAGTACCTTGGTCTTCCCCTATGAGGCAATCCTTGTGATAAGTCTTTTTGGGAAATAATAATTGAGAGATTCTTAAGAGAATTAGATAATTGGGAAAAGAATTCTCTCTCAATAGGTGGGAGACTGACTTTGATTAAACCCACTTTTTCTAACCTACCTATCTACTTCTTCACAGTCTTTAAGGCTCTCATGAAAGTTGTGTAGAAAATAAAAAAAAAAAAATTATTAGGGATTTTCTGTGGGACTTGGGAAGTGAAAAGAGAGATCACCTCTTAAATTGGGAACAGGTGTGCAAAAATAAAGAGAACGGAGGTCTAGGTATAGGTAAGTTGAAAGAAAAAAAATGGCTCTTTTAGGTAAAAGGCTTTGGAGATTTCCCAATGAACTAGAAGCTTTGTGGAATTTGGTTATCAAAAGCATCCATGGTCTTCATCAAAATGGTTGGGATTTTGGTCTTGCCAAAAATTCCACTCTAAGTCCATGGAAAGCAATTATGGCCTTACTCCCAACCTTCTTGTAATTTAGAAGGTATGATGCTATTGTTGGAACTAAGATGAAGTTTTGGGAAGGCTTATGGTGGGGAACTATTATCTTTAGTCAAGCATCCCATGAATCTATAACCTTTCTACCCTAAAAAGCAAACCTATTGTTGACCTAGTAACTCATGATGGAAGAGGGTGGGTTTGGGATTTGGGTTTGAGAAGAGCTTTGAGAGAGCAAGAAATGGGTGAGATGACCTCTCTTCTTGATATTCTTTAACAAATAAGTTTGAATCCTGATGGTGCGCGATCTAGTGCTCCCTGCTGGAGGACAGCTCAGACGTCGAGCTGACAAGGTCGGCTGGCTGAGCTGTAAGAAAACAATCAGAGTACCTGGGGTGGGCACTCTGATACTTAAGTCAGCGATGAGTGTTGAGAATGCAAGAAAGCAAGAGAGCTAGAGTCTAAGAGCAAAATATGCGCAGGTAGTCGTGAGTCTCACGTTGCGCATCTGAAATCCCCGGGAGGATGTGGTTTATTGGCTTGCCACGCTTGGAGGTGATTTACACGGATAGCAGTTATCTCCAAAGCAGGCGGCATGGAAGTCAGCCTCATCGGTCAGGCAGCGTGGTCTCAGATGACTTAGAGACGATAAGCCACACGAGTGGAAGTTGGTCGCCACCCCGACCTCGGTCTGATTGGTTACTCTTCGGAGGGAGGTCACCCTCTTGCCAAGGTCCCTAGTCTGATCCTGCCAAGGTGCATACGCCACATAAAGCCGTCCCTAGCCAAGGTGCCGAGGTAATGCTGGGCGTCTGAGGTGCGTCCAAGGAGGCTTCGAGGTGAATCCAACTAGCTTGGTACAGACACGTCACTGCCTACGTGACACCAAGGTGTTATGCAATGGTTCAGAGGTGCCTTGTGGCGGGATATCACTGGAGGGCCAAATCACCCCTCATCAGATCCCTTAAAAATGGATGAGAGTGTGTGAGAACCCAACTCTAATGGGATGTTCTCTTATGCCTCTTTCTTCCAAACCTTTCTTCAATATCATGAACCAAACCCTTTCCCTGCAAAAGAAGTTTGGGGCAGCCCTATTCCTCCAAAAGTAAAGGTTTTTTGTTGGGAAGCTGCCATCCAAATCATTAACACCTGTGAAAGGCTTCAGAATAAGCAGAAGAACTGATGTCTCTTACCTCATATTTGTATCCTTTGCTTCAGAAATGGGGAAACCACTAACCATCTCTCGGTGCATTATACTTTACAACCTAACTGTGGACCCATTTTTTCTCTCTTTTGGGGCATGTTTGGGTGCCTCCATCAGAAGTCAAAGAGCTGTTTAGCACAAACTGATTGCTGCACAAAGAGAGATAAGATTTTGTGGCAATGTGTTAAGGTTCTGTACTGTGGAGTATATGGCAAGAAGGGAACACCAGAATTTTGAGAGGGAAAGGAGTATGGAGCAGTTAATTGAACTAACTATGATCAGAGCTGTCCACTGGGACTTGGTGTGTCCCTAAATGATTTCTTAAGGGAATAGAAATCTGTGGCTGATTTTCAGGGCAGTAAACCAAGGAGGGGGGATCAGTTGGTGTGCTCCAATAGTAGACAAACTCAAACTGAATTTTGATGACTGCAGTCTTGGAAACCCGGGTAATTCAGGTATTGAGGGTGTGGTCAGAGATCATAATGGATGTAACTTGCTAAGCTTTTCTGGGCCTATTGGTTTTGGCAATTCTCAAAGAGCTGAACCGAAGTTTTTACTTCAAGGTTTGGAATTGATGAAATTAAGGGATTTAAAAAATGTGGAGGTGGAAAGTGATTGTCAAACTTTAATTAGCTCACTGAAGAAGCAGGATTTGGTTGCCTGGAGTCAGACCTCTGGTGAGGCAGGCACAACACTTGGGATCCTTATTGAATATCTAATTCAAGTGGGTACCTAGAAGTGCTAATGGCCTTGGCCGATTCCTTAGCCAAGGCTGGGGTACAGAAGAGTTTGCTTGATTGGGGTGGTTGTCTAGGACTGGGGACAAACTTGTAACACTTGATTTACTTTTTATGTTGTTTCCTTTGTTCTTTCTTTGTGTTCTTCTTTGTTAGAGCTCTTTTCTTTGGAGCTGGTCTGKCTCTTTTTTATCCTCTTGCACTGCTCCATTTCCACTGTGTTGTTGCAGTGATTCTTCTTTAATGAAATTTATCTGATCAAAAGAAAAAAAAGGAGCTGCAGACACATTCAAAGAAGCAGGGAGTAATGCAAATTGAATGAAGTGTTGGAACTGACAAATAGAGAATTTATGATCAAATAAAATCAGACCAGTAGATTACCAAAGATAAGTCACCAGTTGAAGTTGTGATTTGTTCAACAAAAAATGTTGTGATTCAAGATGAGATGTGAGAAAAACATGTCCCAAACTTCAAGTCTTGCAACATTGACAAAAAAGGACTTCTGTCTCACCATTGTTCTATATCAAAGTCCATAGTAGAAATTGCTGATAACTGATTCAGATGAATGCCCTGTGTAGAAAAGTAGAAGAAGCTGAAAGGTTTCAGCAGTAGAGAAGAAGAAAAGAGAGTGGGATGTCACCAGAATTGAAATAGATCTGGCCGCCAACCCCTCTTGATTAATATACTTAAAATAAAAGAATGAAAGATTACAAGAATTCCCTTGGTAATCAGCATGATGTACATTAAAGTAGCTGAACAGTCACAACTTAAAAATTGTTAGACAGTGTATGCCCTTAGCTCCAATCAGCATGATGTACATTATGACATTTTTTGTAAATGAATAAAGTACATATTTGATTCATGTTATTGTGGTGTGTTTCTGTGAAATACCCTTAAACTGAACACATATGAGACTCATGCTAGTTTAGAATCTTCACAGCCGTTGGATAGATTTGGGGAGATTTATCCTGCCAAGGCTGACACTGATGTGCCGCCAAGTTGGTTGGGGTGGCTTGTCTCAACTACTAGGGTGAGACCTGAGGTACATGCAGTGTAGGTTTTCTTGAAACCCTGAATCGGACCAAATTCCAATATTGCCCTGGACCTTGGAGACAGATGGGCAAAACTATAATGTTACGCTTAACTCTTAGACTCGATTATGGTACTGCATTAGGTGTCGGATTGGGTTGTTTTTGATGTGCCAATCAGTGAGATTCTTAGAGGGGGTCAAAACCTGGGTATGTTGGGATAGTCCGAGAATTCATCTGAGTGGGTGATCATAGTGACAGGATTAGCCCCTTTGTCGGACAAAGTGAATGATCAGGGAAATGCACTCTCTCTGATGGAAACCTAAACTACCGGTAGTGGATTTCAAATGTGTTTGAAATTTGGTTTTGCAAAGTATATTTATATAGAGATATACTTTTATATTATGGTTTCAAATTGTTTGCAAAAGGTTTTAATTCCCGGGATTCATGTGAGTAGAGAGTGCAGCACTGTACCTTGCAGCCGAGGGAGAGGTCCTCTCTTGTCGGGCAGTGTTTGATCATTAAGGGTTGAGAGGTTAAGTGTAAGACCATTGAGGGTTATACCTGATGGGCTAATCTTGCATCTGCCCACAGTCCTCGGGCCTTCATAAGATGGCTGGACCCAATGACCATTTAGTGTAAATGTTGGGCCCATTAAGAGCCCATAGTGATGGACTCAGGGGTTCATTGTATTCAGTAGTGAATTCGGCCATGCCTTGTAACAGAGGCTAAGTTGAACCCATGTGGTTGATGTGTAGATAAATGATAGGGTCCCACGCCATACAAAGAGAGCCAAGCTAGCTAGGATTAAAAGGAAGTGAGCCTGAAAGCTTAATGGGCCTAAAGCCCATTTCGAACTGGGTTAATTGGATTAATTAAATAGGGGCAAATCTGGGTATGGATCGACAAATAAGGATAAGAGGTTAACTCTTATCCACTTAAAGAGTCCAGATCCAAATAAAGATTTGGATCAAGGAACTCCTAATTTGATTAGGAATAGCTGATCTTTATCTGCAGATAAGATAAGGGATAATCCTTATCACTTAAAGAGTTCGGATCCAAATAAAGATTTGGATTAGGAGACTCCTAATCAGATTAGGAGGTTGTCTCTTTAAGGCTATAAATAAAGAGCAGGGCAGACTTGAAAAACACACACAACACAAAAGACAACTCAGTTTGATTGTTTCTGCCTTCAATTCTTTTTCTCCCTGCTCTTACCGCCTTACCCTATTTGATCTCCATTTCTTAAAACTAATCAAGATTGGATCTTGATATTGTTTCTTGATAGAAGAAACAATTCCGAAGCTATGCTCACTACCCCATTCGATTCTTACTGAAGAATCACAAGTTCTTGGTGAAGAACTACCTGCTAATCCTACCTCATCCTAAGCTGTGCTATATTTAGTGGAGGGAGGATTTAGTACACTCTTTGGGCATGAAAACCTACGTTGGGAGAAGCTTTTTGCGTGGATTCCGTATCAGGTATATCCCTCCCTAATCTTAGTCTCAGATTTGGTCCGGTTTGGTTACAAGAACGAACCTTGAAAATGCAGTTTTCTAAACTGGGAATAAGATTCCCTGGTGGGGGTAAAGAAATTTATGAAATTTCTCCCAACCTTCCTACAGGGTTTGGCCATCCATATGATGGATCTCTCATCCCTTCAAAAAGAACATAAATAACGGGCCTAAGGCCCAATAACTTCATAACTTAACAACTTAAAAATAAAAATAAAAGGCTGGGCCCAATAATTTAAAATCGGCCCAACTCAACACTTCCCCTCAAGTTGGGAGTAAATGTCACACATTCCCAACTTGCGTAGATCGTGCTCCAGCTTGTTTCTTGCAACACCTTTTGTAAAAACATCAGCAAGCTGCAAATCAGAAGCAATGTATGGGAGACAAAACTTCCCTTGAAGTCACCTTTTCTCTTATGAAATATCTGTCTACTTCAATGTGCTTTGTCCTGTCATGCTGAACTGGGTTGTGGGCAATGTTAATTGCTGCCTGATTATCACAGTCCAAAATCATAGGTTCTTCTCCCTCAACACCAATCTCTCCTAACAAGGAACGGATCCAGAGAAGCTCTGAAATTCCATGTGCCATGGCTCTGTATTCAGCTTTTGCACTTGACCTTGCCACAATTGTTTGTTTCTTACTTTTCCACAAGACTAGATTACCCCCAACAAGAGTGCAAACTCTTGATGTAGATCTTCTGTCATCAAAGCATCCTACCCAATCAACATCTGTGTAAGCCTCTAGCTTCAGCTGTCCATGGTCAACAAATAGTATGCCTCTACCTAGGTGTCCTTTTAAATAAGCAAGAATCCTATCAACAACCTCTTAATGCTGGACTCGTAGGGCATGCATGTATTGACTCACCACTCACTGCATGGGATATGTCTAGTCTTGTCATATATAAATATAGCAGCCGTCCCACAAGTCTCTGATATCTCCCAATGTCCTTTACCAGCTTACCTTCTGATACATTAACTCTGTGATTCTGATCAATAGGAGTACTGGCTGCCTTTGTTCCAAGTTTTCCTGTTTCTTGTAAAAGGTCCAGAACATACTTCCTCTGAGAAATAAAATTCCATGCTTTGATCTTGCAACCTCAATGCCCAAGAAATACCTCAGCTCCCTAAGATCCTTAATTTCAAATTCTCTATGCAGATTCTTCTTCAAACTATCAATCTCACTTGGGTCATTTCCTGTAACTACAATGTCATCCACATAAACAATCAGAACTGACACTAGGGACCCCCTCCGCTTTACAAACAAAGTATAGTCTGATTGAGTCTGAGTATAGCCAGAAGCAATCAAGGCCTTCTTGAACCTGTCAAACCATGCTCTAGGAGAAGACTGTAGAAACCAACAGGAAGATCCATATACACTTCTTGCAAATCCCCATTCAGAAAGGCATTTTTTACATCAAGTTGGAAAATGGGCCAAGAGTATGTAGCAGCAAGAGAGAGAAGGATCTGAACAGAAGTCATCTTTGCAACTAATGCAAAGGTCTCTAAGTAATCGATGCCATAGGTTTGAGTGTACCCTTTTGCAACCAATCTAGCCTTATACCTTTCTATACTTCCATCTGCATTGTATTTAACTATATAAACCCATCTGCATCCAACAGTCTCCTTGCTCTCTAGTAGATCCACAATCTCCCATGTCTGATTCTTAATTAAGGCTTCCATTTCTTCCTGCATAGTTGTCTTCCACTTAGGTTTGGAGAGAGCCCTTGGGTATAGACACAGAGTCAAGGGAAGAAAGGAAAGCTCGATAAGAAGGAGAAAGTCCACTATAGGATAGATACTGTGAGATACAATGAGCAGTACACTTTCTCTTTCCTTTTTTGAGTGCAATAGGAAGGTACAAGTCGTCTGTAATGGGATTAGTAGAATCAATAGGAACTGAAACATTAGAGGGATCAAGAGGAATACTTGAGTCCATGTCAGCCGAATCTGGAGTCTCCAAGAAATCGATGGGAAGTGATGTGCGTTCTTCTGCAATGGATTAAACCTCCCTGTGAAGTCGTAGGTGTTGTTGTGTGAACACTGAGAAGCAGGACGCAAGGGAGTGGACATAGGAACTGGAACCAGAAGAGGAATAGGCTGCTCACTTACTTCCCCAAAACACTCCCCCTTAGAAGAACCCTTCGGGAAAAAGGATGTGGACTCAAAAAAGGTGACATCCATAGTAACATACTGACTCCAAGAGACAGGTTCATAGCAACAGTACCCTTTCTGGTTTTTTTGCATATCCAAGAAAAACACACTTCTTTGCCTTTGGATCAAGCTTCGAGCATTGAGGACCAAGAACATGAGCAAAGCAAACACAACCAGAAACCCTGAGAGGGATGTAGAACATCTCCCCCTCAGGAAAAAGGAGGCTGAATGGGGTGCTGAATCCAAGTACACGAGAAGGCACCCTATTAATCAGACAGACTGCTGTGAAAACTGCATCACCCCAAACCGAACCAGAACAATAGATGTTATCATCATGCTTCTTGCAATCTCAACAATGTGTCTATTTTTCCTCTCTGCTACACCATTCTGTTGTGGACTATAAGAACAACTGCTCTGATGGATTACCCCATATTCTAACAGATATGAAGCAAGATTCTTCTCAAAATATTCCTTGGCATTGTCTGATTTGAACACCTTCACTCGTACCCCAAACTGTGTTAGCACCATCTGATGAAACTGTCGAACCAAGGATGGTACCTCATCACGGGATCTCATCAAGTAAATCCAAGAATACTGAGAAAAATCATCCACAAATAAAAGAAAATATCGGTAGCCACCCATAGAAGGAACATGATATTGGTCCCCACACATCAGTATGAATAACATCAAAAGAATATGAAAACCTTTTATTACTAGCTTTAAATGAATGTCTACAATGTTTTCCAAGCTGACAACTTTTACACTCTAAACTAGACAAATTAGTAGACTCAAATAACTTTGGAAACAAGAAACGCAAAGAAGGAAAAGACAAATGTCCCAAACGATTATGCCAAAGTAATCTGACCCACAGACTCTAACTCAAAATCCCTGTTAACATGATGACTTTGATGATGAGGAAGCGCATCCAGAAGGTAGATTTCATTCACCTCACGACCACTCCCAATTGTCCTCTTTGAAACCAGATCCTGCAAAACACAATGGCTAGGAGAAAAAATCACTGAGCAATTCAAGTTCTTAGTTAAACTACTAACAGATAATAGGTTAATACTCAATCTAGGTACATGAAGGACAGAGGGTAGGGAAATGGAATCAATAATCTTGACAGGCCCCTTCCTAGCAATGGGAACATGAGATCCATTGGCTATGGAAACTCTGTCTATGCCAGAGCAAAGTTGGTAAGAAGAGAAAGTAGTGGAACTATGGGCCATATGCTCTAAGGCTCCAAAATCTATAATCCAAGGAGGTCCCTCCTTACTTGTAGTAGAAACATAATTTGCAGTGGCATGTGAATTACCTGTATGAGCAAAGGAAGTAGAATGTCTACCACCAGAACCACCTCTACCTGGCTGTCCACCTGATACCGGATTAGGGCTGATTGTATCCCGCTGATTTAGTAACTGCCCATATCTCTCAAGTTTGGCCCTCACTGCAGCAGCTGCAACAAACTCCAAAGTAGCTGTAGTAGGGGGGCCAAGTAAGTCACCAGTGACTGCCATGTTAACATTTCCCTTCTTGTTTTTGAGTCTATTCAACACAAGATGAGGATGAAGCTTCCAGTGGGTATCTCACGTTTGTTTAGGCTTCTTACAGTAGTCACAAATCAGATCCTTCTTATCTTCCTTCTTGCTTTCACTGCCACCCCGGTCTCCACTCTGTTTAGGTTTCACAGTACTGACCATGAATGATTCCTCAAGACCCGAATTCTTCATCATCACATTCCTCCTACTCTCTTCCCCCGATACAAAGGCATATGCTTAAGAGAGTGTAACACTATCCTTGGAAAGGATATGTTGCCTTGCAATGTCATATTCGGGATTGAGGCCAGCAAGAAATTCAAAAACCCTATTTTTCTCTAAAAGCTTCTGGTAGGCAGCAACATCCTTAGTGGTTTCCCAAACCACTGTCTCCAGATGGTCAATCTCCTGCCATAGGGTTTTAAGGGCTGAAAAATAAACAACAATAGGTTTATCTCCCTGTCTGGTAGCAATAACCTGATTCCTCAACTAATAGGCCCTAGCAACATTCTCACTCTGTGAGTAGGTTTCTGCAACCCCATCCCAAATTTCCTTAGTTGTATTTGCCCACAAAAAAAAATTTACTTATATGGGGCAGCGTAGAATTGCACAGCCAAGCCATTACCATATAATTTTCCTGTACCCACCGGGAACTATTAGTCTCAGGTTTCACTTCCTCACCAGTAACATACCCCAACTTCCCACGAGCACCAATGGCCATCTTTGCAGATTGTGACCATTCTAAAAAGTTTATACAATCCAACTTAACTGTAGTGATGGTCCCAGCCCCGAAAAGGTCTCCGATACCTCCTCCCCATTGTCCTGTTTCACTTCCCGGTTTGTTTTCAACTCCGTGACCCTCCATTACTCCCAACAAAGAGTTAAAAAATCACTTCGAGATGAAGAAAAGAGAAATAATCCCCTTCAGGCACCACACACACCCTTGTGGAACCCTAGGTGGTCCTCTCACAAAAGTTTCCTTTTTCACGGGATGAGAGAAGAGAGAGAAAAAGCAGCCACTCCCTCAAAGGCTTCCAAAACAGATGGGACTTGAATCGCCCCCTTTAGAAAACTCCAAGGAACCCTAAAAAATTAGAGCTTCACTTCCTAGGTCAAAATTGAAGAATCCTACAAAAATTATGACTCTTTCCCTTTCTCCAGTTCTTCCTGAATTTGATGGGAAACCCTAGACTAGTTACAGGACGAAACAGATCCACCAAAAAATCCTAAAACTGGGCTTACCTGAGGTCTTCGATCAGCCTCTCATATCACCATGCAGTTGGCCGATCTAGGCATGATAGAGCAGCTCAAGAAACCTTCAACCTGGCTCTTATACCAAGTAGAAATTGCATAACTGATTCAGATGAATGCCTTGTGTAGAAAAGTAGAAGAAGCTAAAAGGTTTCAGCAGTAGAGAAGAAGAGAGAAGAAGAAAAGAGAGTGGGATGTCACAGAATTGAAATAGATCTAGCCGCCAATCCCTCTTGATTTCTATACTTAAAATAAAAGAATGAAAGATTACAAGAATACCCTTAGTAGGGCGGCTACTTAAAGTAGCTGAACAGTCACAACTTAAAAATAACATAACTAATGGGGCTAAGGCCTAATAACTTCCCAGCTTAACAACTTAAAAATAAAAATAAAAGGCTGGGCCCAATAACTTAAAATTGGCCCAACTGAACATCCATGTTTTCCTATCAAACTTCAAGTCTTTAAATCAATTCTGTCCTTTCTAGTCTTGTCACTAATCTTTTATAAGGTATCACAATCATGTCAAATATGAAGATTCAACACACGATTTCATCTATTTTTGCAACATGGAGGGATCTTGTTGCCAATCCAGACACATCGGGTTGGCCACTAGGGGTGATCATTTCCAGCCCGGCACACACCCATCCACCCACACACCATGGGAGGTGTTTCACTTAACTACTTAAACTTCATTTTGTGCCAGATTCCCTCCTATATATCACACGTTTAGCAAATAAACACCTGTTAGCATTCCATCAAGAAAATGGATGGAAAATGCTACATTTTTAAATGCTCAAATTGCCATTTTGGATTATTTTTCCCTTATCTTCTTCATTTCATATTTTGAAACTAGAAAGAGACACCTTTTCCTTGAACAGGACAGGTAATCTCATCAAATTATTTTTAAAGACAAGTAGCACAAAATGAAGACAAGGACGAACTTGTCCAAAAGAGTAATTTGGGCAAAAATGTGTAAGACATCACATGATGTGCACAGGGGCGTTTTCCATTCATTTCCTGATGGAATGCTAAACAGAGGTGTTTGTTTTCTTAGCTTCTGATGGTTTGGAGGGAATTTGGCACAAAATAAAGTTTAGGTAGTTAAAGTGAAACACCCCCTAATCCCCATAGTGTAGGGAGGGTGGGTATGGAGTTTACCCATATATGTGACTGTGTTATTTTATATTATATAAACATTGTAATGTGACAATTATTTATAATGTTTTATATTATATAGCATAAATTTTATGCATATATGTTATATAATATAAAAGATTATGTATGCATGTATCTATCATATTTTATTTTTATATTTAAAGTCATAGTCCCAAAGCCCAGCCTATTCTGGCCCATGATCACCCCTATTGGCCACATATTCAATTCCACAACCCATATCATCCCTATAGGGCACATTGTATTGGAGGTTTTCCAATCAGCAATAACCATCTGCACTTTTACATTTTTAGATATAAAATTTATCTATACTATATATAAAAGTGTGGATKYAAAGTGAAAGTTTTTTTGGATTAAAATTACCCTTTATTTCTTTGTTTGAGAAATGGTATAAAAGTCATTTTATTACTACTTTAATGCTAGCTTTAATGGCTACTAAAATGCCCATATTTGTGTATTTAGTCTATCTCTAATTGTAAGGGTTGAAAATGTAACTTCAATTATTACTTTCCACCTCATTTAATCCCCTCTCATTAAGTCTTATATTTAAGGTATTAACTCCTATTTTCTTTTATTAAATCCTGTATTTAAGTTAGTTTTTCAATATTTTAACAATATAAACCCATAAATTTTAAAACTGAAAACAAAACCATTCTTTATCCAAGTGGTGGCTAAGCAATTCAACCATCTGAATCAAATTGATCAACCTATGAAGTCATAGTTAGGCAATAAAATTTTTAAAATAGAAATAAATATAGAAAACTACAAAAATGTAGAAAAAATTAAACACATTTATGATATTTTTATTAATCAAATTAAAAAAATAATTATAATAAACAAGAATTATTTTTATTGATAATAAAAATGAAATACGTAATTTACAACTGACCAAAAATGAAATTATTTTATTGGTTCGTAAAGATCAATAGTTCAACTTTTCTGTCAAATTTGTTAACCTTTAATGTCATAAATAAATAATAAAAACTAATAAAATATAAAAATGAAAAAATACATAAATTTTGCAAAAAAAAAATTCAGGCACATGTATAGTATCATATATTTATCATATTAAACAAAAAGCAAGTGTGAAATATCAGAATTATTTTTATATACAGAAATAAAAAAATTATAGAAAAACTTGAACACATCTATAATTCTATATTTACACTATTATTAAAGTATGAATAAGATTGCGAAACTTTCTTTTGACTAAAATACTCATTTTTTAATTTAGTCCCTATTTAACTGTGAGGTTTAAATTGTAAATTGAACTACTTTTCATCTCATTGAATTCCTTCTATTTAAATCTAACTTTTTTTTTTTTTAAATAAATGAACGAAAAAAAAAGATACACCGAAAAGATAAAACATTACAAAAAGAAGAGTCTAGTCAAGCAGGTAGGCCTATCAATGATACTTGAAACTTCACAACTCGATCTGGTTATCATATATTTGTATGAGGTGTTTATGTAATCAGATTTAGATTTTACAATCTGAATCCGATTAATAATAAAAAACAAAAAATACATCAAGTTTATAGAAAATTTTGGGTACATTATTACTATCATTATCATCACGTAGAATTGCCACATGCAAAGCATGGGCACACTTACTAATCTATAAAAGGATGTCTATTTGAACACATGGCAAGGCCTTGTTGGCTAAAATTCTTTCCAGGTGCAGAGAGGAATACAGAAACTTATTCTAAGYTCCTAATGAAGTTGCATTGTGGAAGATTCCTAGCCCATTTAGGAAAGCTCACCAAACAACCCATGCGCATGTGCAAGCATGTCAATGGAGCATGAGCTCATAGAACAAAATCCAAAATATTAATAGGGTTTACATCTGTTGTAAGATTATTTTTTTTCTTGGTTTTTCATTTTCCTTGAGGATGAAATAAGTGAGCCTTATTAGATTTGCATTTAGGTTTTGTAGTAGCTTATTCAAACTGATTTCAAATGAATGGCTGAAAAAGACTTCAACTTCATAGACAATAAATTGTCTAAGTGTTTTTTCATTCAGACTTCTAATTCTTAGCTTGAAAACCTCCATGCAAACTCTTGAAAATTCTAAGGTACATTGTTGGGACAATGGATGTAACCGGGAGATTAATTCTTTATAAAAAAACTTTCCCATGTTGATTTACACTGCAAAAGTTTCGAGTTGAACCTTCATTGTGATGAATTCAAGATGACAAGAAATACTAGATTACTAAACTGTGAAGATACTCTCTAATCCTCTCTTATCTGTATGTTCATAATGAGCAATCAAAAGAGCTAATCATAGGCACGAATAATGTCAAATGGGTAGTACTGAATAAAACAGGAGCAAACCTTTCCAGTAGAACTTATAAGCCAGATAAAATCAGAAATCAATAAGCCACAGAAGATGAATCTGCACTTTTTTCTGATCTGAAACAAACAGAAGATGAAGCTGCGTCTGAGGGGAAGCCACCAATTCCAACTATTTTAATATTCCTTACTCCATAATCTTTTGAACATATTAAAAGTGAATAATATTACTTCAAAAATCAGGTTTTCATCAAGATTTATTATCAAGGCATGTCAGACTAAAACATGCCTCTGCTTATTTTTATTTATTTATTTATTTTTACTTTAGATTAGTAGTCTTGTTTAACCTAGACATGGTATTTGTTAACATTGCTCGGAGGTAATTGTCTTAACAAGAGAATAATGCAAGATTATCTAAAAGGTCTCCTATGAGTTTATTCAAGCATGCCAACTCCCTTTTTTTCATTGGCAGCTACTTGGTCACCATAGTAATAAAAAAATCTACTTGGCCACGATAACCAACAAAATGCCTTTAACTTGTACTTGAGAATGTCAAGTACTCAAGTTCTTGAAGAATGGCTTACAGTCAAGCTCCCATTTCATTCGAGCATTTTTTCCATTGGATCAGAGTTATGAGGTTTTTTTGCTTGGATAATTCCAGAATACACTTCCTAAGGTGGCTAGACCAAGAGGATCTGAATAATTGTCATCTTCGTTGGGCTATATATGACTAACCATGAAAGTGCTTTTTTTGTTGCAGTTGTAGCCCTTGAAGAAGAGTGTAACATGAATGCATATTCTCAATTCTTAATATGTTTCACAAAAAAAAAAAAAACAATGGCAATTGTGCTATTGAATGCCCTAGGTTGTTCTATTTAGTTATGGTAGTTCCTTTTAAAGGTCTTTTACTGTATTATTTAGCCATGATCTTAGTTATTAATAAGGTGACACATTGCTTGGTTGTTCATTTGACATGTTGCAGATCTGGAACACGAATAAGGATGAGGATTTGCAGGTTCTAGTAGTAATATCTCGTCCACCAGTGAAAGTGTTAGTAATCTCCTTAGTTTATCACTTTGCATGTTCCGATATTATCAGAGGATGATAAAATAGTATATTTCTCATCATACCGGCCCCCATCTTGGAGCAACGGTGCTGATATTGGCTTCAGTCAGTGCAAGGCTCGTTCGAACGGTGTTCGAACAGCCTTTACAGCCTTGCATTGGGAATGTCTCTGTACCTATCTACTTTATTTCATGGGGAGATATTCCCAATGCGAGGCCATAAAGGCTGTTCAAATGGGCCTTGCACTGACTAAAGCCGAGTTCAGCGGTGCTACCCATTTTGTGAATTGGTGGTGGCAGCATTTGGAATCTGTTGTGGTAGTGGTCTAAAATCTATTTATCTGTTATTTTCAGGTTTATATACGAGGACTGGATAATGCCCCACACTGCAGCCAAAATGAAGTTCCCTTATTATTGGGATGAAGAGTGCTTCCATACACCAAAAGATGAGCTGTGATTTCTGGTGGCATTGGCACTCCAGTGAATTTGGTTGGCATACTGTGCACCGTAAGATGAGTCATGCTGCATCGAGGGGAAGCAATGTAGAAAGGGAAAATTTAATATAAAAATGAAGAGGGAGTTCATAATTTTTCTCAATTTCCTCCATTTCCTGTGTTTCTGGTTTCATGTACAGTGAGATAGCTGGTATTTCGTCATCAAATCATTCTCTATCAATCCCATACCACTTAAGAGCATCTATAGTTTTTGAGTGTCAACTCTCAACTATACCGAAATTTCCTTGTGCCGCCGGTTAGTCAGTCCAATCTCAACCCGAAAATGTTTGATTTGAATTGGGTTGGATCAATTGCTTTTATTACCCAAAAAAACCGGGTTGGATCAAGGATAGGGTTGTTGGAAATAGGGGTGAATATTTTCAGCCTGGAATGGAAATTCCGGGCTTGGGCCTTGGTTGTTTTCGGGCCAAGCCTGTGCCTACATTAGGACTGCAAATTTGTGGGCTGGATTTGGACCCAAATGCTTTAGGCCTAGCCCACACACATATTTATTATAATACCTGAGATTTATAACTAATGAACCATAAATGTAATAACCAATCAGGTGGTATTATCAAAATTCACCAGGGAAGTGTGATTGGCCAAAGCCCTTCGGCTATCATGTCACTTCAGCAACATAAATTTTTCCATTTATTAATTTGTGAATGTATTTATATATAAATTATTTTATGTTATATTTTATATTTCATATATAAATATTATAATATAACACCTATAATACATGTCCCATACAATATTTTATATTATGTAATGTATAAAATAAATTTTATACTATATGATATATAATATTTTAAAAATAAAAGTCCCAAGCCTGGGCTTAGGCTATAACACTTATAACAAGTGCAAAGCTCTGCCCGGTTTATGAATACCTCTAACTGAAAAAAAAACGTGAAAATTTGAAAACGATTTAACTTTGTTTTGGGTTAGGATTGATTAGTCGGCTTCACTCAAAAAAAACTAGAGATAGATAGAAAAGGGACTTGAGCAAAAGCAATGTTTAGAAAAGCGGACTGGATTGGCCAGTCGAGCTAGTTCAATCGTGACAAAAAGGAAAAAAGAACTCACCCAGGGTCCCAGCCAGTTCAACTTGAGAACCAATGACCCAACACAGTTTTGCATAACCTTCCAATTTTATTTCTAAGAATTCAATTATAATAATAATACGGAAAAAACTTATAACCAATCAATTAGTATCATAAAAGTGATAAGTAATCAAGTGGATATTCATCAAAATTCAAAGGGTTTTGATAGGTTAAAGTTCGGTCAATGTTATGCCTTTTAGTATGCGTTTATGTTTATTGAATAAACATTTGTACTTTAGCCGTTTCAAAAAATAATTTTTACAAACAACTGGCATGYACATAAGCCAAAGTTCACTTTTTACATTTTGGATATATGCAAAAGAACAAGAGAGAGAAAATGCTGAGGTTGTGCCTCGGTGACACCATCAATAAATGTTTACTAAATAAATGTAAACGGAACCAAACACCCTCTTAGCAATCATAGATTTATCCTATTTCTATTGTTTTTTTTACTGCCCTTAAGACAAAAAGACCAAAAAAAATATATAAAATGACATTTGATGCCCCTTCATTAAAGCCCACAAACCCTTGATTTCCCATTTTCTTCATCTCTTTTCAATCAAACCATGGCACTGATTGGACATCAATTTTAATTCGTGGACGCTACCTTCATACCTTGGTCATCTCAGTGAGGGGAGTGGCTGTAACCTTATTTTTTTATATTTCCACACATTCATACAGCTTTTAAAATTTGTAATTGATTTGTAGCAAAATTGGAAATTGTTTGTAGAATGCTAGAATTCCATTTAAAAATTATTTGTATGTACTATGTAGTTTTTAGAATTTGTAACTGTTAGTAGAAAATTGAAATTGTGTAGAGCACTAAAATGTCATTTAAAATTATTTGCATGCACTAATAGCTTTTAAAATTTGTAATTATTTGTAGAAAAGTGTAAGACTTTTAGTGTGCAAATGCAAATTTTAAAATTGATTGTATGCATGTTCTAATTCTAAAATCGATTGTAAGCATTGTAATTTAGGACTTTTTACAAAATAAATAATTAAGCTTGGTCATTTGATAAAATCAATTTTACTTTGTTATTGTCTAAAATTCACTATCACTTTTTATGAATTCTCTTAAACTTACCGTAACATTTCAAAACGACCAAAACTCACCATGTCAGTGAGATAACGGTAATTTGACTAATGGGCATCGCTAATTTATTATTTTACCCTTCATTATATTCGCTACATCTTGCAATATACAACATTGTTCACAGCTTCTCTCTGTCTTACTCGAGGTCAGATACGAGCTTCACACCATTCGGACGCCAGAGTTCCTAGAACTACATAACAACGAGGGACTGTTCCCCCAATCTGACTCGGCCAGTGAGGTGATCGTTAGAGTTTTAGACACAGGTGATACCTTCGGCACAACAACCAGAGAGGCCACTGGATTCACAGCCACGACAGCATCAGCACCGAAGTCG
Source organism: Nelumbo nucifera (assembly GCF_000365185.1). Next base: position 2,012,638 of record NW_010729089.1, on the reverse strand, counting down.
CCGACGGCCGGAGCAGGCCAGCACTCGCCATGGCACTCTCCGGTGCCGTACCTCTTTGGGGGCTTGGCGGTGAGAGGAATGCAGAGAATGGGGACGAGAAGGCGGTGAGAGCGATGCAAAGAACAGATGCAGAGGGATGCCGTACCTCTTTGGCAATGAGAGGGATGCAGAGGGACGAGAAGGCGGTGAGAGGGATGCAGAGCGATGTCGTACTTCTTTTGCTCTACTGATCCTCGCCTGTTCCTATTGGAAGCTCTCTGGGTAGTTGGAAGGTGGAGAAGGCGGTGAGAAAGATGTAGAGAACGGGAACGAGAAGGCCGGTGAAGCCATCAAAATTCCAATTTCTGGTACGATTCTAGCTTTTAAAAACTAATAAAAACAGAAACTTGTCTGTTCATTTAACTGCAGTTGCAGTCATCGCAGCCCAGTAAACCAACCAATGCAGTTGCAGTCACCGCAAAGTGAAACCCAGTAAAAAAGAAAGGGTAGACATCTCTCTGTATACACCGTGACCCATCAACCTGTTCATTTAACTCATACCAACGGTCCAGAGAAATGTAGGGACGTTACCGTCTGAATTTAAAGCAAATCAGTATAAGAATTCTGGCGAAAGTTTTTGAGTTACAAACAGAAAACCTTTCCCCTGATATCATTTCTCTCGTCCCTTTTCTCCAACTTTTAACCCTATAAAAAGAAAGAAACAGATTAAAATCAACCAGAACAATACATTAATTGAATGTGCTCAACTGTCAACTACTCTCCTTTTTCCTCTGTTCATCTCTCTTCTGCATATATCACGAAAGGCCTGCTCACTAACGTACTATCGCGTCATGAAGCAGCTCCTCTCATTCTGCAATGATCCAATATTTCAACCCTTCCCCACAAACTCGCCGGTGACGGTGACGGTACTCTCTCAATCCCGTTAATGTGGGTCAAATCAGCAAGTCTCTTTATATGATGTGGCCGCACGTTATAATTGGATGCTGTAGATCGAGGCTACGTAGTTGTGTAGTAACTGATTCGATGGACCCTAGCTTCGACAAGGGACTCGGACCCGTCCCCAGTAGTTGGAAAGGCGAGTGTGTCATCGGAGCATTTGCGGCTATGGAGCGAGGAATACTCGTCTCTTGCTCTGCCGGAAATGCCGGTCCAAATTCTTATAGCTTGTCGAATGTAGCTCCTTGGATAACTATCGTAGGTGCGAGCACATTGGACCGCGACTTCCTGGCTTACGTTAGCCTTGGAAATGGGAAAAACTTCTCCGACGTGTCGCTTTATAGTGGAAAACCGTTACCAGATTCCTTAATGGAGTTCGTCTACGTTGGTAACGCGGCCAACGTTACAAACGGGAATCTTTGCGTGGTTGGTACTTTAATACCGGAGAAGGTCGCCGGAAAGATCATATTGTGTGATAGAGGGATTAATGCTAGAGTTCAAAAGGACTTCTCAGTGAAACAAGCCGGTGGCGCAATCATGATTTTAAAGAAGTCATATACAAACTTCACAACATTCAGGGGCAATTTAGTCATAAAATATGCATTTAGATTGACGTGGAGGGTAATTGAACTTTAACCGTATTTTAACGGATAGTGAGTATTAGAAAATAAAATTTCATGTGAGTTTTAGACGTTTTGAAAGATTATGATGAGTTTAAGAGAATTTAGGTTTTGGACAATTACCCTTAAAATAACGACACAAACAATGAGAGGAAAAGATTTTTTATTTTGCCCTCAACTAAAAAATCGTCTGAACGCTGTTCACCTTCTTCTACCTTTCAACACCAAACCAGTCACAACAACGACTATCTTCTCTCTCTCTGTCCTTTTTCTTTTTTTTTTTTATCAGTCTCACCTTTTCTCTTTCCTTTCCCTTCTTTTCTTTTCCCTCCTCTTCCTCTTTCTTTTTCTTTCTTCCCCTTCCTTTCATTCATTTTCTTTCTTCCCCCTGTCATTCCCCTTCTCTCCTCCAACGTTCTCGGCTCCCAAAACCAATTGCAAACCACCTGTTCTCTGGTTGAGCAGAACAGACGATAGTAGCCGTCGCCTGAAGCATCCATCCCTCATATTCAGACGAGAATCACATTAGAAAGTCGATCATCTCGCCGATCTCTCAGTTACAAATTTGTCTCACCTTCGGTGTTCGAGGTAAGTGATATGGATGCGGAAGCATACCCGTGTTGTAGCATCTACTTTAGATTAGAACCCCAACTGAAGTTCCCTTATTCTTAGGGATGGATTTGAGCTGAGCCGAATCCAATATTTGGCTATTCGAGTTTGACTCGTAGAAATAGTTTTAGGCTTCAGCTCGAGCTCGGTGCAATTCGCTCCCTTATTCCTAGGGGTGGATTTGAGCTCAGTCGAGTGGAATACTTGGTTATTCGAGCTTGACTCGTAGAAATGGTGTTAGGCTTGAGCTCGAGCTCGGTTTGGTTTAAAAGCTTGCAAGTTTGAGGTCGGCTCAACTCGAGCTCGACTGCAACCCAAGCTTTTCCTAAAAAATAAAAATTATACATATAAAAATATATATATTTTTTATTTTACATACAAAAAATTAAAAATTATAAAAATTATTTATTATTATACATACAAAATATAATTATAAAAATTTTTATTTTACATACAAAAAATAAGAATTATAAAATCATTTACTATTATACATAAAAAATAAAAATATTATATATAAAATATATTATTATATATACTAAAGATTATTTATTATTTATATATATGTATGTATATATAATAAAACTATTTATTTATTATACTATGCTCGATTTAGGCTTGTAAGCCTCACGATCCAAGTTTCACTGGGCTTGAACTCGGCTCGATTAACAAACGAGCATATATATCAAGCTTGAGCTTAACTCGAATCTCAGTTTAAACTAAGCCAAGCTCAAATAACTCGTGAAAAGCTTAGCTCGTGGCCACCCCTACCTGTTCCAACAACCGTAATTAAGCCGACATACACCCGGTAAACTCTTATTACCATTGAGCTTTCCTCCTACTAATTTTCTTCAAATTTTATCTCTTTTGTTTGCTTTTCTGTTTCCCTACAATAACGGGGATAGGAGGCAAAGAGATAACTGACGGAGCCAGTGATGAGGTTCCACCAAACCAGCTCTTGTAGGCTTTCTCGATGCCCACCTAGCGATTTAATTCTGATAATACTATGCTGGTAAACAATTGAGAAGTTCTAATCTTAATTTGATTTTTGTTATATCTTCCATAGAGAGGGATCAGACGTGAAGGGGGTTGTCGCCGCTGTTTAATGTCAAGAGGTAGAAGATGAATAGTATTGAGACTTGAGAGAGATCGAATGGAGGGAGACGATGAACAGTGGCATTCCAAGGAGGTGAGTTAAGAAAGGATAATTTGGTCCAAAAAAGTTAATTTTGTTGTCATCATATTCACTATTTTTGCAATTTTTTTAAAACATATCTGATTTTACCAATTCATCAAACTTTATTATTTTTTTTGTAAAAGTCCTATAATTTATTAATTCTTGAATTAACCTCTGACTTGTCCGGTTATTTTTCTTTATGTTAAATAATTTTGAATATAGATAGATATATTAACAGTTTGGGAATAACTAATTTTCATAACAATAATTATGTACTAATAAATTATTGGGTAAAATATAAAAACCTCCCCTCGAGTTTTGTTTGAAGAAAAATCTCCCTTGAACTTTTGGAAAACTCAACAAAAACCTCCCTTCCATCACTAACAGAAATGGAAAACGTTCCACCGATGTATTATTTTTTCAAAATATCAATTTTACCCTTGCATATAATTTTACTAAAATAATTCTAAAACTCATTAACCCTCCTCTTCCTCGTCTTTCAATCTCCCACCCCTAAACTGAACTCCATCGAGTCAAAAAGAGAGAGGAAGCACTCAGCCACTGTAAACTCCACTGTAAACAGAAGAGAGGAAGCCTTTTTGCTTTAACTCCATTGTAACATGAAACTATAAAAGTGTGCTCAGGCATGAGCACACAAATGCCATACAGATTCACACTTGTGTTTATATGGTGCCAAACATTTTGAATTGAAATCAGCCCCTAAGGAAAGGGCATTTGCAGTCAGTGGTCCCTGCTGTTACGAAAACGCATATGCCATACAGACCACATGTGGCAAAGACATCACACTATTTATGGACAGCTTGCCATACCGACTGCCATGAGTCCGATGCTTCAGTCCATGAATACATCCAGAGATTTTCATCTATATCTGGTCTCAAAAATCGAAAACGCACCAATAGAGGAATCATTGTGATCTCCAAACAGTGATCTCACTGGTCTGGATCTTCTGTCAAGAAGTTGCAAGGCTCCATCAGGGGTGAGGGTTTGGCTTAAATAGCTGAAATAGGACTCCCACCTATCCAGTAATTGACATTGCTTTCACATTTCAATTTCAACTCATCAAAGACATCCATGGAGAGATTGTAGTAACTTGACACCGAGTTTCTGTTAGCAGCTTAGAGTGTTTGAAAAACATATAGATTATGGCCTTAAAATATCTGTTCCCTTGAACCTTGTCTCCTCAATGACAAACTTTTTTTGGCATCAATGTTTAGACCTTCTCCAAATTTTAGATGTCACAGTTGCTACACTCATGGATCATCTACCGATGTCTCTAATTCTAGCGGTGGATGTACAGAACTCACATATGAACTAGCATAAAATTTTTCCCAATAATCTTCATACTGCATTGCAGTTTACATCCTTTGGTCTATCTAACTAATCACACCCTTCCACTTGATCATTGCACATGTAGGAAATATGCTGCTAGGAAATATGATTGACAATGGATTCGATAGAAGCAGATACAATCAAGACAAAACTGCAGGCTGGAAGGTTATCTCACCGTAATCCTTTAAAAATATCTTGTGACATTCGAATGCGTTGAGTCCTCAAATATGAGCTTGATATTGTCTGTAAACATCACATTTAAGTGAATGTAATGGAAGAAGAATAAGATCCAGAAATCAAGATAAATAGAAACTTAATGTTTTCTCTCTTCTCGAAGATTGCCGATTTGATAGACCTAAACAATACCATGTCTTCTCTTCCAAAAGAAGCCCTAAGTTAACTTTTTCATCTGAACCTTATTTGCTCATAATTGTTAACACGAACGAAGTCAATGCAGGAAAGGAAGATGAGAGTGTTTCCTTCCTCAGAGTCACCCATGTCCCAATGTGGCAGAATGGGACAATTGGCTTGACAGATTAGACTCCAAATACCACCATTCTCATCCTTGAACACACTTCCTGTTACAGTGAAGTTTACGGTGGCTGAATGCTTCCATCTGTTCTTGAGTCGATGGAGTTTCGGGGTGGGAGATTGAAAGATGAGAAAGTAAAGTTTCTTTTAGGATTATTTTTGTCAATTTTTATGTAAAATAAAAAAGGTAAAATGGGTATTTTGAAAAAATAGTACATCGATGGAACGTTTTTAGTCTAGGTCAGTAATGGAAGAGAGGTTTGTGTTGAGTTTTTCAAAAGTTCAGGGGAGGTTTGTGTTAAAGTGGAACTTGAGGGGAGATATTTATGATTGTCAAAAACCTCAGGGGAGGTTTTTATATTTTACCCTAAATTATTAACAATATTTTAATAAATACAGTATTTACTAATTACAAGTATTAATAATTAGTGTATAGATTAAACATAACGCATTATTAATTAACAGTAATTTAATAATTACAGTGTTTTTAAAAATTACAGTATTTTTCATAATTTTTAATAATTTCCATTATTTWAAAAAATACAATATTGATTAATAAACAGTTTTAATTAAATTTACAGTATTTTCAATAAATTAAATAACAGTAATTTTCAATAATTCTATAAACTAAAATTACAGTATTTTTTATCATTAAATAACAGTATTTCCAATAAAAATAATGTATTTATTAAATAACAGCATTTTCAAAATTATAACAGAAAAAAAGTAACCACGGTAAACTGTAATTAACAGTAATTATCAGAAAATTAACAGTAATTATTTTTTATAATTAACATTATTTTAGAAAATACAGTATATATTAATTAACAGTATTGACTACAGTATTTTCAATTTGTTGTTGCAATTTTATTTCAATAAAAACAAAATAATAATAATAATAATAATAATAATAATAATCATAATAATAATAATCATAATAATAATAATAATAATAATAATAATAATAATAATAATAATTATGATGATAATGGTGATGATGATGATGATGATGATGATCATAACAATAATAATAACATTATTAAGTAATTAACAGTGTTAGAAAAAATACAGTATTAATTAGAAGAATTTATAATTACAGTATTTTTCTTAATTTTTAATGATTAACAGTATTTTAAAAAATTATATTAATTTATGTAATTAATAAATACTGTATTTTGATAAATACAATATTTTCTATAATCACAGTATTTATTAGATAATATTATTTAATATCAATTAATATTTTTATTAAATACAGTGTTTTCAATTACATAAATACAGTATATATTTAATTAATTGCAGTAGTTTTGTATCTAGTTAATTACAGTATAATTTAATGCAGTATAATACTAATCTGTGACTTTAATAATCATTGTCATAATTAAAGTATTTTTTCAATAATTACAATATTTTAATAATTACAGTATCTATTAATTAATAGTATTAAAAATACTGTATTTATTGAAAAATATATTATTTATTAATTAACAGTATTAGAAAATTCATTATTAATTAATTAACATTATTAATTACTGTATTTAATTAAAAGTATTTATAATTTCAGTACTTTTCATAATTTTTAATAATTAACATTATTTTAAAATTACTGTGTTTATTAGTTAACAATACTAATTACAGTATTGTATTTAATTAATAAATACAGTATTTTTCATAATTACAGTATTTTTAAAAAAAATACAGTACTTATTAATTAACAGTATTAATTACAGGATTTTATTTAATTAATAAATACAGTATTTTGATAAGTACAGTAATGCATTACACTTAACAGTATTTATTAACAGCAATGTATTTATAAATTAAAAGTATTTTTAAATAATTAACAATATTTATTAAAAAACAGTATTAATTAACATTGCATCGTACAGTATAATATATTTATTAATTAAAAAACAGTAATTATTTTTTACTGTAACTAAATTATTTTTCAACTGTGTTTAACAGTAATTATAATTTTTCAATAAATACAGAAATTTAATAATTAAAGTATTATTAATAATTCAGTATTTTAATAATTACAGTATTTACTAAAAAGCAGTATTATTAAATATATTATTTTTTAGAAATAATGTATTTATTAATTAATAGTAATATAATTAAATAATTACAAAACGTGGAGAGTTTAAAGTAGTTTTTTTTCATAGAAATTACATTAATGAAGTCAACAAGCTGGGCTCGGGCTCGGTCAGGCTTATTTGAGAAAGCTCAAGCTCAAGCCCACGAGATTGAAATTTTTCCAAGCCTAAAAAAAAATGGGTTAGGCTAGGCTGGGCCGTCGGGCTACCCGACCCATGAATAGGTCTAATTGTATACATAAAAAATTGTATAAAATAAAAATTTAAACATCTTTTTTCAATTTTTTTTTTTAAATGGACCTCTCATAACTTGGCTTGGTCTGCAGCCTGACCTAGCCCAAGGCTCGGGCCATAGGTTGTGTCGAACCGACCCCCTAAATCATCCTAGAAGAGGGAGGCATGGCTCGGGATGCCTCATGGGCTAGCATGACGCGGCTCGCACTTTGTGCGGGCCACATGCGGGTCATGTCATGTCGGCCAGCTACCTACCCAATACTTGGGACGAGGTAGGGAAATTCACGAAATCTCCATCCTTGATGAGGAGTGGGGTGCCTTGCACTTGAACTTGCCCGACATTGAGGAGTAGTTGCCTTGCCCTGAACCCGTGTGACACTAGGGACGGGGCAGGGATGGGGTGCCCCGCCCTAAACCCACCCCGTTGTCATTCCTATATAATTGTTAATTATTAGTTGAATTAATAAAAATGTTAGCTTTTATAATTATTTTTATTTATTTAAAGTTAATCAAAATTTCACTTAAAAATAATAAAAAGAATAAAAATTATTAAAATCATTACAAATTATTAATAAAACTAAATTTATTAAAAATATTTGTTCATATTCAATTAACAATAATTATTTTCTATAAATTAACATTACATGAAAAATAAAATTATTAAAATTTGAAATATTAGCAATAACTTTGAATACTTTTAGTTAATTAACAACAAATTTTGATTATTAATTAATAATAAATAAAATTTTTAAATCTTTCAGATTTTCCCGTGCATCGCACGGGTCCCCACTAGTAATTTGTTAATTCTTGAATTAACCTCTGACTTATCCGGTTATTTTTCTTTATGTTAAATAAAATTTTGAATATATATATATATATAGATATAGATATAGATATAGATATAGATATAGATATAGATATAGATATAGATAGATAGAGAGAGAGAGAGAATAACTAATTTTCATATTTTAACAATAATTATGTACTAATAAATTATTAAGCGCTCAAAATATTGTGTGACCTACTTTATTTTGGAAGCCATAGATTAGAGTCATTAGACTGTTAAATCATTCGAACCAGATTGGTCATTAATTTGGACGGTCGTGATTGATGACCACATTTACGATCAAAAAGTTTCTTAAACATAATAATAATAATAATAATAATAATAATAATAATAATAATAATAAAATAGATAAATAAAGAAGATTTGTTGTACAATTGCACTTCTAGAGAGTTAGAGTCCAGTCCTAATTAATTACGTACAAGTATGGATTACTATCGAACATATGGATCTAGCAAAACCCTCGATATTGATGTTGACACAAGAATTGATTTGTTTCTTGTTGGTGGTTGAAGAGTCCGTGTTCGTATTGCATATTTGCATTCCGTTTGAAGGGGAGATTCTTGCTGGCCGGGTTGTATAACTCAATACCTGCTTCGGATGATTTTCACCAAATCGTCTTTTTGATCTTTTATTATATTTAATCGGTTTTGCATTAAGATTTTTTTTTTCTTGAAAGAATGGCTTCTAAATCAACCCGTGGTTCTTCTTATAGACCTGATTCTCCGAGATTGGTCGTGTTTTTTCTGGGTATTTGTCTGGTTGGTTATATCGTAAGGAATATGAAGGAGAACTTAGCTGATCAAGTCTCATGTCCTCTATGCGAATGTAAATGTTCTTTGGAGGACTTCTTATCCATACCATTAGGTAATAATCAACTGTTGTAGGCTGTTAAAGCTTCTCAGGTAGATGATGATAGTTTGGCATATGTCCACTCTTCTTTATTAATGAGCACTTTCTTCTGAGTTCTTTGTTTTAACTGTCTAATTTCTGGGTTTGGAGTGTTATCTATTTAGCTTATAATTATTTACTGCTAGTTGCTTAACTTGATAATAGGTTATATTACAACGTGAAGATTCAGAAATATTAAATTCAAAGATGTCTTGATATTGATAATGGAGATTGGATCTTGGTGTTAAAATTTACTGTTTTAGAAGAATACAATGCAGTTTGAAGAACACTGCTATATTGAACTTTGCACTGATAGTAGATTCATAATGGGTTTCTTTTTTGGATTTTTAGTTTGTCTTTTGAATATAGGAACTAACTAATTATATATTGTAGTACAAAGCCACAGTTGATTAGCTCTATTTTTAGTTTTATATTGTAGTATGGAGTTCAATGAATTTTGGTTTAATGCGTTCTGTTGCTTGGAGGGATTAATTGTATTGCTATGTTTATGTGGACTTAGAATTTCTTATGATAAAGCTAATTGCAAAAACAGAATCTTAGTAGTAGGGAGTATAGGGCTTTGATGGATTGATAATTTGAATCCACCATTCTTCAAAGATGGGACACAATTTACCTAGAGAATCACATTATGAAGGCAAAGGGCAATAGAGAAATTTTAAATCCATCATGTTCTGATGATAACAGATAATTTACCTGGAGGGATCATTTGAGTTGACAGAAAATGGGGGAGTAATCATTAAAAATCTTTGATGCTCTGATGACTGGACATGATTTACCCAGTCGTGTTCATTTAAATCTATCATGTTCTGAGGATACATGGTGATGTATTTTAAGTACATGATATTGTGGATCTGTAGGAGGGAGGGTTCATTCAACTCATCATGTTCACAATGGTTAAGATGTTAAGAGGTGATCAGTTTCCCGTGCTTGACAACTGGTGTCTATGTATAATATTAACACGTTCATGCTCAGAAATAATGATAAGAAATTCTGAGAAAAAGAAAAACAGGGTAAGTACTGAATATCAAAAGAGGACAAAATGGTGTAAAAGCACATGGCATGGATAATTACTTGACATAGTAATTTGTAAGGTCGAAGTATCTGAGACAGAATAAAGAGAGAAGGAATGGACAATTTTCTGTAACTCTACTTTTTTGGGCAATGCTATTGCAGTTAAGAGTGTAAACAACTGACTCTTCCATCATCCACACAAAGTTTCTCTATCTAGACAATTAGTTATGAATACTTGAAATTTAGTTTCAGTTGGTTGCACCCTTCACCCTTGTTATAAGTAATGCAATTGCATCCTATTGCTTTTGACTTTTGAGCCCACACCTGCACATAACACTTGGCTTTCATGTCACATTAAAATAAATGTGCATGAGTATTGTCTACCATGCTGCAGTAGTTTTCTTGTGTCTCTTGCTCTCCATTGTTGAAAACAATGTTTCATTATTGCTAGTTTTGTTTGGCTTTCATGTATCTGATCACACACTTAGAGATTTTTTATGCTATAATTTTATAAATACTACTTTTTGTTCCTTGCAAAAGTTGCTATCTACCCAGATTCAGGTCAGTTAATTTATTTCCAACTATGCGCAGTTGCAGTTTCATGATTTATTGTGCTTATTGGGTCCCTGTATGCCAACATTACATGAATGTCTATGGTGTCCTGCATGTGAAGTTCTGTAACTGAATATAGTTTAAGTAGGAATATATGAATAGAAGGTAGAAAAATAATTATGACAATCAGAAATTTTATATTCTAAATTGGAATAATGAAATATTAAATTTTCTGAGTGAAACTTTTGACATGCCTCAGAATTTGAAATGCTATAATGTAGTTCTGCAGTATATGATCTTACTCAAATACTGTCAGTAATTTGATGCTTGCTTAGAAGATGTTCTAGCCGTTCCATTTTCATTATGAATCTATGATAATACATTTTGATTAGAAAAAAAATCGTGATAAATCACTCACCAAGGCAGGGATATGATATATGATCTTAGTTATATACAGTTTTAAAGTTTGCAGCTTGCTTAGAAGATATTCTGCTCACTCTACTGTTCTTTCTGATAATACAGTTCAAATAGAGGAGGAAAAATATTGATAAATTATTAAACAAGGTAGGGATATGGTACTAAATATTAGTCAAATACTATCAGTATTTTGGAGCTTGCCTAGAAAATGATCTAGTTATGCCATTGCTCTTTATTGGTAATATATCTTGCATTTCATAGACACCTACTACCATATTCTGCCCAACAAAAGATGTTCAACCTCCTTCTGTAGCTTAGTTAACTTTTCTCTTTCCATTATGTGGAAATACACTGTAAGGTAGCTTTCTATGGAAAAAAAAAATCTATCAATCAAGATCGATATCATGATGTGTGATCCTAGTTTTTGTATAAGGTAATTAGAATGGAATCATAACATCAGCATTGTACTGATTGAAATAGAAGTATATATCATCCATGTTTCTTTTGAAGATACCAAATAGTTCCTTTTTTTCAGAGATGCCAACTAGCTTAGTTGGTAACTCTGTATTGAAATCCCCCCCCCAAAAAAACAAAGTTCCAAAATCCATCCTTACCTTTTCAGCCTTTTACATTATATACATGTATGCAGGTATGCCTATCCTCTTTCCAATCTATACTCTGTTGCATCATATTTTCCTACTCTCTTGTACAGATTGTGGTAAGCATGATGCTGACATGAATAAAGAGATGGAGAAAGACGTTGTAGAATTATTGTCTGATGAACTAAATCTACAGAGAGATGTGACCAATGACATGATGGAACATAGTAAGGTATTGATACTAKAGGCAAAGGAATCATCTTCTCATTACCAAAAAGAAGCAGAAAAATGCAATTTAGGAGTGGAAGCGTGTGAAGAAGCAAGAGAGAAGGCTGAAGCAGCTCTGAGAGCGGAGCTTAAGCAGTCAGAATTGTGGGAGAAAAGGGCCCGCGAACTTGGGTGGAAGGATAGAAAAGGGGCTCACTTTTAAACAAGTAATTGATAGTCTCTATAGGGATCTCTATACTTTCCATAGTTGAGGTGGCGAGCCACATGTATATTCAGGCCCATGGATTCATTTTGTGCAATATAAATTATATTTGTTTTTAACCTTTTATCCTTATATTTCCTTRAGAAATGAAATTCATCTAACTGAAATCATTTTCCAGCTGTTCTTAACCAAGTTCAGATATATAAGTGGGTTCAATATTTATTTTGGCTTCAGAATATCCCAATGATGCAGATGCAGCTCCAAAGTAAGTGAACTAGTGGAGTCAAATCTTCACAAGTATCTCTTCATCATAATGGGGATGTTTGAAGTAAATGTTTAAATGGTAAAAGATTTTTTTTTTYCACTCATATATGAAGGCATTCTGTTTTCCATAGTGCCCTCAAATTTTCTCCCAGGGCTTCCCTAACAGAGGACAAAATTATCAAGATAATTTCTATAAAACTAGAAAGGTAACCCAGGTGAATTTGAATGAATAGTAGTTGATTGGTTTCCAATTACTTAAATTAATATCACATTATCACTAAGTAAATCAGGTTCTTCCTCCCAGGTCATTTTTTCCTCCTTGCTACCAAGCTTTCCTTCAACATTTGTTCACATCAAGATTCAGGCGGGTACTCAAATCAAATCCTGAAGTCACTTCATCAACAGTCAGATTGAAGAAAACTACACAAAACTCGTAACAGAATTTGCTATCTTACATATGCAATGCCTCAATGGAGTATACGTGCTTACTTGTTCTATTAGACCCATGGATCCTCTACCATACCGTCCCTGATCTCTCTCTCTCTGGGTGAGAGCCTTTGAAGAAGCTACTAGAAAAGGCTTCAAGGGAAAGTCACTTATTTGGTAGATCAATTACAAACAGCCACCCTGTACTTAGGGGTAGTGACACTTAGTCCCTTCAACTTTATTTTGCAACAAAGGCCGACCTGAATATTCTTTTAACTTCATGAAATATTCTTTAAACATTTCTAAAACCTTAAACTAAAAGCCTAAAATTCTATAACTACCCTTATTTTTTTTTACTCCATTTTATCCTTTTAACTTGTTTTTTTAATTTTAAATCCTAATGTTTCCCTCAACTTTCTTTAATTTTCTTTTAAGAAAGTTCATCTTGAGAATGTCTTCGGAGAATGATTTATGCGTTATTCATCATTTTGATATTTGTTGCCGCCGGTGCACACAGCATACATCTCTGATGAGTGATGGGCAATTTTAGTAGTACTTCCACCGTTAACTCTGTTGGTGAAATTTTGAAAGAGAAACCTAGGTATTGATTGCAGAGTAATATAAGGGACCTGTACCTTATATTCAAACTCATTTTCTAACATATCAAACCAGGCCTTGTACCTGTACCTCACATTATGATGAAAGATGGCTCTCCTTTGAAATGCGAAATCTTTCTGAACCATTGCTATAGAGACGATTATCTTTATCTCTCCCCTGAACAATGAAACAAAACAACCTGGTTTCCCAAGCAGGTAGCAAGCATATCATAGAAATGTCAATTGCAGAAAACCCTTTTGCCTGTTTCACAAACAAATGGATATCAATTAATCCGAAGACCATAAACAAATAGATGAGAAAAACACAGATAGAACACAGGTATCAATCTGATTGATCATAAAACTCGAGACCCATCTATTTTCTCTTTTGGTTGTGAAAATAAATGGGGATAAATAAATGATAAATCATAAATGGAACGGACGAGTTGATCCTCCATTCTTTTTTTTTTTTGAAAATTTAAACCACAGTTAAGGGCACTTTTGTCTTTTTATTTTTCGTCAAATAATTAACCCTATTAATTGATTAAAAAAGGCCAGAAATCTTCAAAAGATATACAATAAAGTCATTTAATTGTGCGTTAATTTAATTTAATATAATTAATTAGAGAAACCAAATCGAATGGATAAGATTGGATATGAATTGGAATCTTTATTAAGGAATCAAATTTTGATTATATTATATGTTATATCCAGTCCCCCCATGCCGAAGAATTGGCAAGTAACCGTTAGAAGTCAAATTCTGGCTAACGTCAAAAATAACAACCTTCCCATAAACCAGGGGGATACTAAACGACCTGCCCATGCATGTAGGACTCCACTCCTCAAAATCTTTTCAATGATACAAAACCCCTCCTATTTCTGATTCCAGAAAAATAATCTGAATGAGAAAAAAAAAAAAACAATTAAAAAACGAAAATTTCTCAATATTCTATTCAAGTAGAATTATTTATTTATATATATTATTTTGGAGGTGGGGAAAGCAAAAAAGCAAAATAGAAGTGATTTTCTAAAATGGGTCCTCCTGATGATGATCACAAGTCACAGGATCCTCCGACCTTTCTTCTCTTCCTCACAATCCCACCCACCTGTTTCCTTGCCTTTTATTGTCAACCATTTCCAAGCTTTCCAAAAAAGACTTCTCTTAACCTGCAGCCTACCTCCAATGGCTGCTCTTCCTCCTCTTGGTTGACCTTCCCAGTTCAATCAAAGGCAGGATGGCCTTCCGGAGGAGCCTAGCCCCTCTCCCACTCCTTGGCCTCCTGTCTTTCCTCCTCCTCCACCCCATCGCCACCACTTCTACGTCCGCCACCGGAATCCGCCTTGGCATACTCCGCAAGCCATCCCCCGACGTGCCCAGCTTCCGTGAAGCCCCTGCTTTCCGCAATGAGGAGACCTGTGGCTCCGCGGACACTGATCGCATCCATATCGTCATGACCCTTGATGCCAATTATCTCAGAGGGACCATGGCTGCCGTATTGTCAATCCTACAGCACTCATCATGCCCGGAGAACGTCGCTTTCCACTTCCTCTCAGCCCGGTCCGAGCCTGATATCATCGCCAGCATCCGTTCCACCTTCCCTTATCTCAATTTCAAGGTCTACCACTTCGACTCGAACCGGGTCCGTGGCAAGATCTCAAAGTCAATTCGCCTAGCTCTGGACCAACCTCTGAATTATGCACGCATCTACCTTGCAGATATCGTCCCGGCCGACGTGGATCGTATCATCTACCTCGACTCTGACACAATCGTGGTTGACGACATCGCAAAGCTCTGGAGGGTGGATTTGGGTGACAAGGTGATAGCCGCACCAGAGTACTGCCATGCAAATTTCACCCAATACTTCACGGATGCATTTTGGTCAGACCCAGCTTTGGCGACAACATTTGAAGGAAGGAAGCCCTGTTACTTCAACACAGGGGTGATGGTAGTTGATGTGGATAAATGGCGACAAGGAAGTTACACCGAGAAGGTTGAGGAGTGGATGTGGCTGCAGAAACAGAAGAGAATATATCACTTGGGCTCTCTACCACCTTTCTTGCTGGTGTTGGCTGGGAATATCAAAGCAGTTGATCATAGATGGAACCAACACGGATTAGGTGGTGACAACTTCGAAGGCAAATGTAGGAACCTTCACCCTGGTCCCATCAGTCTACTCCACTGGAGTGGGAAGGGTAAGCCATGGCTGAGGTTGGACTCCCGAAAGCCGTGTGCCGTTGATTATTTATGGCAACCGTATGATCTCTATCGTTCAACAGTCACTCTAGAAGAATGAGAGAGAGAGAGAGAGAGAGAGAGAGAGAAGCTAATGCACACGGAGATCGAGGCCGGAACGACCAAAGAGGAGGAGAAGGGACGAGAGCCGAGAGCGAGCGGTTGGGTGGGGTAAGGGAAGGGAGGTTGTTGGCTCTGCTAGCCGCCTGTGCCCTGTGACTGTAGACCATCTGAGGTCCATGGGATTGTGAACTGAGAGAGTGGGGCAACTCATGGCATGGAGCGTGGTGGGTGGGAGATAGTGTTTTCTYGTAGTTTCTTTTCGTTTAATTGTAAACCATGATAAGAAAACAGAAATCATTTTCGTCTGTTGGTTATCTCAAAGCACAAGATGGGTCCCTCTGTAGAACAGTTAACAGTAGCGAGAGCGACTCATGAGTCGTAGAGTAGGGCGACAGCCAGCCAGCCATAACGATGATTTGAGATTTCCATTTTTATCACCTCTACTGCGTCGATTGGGGTTGACCTTTTACAAATATGTATAATATACAAGTACATATTTGTATTTGTACTCTTCTCAATTTAGAAATACTATATATAAAGTTTTGCAGTGTACATATTTGTAAGAAGAGTACGAACACAAATACTTAGAAAATACAAGGTTTTACACTATATATTTGTATTTGTACTCCTTCCTGTTTGGAAAGAGTGCAAGTACAAATATTTTCAGTGGTTTATTGTATTTTAAGAATTTGTATTTGTACTCTTCCCAAGCTGAGACTGAAAAAAAACCTATTTTTTGGCATGCGTCTTATGTTTTGTGTTTCGAGTTGGTGCATTCCAGAATCGTAACTGTAGTATACCCATCCTCTGGCCCTTGTGAACTTAATCAATACAATAGTAGGACAAACTTGTTTCACCATGAACATGGGTATTATGGCTAGGGGTGAATCCATTTAAGTTGTAAACATTTCTCCAGTTTAGGCCAATAGAAAATTAGAAATTACCATGGGATATTGCCCCTGTTTTAGGGTTCACCTCCATCTAAGAGAAACGGCTTTTATTATGTTGATTATGGTGATGATACAGATAACTTTAGTCAAAAGCAGATGAAAGCAAATGAAAAAGAGTTCAGGCTTTGCAAGATTTTACTCTCCCTTTTTTCCTCTTTTATTTATTYATGGATTATGGATGGATGTGGGGGATTTCGGATTGCCATCCTTAGTTCTAAGCCGAGAATATAAAATCCATACTTCAAGCAATTTATCTATCTAACTTCTAAAATACACTCCTGAAATACCTAATGTTTAAGTTGAAAGTACAGACCCCATCTAATGTTGAATATATAGCATCTAATATTGCATAACTCTACCTTGMAAGTACAGACCCCTTCAATCTATCTAATTTCCTTCTCTTCAATTTTTCAATTGGTATCAAATATTGATTACTGATTACTCTCATTGACATTGCCATGTCCGAGAAATTAGATACACCTATAAAGTAAAATCATTTACAGCATTACATCATACGGATATGTTTCAAAGACAAGCACAGAGATTGTTGCCATAGACATGCTCTAAAGATACATAATTGTCAATGAAGTCTTGCAAAGAAAGTTGCTAGGAATGAAATTTTGGCTGCATGATATATTTTAAATGGTAAAATTTTCAGTAAAATAGGGATCATTGCCTGGTGCTGGTGCAATGGTAAAATCCCAGACTAACAAAAAATAAAAATAAAAAACAGCCAAAAGTTAGCAACCTTGGACCAACATTAGGTAATGGCCCTTGTATGTTTCAGTAAAATAATAAAGGCCCGAGGGAAGTTTGGGATTGTGATGACAAAAATTGGGAATTTGTTTTCTGATAGACATGGCAAACCTCAATTTGTAGTATGTTGGAGCTTCTCAGAGGTCTGTAGGTACATAGGGAGCATAAAATACTTGTTTGTACCACAAAATTGTACGTGTAACAAATTTCACTAAAATATAGCATGCATATGGTATACAAATATACATAGTTAACACATTTTTTTAAAAGCTTCCAATATTCCAAACATCCAATAATTGCTAGTATTACTATGAAACATGAGAAAAAGAAGAGTAAATTGTGTGACCCATCCAAGATGACAGAGCACAACCAAGATAAGTCGCTCAAAATAGAGGAACAATACAGATTACCCCAAAAAAGGGCTCAATGATATAAAAGAAAGAGAGATCCATATCAGGAGGGATGATCAACGATGCAGATATCCTCTTCCCACTCTTCCCCTACCATGGCTATCTGCTGAAGAATTTGTTGACCTCTGAATCCATTTGAAGAACATTTTCACTCTACATACCAGAGCTCTCACCACTAGTGGCCCTTCATTGCAGATACAATAAACATGTAACATTATTGCATAATAGAGACTTGATTATAATCTATTATTAAGAATGTCTTATTAATTTTATGAGCATTTTCACATTTATTTTTATGATGGTGAATACAGTGAAAAAATAAAAGCAATAACTCAAGCCCCACAAAGGATTATGGTTAGTTTCTCGATTTTCTCTCTACTTGAATTTTGGTTTGTATTTGCTTCTATTAACAGCTTTCACAAGCACAAAAAGTACTTTTCTTTTTATTAGTTTCCATTATATGCTACTAATGCAGTACAAAACAAAATAGACCCCACAATTATCTTTATTATTTGTGTTTCTGCTGATTCCAACCTTACTCTCCCCATCCACACCCCCACCTTGATGGTACATCTGCCAAAGAAATAAAGGCAAATATGACTGCCAGTTGGAGTTCAATGATCAGTATAACTTAACAAGTCAATTCATTCCATTCAAATATATACGCTATCTGAGACTGCATATCCAGCAACTATTCCACCTTCATCTGATGATTGAGCCTTGGTCTTTATCAAGTAACCACAGTCATCATTTAGTATTACCTTCTCTTTGTTCCTGCACAATCAAATGCCTTAATGTAGCATTAACTTGAAAAAGCAAAGTTATTGCAATTAATAGGTTGCTCTTATATCTTAAATTGATGAAAGACGATATACTTGGCAAAATTAAAAGGGTTTACGGTCTGGGTAAAGGGAAAAAAGAAAAGGTAAGATAGAATTTAGGTATCRAATGCAGATGGACTATAATGGAGAATTTAAGGTGGATAAAACAAGGGAAAGCAAGGTGTCTCTTCACCTTTGAAGGTCATCAGAAAGGGGTCTCACTCCAGGGTGGATTAGTTGCTTCTAAAGAAGACAAGCAGGGGTCTATTTTATCATTGCACCAAGGGGTCTCTTCCCCTAGTTGCTGTTAAAGAAGACTTCATCCTTTTCACAAAGACTTGAACATTGTCATACTTGGTATCTAAGGAGTCTACTATAGCATAACAACTAAAAATAAATGGTTGCTACTGATAGATCAGGTTCCTTTCTCTTCATAGCAACACTGATTACAAGCTAATAGAGTCCCTTGATGCCTAAAATTGATGAAGGAAAAGATTTAGATCTGTAGTTGAATAAGAAGGGATTAAGGTGGTTAGGGTTTAAAGTATCAAATACAGATTTGAATATAGCTGCATAGAAACTGTAATGGCAAGTATAAGTTCGAAAAGAACAATGTCAGCAAAAATTCAAACAATTGAATAATTGACAAAATTAAATTAATAAAGTGCACCAACTTTATACTTGGAAGAGTATCCAGCAATAGATAAACATTAAGTTGGGGTTCCATTCCCACATTGTCTTTCCATCCTTATCTCTCCAGTCTCCAACCACCATTCATGCAAAAAGACAAAAAGGGGAAAGAGAAGGATAAAAATTTACTACCTCAGATAAGCACTATATATCCCAAATTCAGATATAGCATGTTCTTGATGACAAATGCCATCCAGGACCAAAAATGCAGGAGAAGCAGTGGGGAAAATCCTTTGCATAAGAATGTATGAAGTAAGCTCTTCACTTCCTTTCTTGTCTAATTTTAGTAAAGCGTCTCTCACATCCTCACCATAGATGTTGTTCCCTGAAGGGTGAAAGTAAAAGCCATAATTAGGAATACAATAAAAAACAGGAACAATAAAAATAACCATTAATTCTGATGATGATAATGACCTCCTCCTTCTCGTTGGGGTTTTAGAACAAATGATTTGGGGTTTCTTATGGCATTCTTAACAACACTGGGATCATCCAGGCTCCACAACCCAGCAAAGCATTTACGAACTTTGGTAATGTCATCCGTGTTATCAAGGAACCTGCTTACATGGCACATAAATTTCTAATGGGAAATGTGCTAAATATAAGATGAAAAGTTTTTGCAGTTAAATATCGCACCATCAGTGGCTGAACCATGTTGGATCAACTAGTATTAGATAATATGAAGTAATCTACGACATGAAAAGTTAAAGACAAACATAGTTGTGCATAGGAAAAACTGACTTCTTTGTATTACATCTAATTTTCATCTAAACTTGCTCTACTTTTGAGCAAATTTCTATGTATAATGTCAACTTAAGATATCTTTGCTTTCTGCTGAATATTTTATAGTCATTTTCCCTTCCTCTTTCTTTTGTGGGACCAATGGTAGGAGAAGAAAACATGCCAAATATGCCATTCAGAATGAATTTACGTTTCATCTTGAACAAACAAAAATAATTAAAAAAGGAAAACAAAAAGGATTTACCTTTCAAGTACATTGGGCTTTGCCAGCTCTTGTTGAATCTTCTTGGTTCCTACTAAATGGTAGGAAACAGAGGGGCACTTGATAGCAGAGGACTGCTCCATTAGTAGCTTAGCTCTCCATTCCTAGTGAATGAAAAAAAAAAAAAAATAGCACAACAACAACTATGTAGGGGAATTAAAATTATTTAATGTCTCTAGCTAGGACAGTCTACTGGAGTACCATGCAACAAACAATGGGTTCACAACCTATAGTTTGATAGGCCCCGTGCACCAATAATCGATCCAAAATAGAACGCCATTGCATTTTTCATATTTTCTTTCTTTTTTCATCTGGGATACTAGTCATTTTATTCTGGCAACTGAAATTAAAAATATGACAGATAACATGCTTATAATAAATCATATCAAGTAACTAGATATTATCATAGAATATATCCAAATGGGAAATTTACATGTTATTATTAAGCATTCTTGGGGTCTACTCAACAGGTAGCTAGATAAAATATACCATTTATAAAATAAAAGCCAGTTTTAAGTGTGAACAGTCAAAACAATAGGGTATCTCCCATGCTGCAATTAGAGTATGGTAGCAGAAGCAGAAGAATAGAGATGCAGTTCTTACTGATTCTGAAGGATAATCTTTTGGTGTATACCCAGCTCTGAAATAGATGACTGCAACTTCTTGACCTTCACTGCAAGTAACAAGTCAAAGACTCAAAGTTAAAAACATCAYATGGAAAATGCACATGAAAAGAAGAAATTAGAAACCTTAAATCAGAAAATATAAAATTACAACGAAATGAGAACAACACATGGAAAACCAAGAAATTTTGAGAAAGATTAAGGAGTCACAAGAGTGAGTCATACACTACAAGAGTCCCATCTGGCCGAAGCTCACTCTCTGCATCTATTTGTGCCATTGTTTTACGAATTACTGTCAAGTCATGTGTGTTACAAAGTCAAGGTGGAAAATTTGTGCAAGAAATCGTAAGACTGTCTTTGGATAAAGGGAAATATGCAAATGGAACTGGCAGGTCAATTTCGTAATTTCTGGATTCCTTCAGGAATCAGCCGAAGTATACATACTGTGACAAAGCTAAACCCTCATAACTACTAGAAATTCATATACAGCATGATATGTCAACATGCAAATTGATAATCAAAACAAATAATATAGTAGTCACTTCCCCCATTTCATCACCATTAAATATTTAAAGGACATCATCAGACATCAGACATCATCAAGTTTTTGTATGAAGCAAGTACTTCTGAGTTCTGAAGATAAAAAGGATATCTCTCCTTCAATGTGTTCATAAGCCAATATTGGTCATACATGTTCCGCTCATGAGCTTGACCCACAATCAAAACTATAGCTCTGTACAAACATATTTGAAGTTAGACCTACGAACAACATTAATCAAATACAGGAATACGAGTGAAATGGTGAAAATGGTTGACTCCAACCTGGGGTTATTGTACTCATTCCAAGCTTTAGCTAAAGCGTCTGCATATTGATTGATAGTATTGTTTCCAAGGACCCTTTCGGAATCTAATCCAAGGTGCTCTCCATAACGATTAAGCAAGTGCCTGAGAAATGAGTATGGTATCAAATTTACAGACCCACACAGGGTCACTAAAATATAAATTTAAGATTGAAAAGAGTTGATACTGAAGTGTTAGGCATCCTAAGGTCAAGACATAATTACTTGCCTGTGAAGCCCACCAACAAGACAACTAAGACCGTAAAATGAACATGAAATGGTGTTGAGTTCTACTTGGAGTAGTAGATTAGTTTTAGCGTCGAGCATATAATCCGAGCGAAGTAAGCCCATGCGAACTTCCTATTTTAGTAATTGAAACAGGATTAATGTGTCGCCCATAATTATCAGCAACTCCGATTTTCAACTTGCCTTTAGACTGCATCAAACAGAAAGTATGATTTATCTGGATAAGCAATGTTACATGAAATGGCTTGCCTCTTTTTTATTCATTTGTTGCATTCTTGAATGAATGTCCAAGAGCCTGCTGGTGAAAGGATCCACTTTCTTAGTGCTGCAATATAAGGAGAGGGACATCAGTTAAACTAATATTTTTACACGAACCATGAGATGATATATTGCAATTTCAAATGAAGGTCAGGGAAAAGGAAACCTCTAAACCATAGACAGAAAGCCAAAGAGTTGAAAGCGAAAGGAAGATCAACAATAAGAATACAATTTATGTTGAATGAACCGCAAACTATGACAAGAGTGGGGTGATCATTGGGGATTATGTGTGGGGGGCATAGAAGTGAGGTTCACTGGTCTTACCATGGAGTGGCCGGGTTTAGCAACTATATATGATAAGAGTAAAAGACCAGACCTCGGATTCAAACCTGCATGTCCAATCTGAGGTCAAGCTCCAATTTATCAACCTAGTCCAAACTTGAGCTTTACGAGCTCAGGTTGGGGTGAGTTAGGCTTTGGCAGGTTGATCAGTTTTAAAAGAATTTATGTATATACTTCGAAAAAATCTATAAACCAAAAACACATGATACCGGAAAGATGCGGATTGATTGATTATAGTCAAACTCATTTTTATGCCGTCATCTTTTATTGGGATTTATGGCCCAATTTAAGAACATTATTGATTGAACCAAAATTAACACTTGGCCGATTTGCACTCCATGCATTTAGACTAGTGTAAATAAAGTTTGCACTATAGACAAACTGAGCCTAAAGAAAAATTTTTTGGTAGATGAATGCTTATTTAACACTCTTAAATGCCCTAAAAGGTAATATTTGATCAATGATATTAGTTACTACTGATTTTGGGTGCATCCCATGTCCAAATAGGATCAGAGTAGATTCAGATAAATTCGAGTCCGAATCCGAAATTCTTTGGGCCTACTAGATCTGAATCCAATTATGATCCGATGAGCAGAATCCAGAAGAGCTACTGAATCGGACCGGTTCAGCCTTAATGGTCCAAAGTATTTATTGAATTGAATTGGACCCAGTTCATCTGTAATGGATTTATATTAAGACTGGATTGAATTGAACAAATATCTATTTCATTGACAAAATATAAGAGTATGGGTGTCAATGGATCAAGTTTGGATTGGACTGAATCTAAAAAAGCAATTTTAACAGATTGAATGGTCAGACATTGAATTGGATTAGTCCAAAATGTTCCAAATATTCATCACATTGATTTGGGCTTGGTCCATCTATAATGAATTGGGTCCGGTTGGACCAATATCTGTTCCACTGACAGCACTTAACATTGTTACATATTTTTAAAAGCAACTCTTACTCTTACCAAATGTTCAAAATAGTTTTGAGCTCTTTTTATATTTCTCCTGCTCCAAACGGAGCCTAAACTAAAAATAAAAAACAATTCTAATTATATGAAATTGGGTCATACTAGTGTGTGGGAATACACAATATCAGAAAATCCTTGACCCTCATTTTATGGGAGCTAAGGTGATAAAGTGGGAACTGGGGTTATAAACATGCCAAAACAAGGGAGCCTAGATCTCCTGAACACACCACATCCAGTCACACATAGGAAATATCTCCGGTACATGTAGATGTTCCCGACGTACTTTCATAGTGTATGCCAAGTTTTTGCTTGTAAGGAGATCCCATTTGTGTGGGTCACACAGTTCACAGTGTTCACATACTCTTGCATTTGCCATGAAAATTAGTGTCGGGTACCCTGCTTTTAGGATGTGACAACTTTGGGGCCATTTTCAAGTCACCGCTCTACATGGTGGCTCATGAAATTGACATTTTGCACAGCCTATAACAGAAATTGTCCAGGCCCAAGACCGAGACTGGCGCTAATATAAAACCTAAAGCCCAGGCCCAAGCCCAAACTCTATGTTATGTAACATCTTAATTCTATCTTGTAATTGCAAATTTTTTTAATATGTTCCTATCCAATCACACATCAAACACACTGCTGCCCAAGATACAATAATCACACAAAATTCAAAAAATAATAATAATACAAGTTATTACCTAATACATATTTTTTATTATTAATAATATCAAGCTGGGCTTAATACTTACAGGTTACACAGCCCAAGCCAACAGACCTCAAAACGGGTCTAAATTGGGCCAGACCAGGGAAGCCCACCGGGCTACTTGGCCCATAATAATCACCAGTGTCCACTAAAAGTTATGGGTCCGGATCTGCACAAGGGTATTATTTTACCAATAAAGAGTGAACAGGTCAATGATCCTTACACGGTTACACCTGGGAGGCTGGGATCACACCCTATGTCTGACCTATTGAACAAAGTTTGGATGTACTGACCACAAAATGTGGGTCAGGTCACATCCTGGCCACAAGACACTACAGCCAATGTGCTAGACGTCATGTGGCCAGCATCTTGTGATCAATCAATCCAGACTTAATACATGCCCTTGTTTGCAGAAAGTTCAGAGTGAAAAATAGGAATTCATACTAAAAAATATATTTTTTTGGGTAAAATATTTCCCTGACATTTCTGAAATGTATTTAAACCTCCCCTCACCTTTAAAAGTTGCAAAGACCTCTCCTTACTTTTGGTGTAAAAGTTGCTTATTGACCCCTTCTATTAGTTGCACGTTAAAAAGCTTAATAGATATTTATTGCTCAAAAATTTTTAAAATACCCAAAATATCCATGAATCATGTTTGGGTAAAATACTTAAACCTTCTGATAAGTACTTAAACCTATCCTCACCTTTAAACGTTGCAAAGACCTCCCTTGACGAATAGAGCCAGGTATTAAACAAACAGTGAAGTTGCCTATATAAACAATAACAAAATAAGGTATGATCTTTCCTAGACTCAAGTACGATTTATATACACTTTTTACTCACCCTGTTTGTTTAATAGATCAAGAAAAATCAAGAATAAAAAACCACAAAAAGCTTAGGTTAATAATGTATTCAACGCATGAAGAAAAAAAAAGCTACCTCTAAAAACTTTCAAAAAAATCAAAGTAAACTCAAAAAATTGTGTGAAATCACCTTCAACAAGTAGGTATTCTTTGTTTGCACACAGGGTTTTTTGAAGAATCCTTGAGAATGTTAAGTTGGGCGGCAGTATTGGAAAAGAGGAATTAAGCAGGAATTATTTTAAGTGATGGCAGAATAATCCTAGAAGGATAATTTTGGTAATATGAAACTTTAACTTTTCTGGTAAACACAAAGGCATTCACTAGTTTAAGAATTTTTCACTCTCAATCCACTAGAATTAACAAAAGGGGTCAATAAGCAACTTTTAAGGGGAGGTCTTTGCAACTGTTAAAGGTGAAGGGAGGTTTAAGTACATTTCAAAAACGTCAAGGGAGGTATAAGTATTTTACCCTATTTTTTCAATGATTGGTACCACTCTCCATTCATTGGTCATATTGTATCAATATTTTAATTTTTTAGGGCCAAAGTTTTTTCTACAATTATTATTACTTTTAATTTTTAAGGAGTTGGGATCTGCTTTTCACACTACACACCTCTTTTCACACTACACACCTCACACGGGAACATCTCTGTCCTTGAATTTATTCATGGAAGATGTTACAGGATGGGATGTGACAATGAGACCTGTGTGAGGCGCGCTATGTAAGGAACAGATCCCAATTCATTTTTAAGAGGTCACGTGGCATCACTTTAAATGGAAAAACTGATTTAGCGTTGCAAATTATGGGGTGTTTTAAACTTTTAATAATACTCAAACTTAGGTTTTAATAGAACTGTAGAAGGTAGGGGTGAGCATTCGGTTTATTTGGTTAAAAATAGAATTCAATAAATAAAATTTTAAAAACCAAACTTAAAAATTTAAAACTGAACCGAAACCGAAATTTAGAAAAACCAAAATAATCGAAATCGAAATTTTCAGTTCGGTTTTCAGTTATTTCGGTTAAGACAGAATTTTAATAATATATACTTTATTATATATATTATAATATATATTATATATTATATATTATAAAATCGAATTTCAGTATATTATATATTAATATAAAAATATTAATATATTATATTACATATTACATATTATATATAATAATAAAAAATTTGGTTAATTCGGTTAACCGAAATTCTAATTTCAAAAACCGAAACTGAAAACCGAAATAACCAAACCAATCTAACCAAAAATCGAAAAAACCAAAACTGAAATTTTCGGTTCAGTTATTCGGTTTTAACCGAATTATGCTCACCCCTAGTAGAAGGTACTAACGCGATAACGCCTTAATCCGTTTGTTAGATACCCTTTTTAAAATATAAATATATTTATTTATTTATTTTTATGCAATAATTAATCGTTTCTAAAAATTAAAAATAAAATCTTGGGTGATGAGGTGATCTATAACTCTTTTCATGAATGAACTTGCCTGATGTGCTTTAGGGAAGCGTTCTTTTTTTGAATCTGAGAGGAAAAAATTGGTCAATAGGATTTTGGTTCTCATTAACTAAGAATTCTATGTTTTTTTTCATATTTTTGTAGGGACCCGGAGAAAAGTTTATTTCTAGGTGGGTATGAATAAATAATTTTCCCAATGGTCATTACCTTATTTACATGGGAAATAAAAGACAATGGAGATAATTGTATCTATCGGGATAAGTAACTTACCAATTAAATAAAAATAAAATTTCTGCTCCATAAGTCCCTTTCGGATTTCTCAAAGGATCAAGAAATAATTCTCAACTGTTTTTTTTTTGGCCAAATAATTCTCTCTACCTTGTTCATCTTTCAAAATCACAATTGATTTTTCTTAAGTCATATGATTGCAGATTTATTGATACATTTAACACTGCCAATCGGAGAGATTTGGTTGGAGGTGATCGATATCCTTTCAATATCATCTTATTCTGACTTTTGGCTTGCAGAATAGCACGATAATAATGTTGGTGTGAACTGTGGCCACAGCTGCAGAGAATTTTTTTTTTCTTGATCCTCCGAGAAATCGGGAAGGGGTTTTTTGTCCATCAAGCATGGAACAAGAAATTTCAACGAAGAGGCATAGGAGAGAGAGAGAGAACCAACCCGGATAAGGATTCCTGCAAGAATTTTCCATCCATGCTCACACGATCTACGAGCTCATTGAAGATGGTAGCTAACTCGCATGCTTGTCGCCAATGGCTTTCACTGAAGGACATGGTAGGCAGTAAAGCAAATGGAGCATGCACCATTCCAACTCCTGGAACTGATCCTGACCTCTTCACCCCGTACATATCATATTCAACACAACCGGACAAAAAAATAAGAATTAAGTAACAGAAACCGATAATCCTCGAAGCAAAATATAGAGTACTTCATGTTTAATCAAGGTCAGTAGGGAGATAAGCTGAACAAGCATAGAATAGTTTAGGTTAAGGAGAGAAAAATGAAACACAGAGAGGGAGAGGTGCAAATATAAGCACCTGGATTCTTTTGTCCCCGACAATAAGCCCATGGAGAGAACTCCAGACGAGAGCATCATGTACCAACCGCTCAAGTAACTCTGGATCGATATTAGGAAGACCAGGCGTGATGGTTCTTATTGTTCCATCTTGAATTTCCTTCTCTACAACACCAGCTGAGCATTTAATTGGTAAAAACGAGGAAGATAGAGAAGGAATCGATGAGTTTCTGCAACGTAGCTGGGGAATATTGCGGAAGACATTAGCGTTGAAATTGAAAGTGGAACGAGGCTCCTGTTTGTGAAGTGAGAGAGAAGAGTAGAGAGAAGAAGAAGAAGCACAAGAATCGATCTGCATGTTTGCTCTGTTGTTCACCCAAAATAAAGCCGATGTTTGAGGTTTTGTAGCAGGAACTTGGGAGCCTGCAAAGTAATTTATAACGAAAACAAAGAAGAGAGCTAAGCCTGAGGGATCGAGGGGTTAACGTTAACGGTGTTCGGTGTAGGATTAGGAGATTCTCCAAAATCCAAAGATATTTTTATACGAGTATGGCAATTTGTCGGTCACTCGACTCTAGAGGATGGGGATAAAAAGAAAAAACAAAATGCTAAAATCATAGAAAAAACACGTGGATGGGGATAATCTTGTCTGGATAAGAAAAGGGAATGGCTCTCTGTCCCTACCTTGCCCTTTTGTCACGGGGCTAATCGACGGGGTCCCGTGCGGCGCTCGATTGGGGTCGAGAAAGCTTACAAATGCAAACAACAACACACAAAAGGAAACAAGAGTGCACACAAATTAGACAAAAAGGCAACTTGTATTGTATTAATCAGTGGTAAGCACAAGCACACAGTACAGTGTCGAGGGGATCTCGTGCTTAACCTTTACACGCTTATGAGCTCACTCGACTACCTACCTCCCCTCAAAGAGTACGTTAAGCTTTTGGGGGAGTGACAAAATGATACATCAAAATACTGTACATGCATACTACTATTTACATAATTGCCATTGGCATACCCCCTTACAAAAAGAGTACAAGAATCCAACCCAAGACACTTGGATGGCGTGCTGATGGCGCTGATGGTGGCTGAACCGTCACACCTTGTCATTCCTAACAATTATCCACCATCATCGTCTTTCTCTGAAAAATAAGCAAAACATTGTTTTTCTTCTTATAGTAATTTAGATCAAAAATTGTCAACATTAATTAATGTCAAACTTGTCACGTATAAATTTTAAGACAATGTTCCATTGACTTTTCAATTTTATTATATAAAAATAAAATAGGTAAATTTTTTTAAAACCCAATTTTGCCCTCCATTCATCTTCATCTTCACCGTCTCTCTTCCTTTCAAGAGTGGCAAGGTGAACTGTTGTGTTCTGTTTCAAACCATTTCTTCCTTTCAACATCTCGCACACACTATTGGGGTGTTGCAGAAAAAACACGGCAAATCGAACTGTTGTGTTCTGTTGTTATTGTTTTTCACTGGTTTTGATTTTAGTTTATTTTTGCTATTTCGGTGATAGATACCTTAAAAAGAAAACAGGATTACAGTTTCAGGGTCAAATTCGATAGCTCTAGGTTAAAAAAAAAAAGAAAAACAAAAAAACTTATAAATACTGTCTAAAATCTAAACTGGTCAAATAGAACACAAGATGGGTGGACTCTAATCAAGCTCTAATGTCGAAAACCCAAAGACCTCCACTCGAGTTGTAGGATAGGTTCAAAATATAAAAGGGGAAAAAGAAAGCAAATCAACCCAGAAACCTACGAACTTCAGTTTCATAGATATTTAGGTGGATTGGTTCTTGCGATTGAAGTCGGTTAAAAGACGATCCCGACAGATACTGAACTTTCTCATAAAGCAAAGGTTACGAAATGATCAGCAACAATGGAATCAGAATCATTCTATTGGAACTTCAGAGGTCTTATTCTCAACCATGAAATCTCTCCTCCGGGAAGAAACAATAGAGACCAGAATCGAGGTCCAATGTGAAGAACCTAGGTTAACGGACAGACCCTTTTAAGTTTTCCTCTCTGTGAATCAAAAAACACTATCGGATGGGACCCTTTTACAATGTTTTTTTTTGTACCTTTCCTTTCTTTACTGAGAAGCCATTCTCTCTGGATGTGAACCGACGTTTTTTTTACAAGTCAACACCAGCTCCCCTGTTAATCAGAGCAGAGAAAGACCTGACTAGCTTGACCGTGATGCGACAAAGATTTTGAGAGAGAGGAGAGGGAAGAGATAAGAGAGGAGAAACTGGTGAAGGATTGGGCGGTGATATCCATTCGAGGAAGATGAAGAAGAACAGGAGTTGCTTTCAATTTGACATAAGGGCAAAATAGACATTTCAGTCCTTTCATCATTCTTTTTCGAAACAGTAAGGGTAGTATTAAGTATACTTGGTCCATTAGCTAAATTATAAGGGTAATTTAAGAAATTTATTCAAATAAAAATCAATAATAACAAAAAAATTTGAAAAAAACAGAAAATAATCAATAAATGGTACCATCACAAAGGGTGTTGACAAAATTATAACTTGTCAGCTCATTAATAACCCTAATTATTGGGCTCGAGTAGAGAGAAAACATATTAAGAGAGTATTAATCGAGACGGTTTTAGATCTATTTTTTGTTTGTAAATTATTTTTAAATAAAAAATAAATGACTTGGTAAATCAAATAAATAAGAATTTATAGATAACAATTCATTTAATTTAATATATAATAAAATAAATGAATAAATAAATTAAACTTTATTGGAATAGGAATGGTATAGGCTATCTTGAACCATGATCGAGGCCCTAATTGGTTCGGTCATACCCCAACTTGCTCAAAACCCGCTGAAAACCAACTAATCAGTTGGTTGAACCGGAAAACCGATTCCAATTTCATGAAACCACTTGAGTCCATAAACCCGTGCTCGAGATAAAAAAAATACATATTTTTTCACAGTAGCAGGATCACTATAACTGACTCCATTGAGTTCGGCCCCATAGAACTCAACAGTTACACCYACTTGTTCGACACTATACTTCGATTCTGCTCTTCTAAAAGGAACATCGGCTCTCTCATTCTTCGAGAATCAGAAAGATCCTTTTCGAGTTTGAATTTGTTTTTCGGGAGCAGTA
>NW_010729089.1:1956430-1970124 GCF_000365185.1 Nelumbo nucifera | reverse complement strand
AGCTGGACGAAGCGCGCCACGAGGCAAATCCACCCGTCATCCCGTGAACTCCCCGCGTCGGGTCAAGACCCCAGGCACGGGGAGTGAGGGGCAATTGATGGAGGGAGATTTGGCCCGACCCCTTGGCCGCGCGACACGTGGAGGCAACTGAGTATGACCTGGCAAGAGCGTCAACTCGGCGCAGCGACATAGCCATAGCCCAAGAAGAGGCCCGAGCTCTCCAAAAGAGAACCCGCGCTTCTCGGGAGGTAGAACCCGAGCTTTCCTCAGAAATCCCGAGCCCTGCAAGGAACACCACGAAAGGCAAAGCCCGGACTAATCCACATCGGGTAAGTCCAAGCCACGCTCCTGTCCGAGCTGAAGACTTCACCTCGTGCACCACTCCGGCACCTCGGCTCCAGGTCGCATGACTGAACGACCGTACCTGACACCAAAGAAGTCCGTACTCTGAGGCGGCACACCTGACTGATCAGGGATCTGACACATGATAGCCGCACTCCAACGGCCACCTACTACCGCCATCTCAGTCGTTGCAGAGACGGCTCCGACAGAGAAGACAGTGGCAGTTATGTCTGCCCCCCRCAGAGGCGGTTACACCTGATCTGGCAGAGGCTTGGGAGTGAGTGCACCAGGGCGGTTATAAAAGGCCCTATTCCCCCCCAGAGAAAAAGTAAGTGATACTTTGCGCCTTCTGGTTTAAGAGAATTTCTCATCTTCCTTGCTTTATCAAGAGTGCTAACTTGAGCGTCGGAGCATTCCCATCGGGTTACTCCCCTGATGTGTGTGGCCTTCACTACCACCTTCAGAGGAGTGGCCCGCACCTGGTATAGAAACCTAGCCCCCAGGTCGATAAGGAGCTGGACCCAGTTCATGCAAGTCTTCACCGCGCACTTCGTCACCAGCAAGCGGTGCCCCCGGACTGAGRAGAGCCTCCTCGGTATAGTCCAAAAGGAAGGGGAGTCCATCCGGAGCTAAATGATCTCAGACAATTAACAGGTCAATGACTGCCTGAATTTGTTTAGCCTATTATGGAAATTTATCAAGACTCTCTAGGCCCCCAAACTAAGACCGACCATGAGTGTGCAAGCCATAAGGCTTGCCCCAGAGCTGAATGTGGCAAAGTGCCACGATGGAGAAATCAACATATTTAATATACTAGGTAAGGCTCCAAAATATCCTAAACCACACAGAAATGACTCTAGGTCCTCTCCAATGGAACAATGAATTAGTGAAGCAGTTATAAGCAAGGATTGTGACATTGTGTATTTCACATAATCACCTGCCTCATCCTACTAATTGGGTTCAGCAACATGAACATTATTCCTTTGTCCCATGCTATTGGACTAAGCAATCATTGTATTTGCACTGCCTAATCCCAGATTCTGGGCCTTTCCTTGGAGCCGTCGGCTTGCTCTACCTCTCTTACCAATTGGTGCTTGTATGGCCAAACCATCTCAATAATCCCCTTGGCTAATTGTACTCTCAACTCAACATCACATCTATATCCTCATTGAACTTAACTTTCTGTTCCCTCTTATTTTTCTATCAAAACAAAAACAGCCTAAGTTACAATTCATCTTATCACAATATTCTCAACTCAACATCACATCTATATCCTGATTGTCCAATATCGTGCTGTATGTATGAAGCGTTTATAAAAATTCCTCCACAAAGGATGCTAGCATAGCCAATTCTATATCCTAAAAAACTTCTCCAATTGTCCAACTTGAATGTACTATGCATCAATTGAGAACCGCTGGAATACACATTCACTTTATCCACCTAGCTCTAGTACTGTAGGCTTAAACATAAAACTTCAAAGTCAGGAAGGTTTTAACCTTCCCAATGAGCATGGAGGCAAAAGGAACAAAGAGTGTTTCATGCAGGTTCAAACATATAGCAGCACGAGCAAAATAAAACAATAACATGACACCAAAACATTCTTTTTTTCTGGTTGGTATGACATTGCAAGAAATTATTATACCCATGATATGTGAAAGACAATGAAAGAGGGATGATAAATTTGATCAAAACAAAAAAAAAAAAGAAAGAGGGATGATAAAACTTTTTTTTCTGGTRAGGAGGAATTTCCCAATCAATTATTCTAGACATCCTTTCTTATTCTTTTAAATGCCAGTGTTAAATTATAGGCAATACAAGAGTGTAAAATCGCCTTTTACATGCACAACCAATGGCTATATGAAGAAATTTTCTCTTTATTAATACAAATGCTGATACCTGAGGCGTAGTAGGACCATCAACCCAGAAATCTGGGCCTTCAGCTGACTGGGTGATGCATGTGCTTGGGGCAGAACCCTCTCTGAAAAAATGAAACATAAGCTTCCAACTTTTACTTTGTGAAAAAGTTATCTCTAAAGTGTATAAACATAAAACATGGAAATACTCCATAATATACACATTACGCAAACACTCAAGTAGGAAAAACTTGGTAATTTTCATAAAGAACAAGCACTGGATCTTTAAAAAATAATGCCATATAACATAAGAAATTTACAAGATTGAGCATGGAATAATATATATTATCCTCAAAGGTAACTGCTCAGGTTACACATTGAACAATGATAACAATGACATCATATAAAACCACCCAATATATGTTCAATAGCAGAACATGGTAAGGCGTTTTTCACTAGTCCATAATGTCAGCATATAATTATGCAAGTCATACATGAGAGAGAGAGAGAGTATTTTCCAAGAGGTAGAGGTTTAGCTCTACTAGGAATTCCTAGATAACTCTCACAATGTTCTCTCTATTCCTTTTAATGAAAGCCCCTCTCAGCATATGCTTCCTAGAACCTTATCTGGAATGCTTTCTCATTTTTTTTTTCAAATTATGCACTTCTCGTATTTGTCAATATAACATGTCGATTAAAAAAACAAAAAACTTACTAAAGTTTGACTAAAACTTAAGCAAGTAAAGCTTTGTTTTGATTATTACGGAAATGGAACCATTTTGATTTTGATGGAAATTCAAAACCATGGTCATTATAGATCAAAAGATGGATTAAGCCAATAACTTCAATTACATGAGTTGATTCCAAGCTTTTAGATTTAATGATTACTTAAATCACTAATTATTACCAAAAAAAAGATTTAATGTTTACTTTACCTTACGTCAGTTCAATCAATTCAAATATATACTATCCAGGACTGCATAACCAGCAGCAATTCCACCTTCATTTGATGATGACACCTTTGTACGCACCAGGTAACCACATTGATCATTCATTATAACCTTCTCTTTGTTCCTGCATATCATACTCAATGCCATTCATTATAACCTTCAAAAACTACAGTTCAGAAGTGTAACTAATTTAAAAAAAAAAAAAAAACTGAACTTTAACTCAGGATTTTATTCTGCCTTAATTGTTCATCCTTCTCCCTCTCTCCAATGCATACATGATAAAAGGGTAAAACATGACAGAAAAGGGAAATAGAAAACTTGATACCTTAGATAAGCACTATATATCCCAAGTTCTGATATGGCATTTTCTTGATGATAAATGCCATCTCGGACCAGAAATGCAGAAGAAGCAGTGGGAAAAATCCTTTGCATAAGAATGTAAGCTGCTAGTTCTTCCCTTCCTTCCTGCTCCAGTTTCAATAGGATTTCCCTCACATTGTCACCATAGATATTATTCCCTGGAGGGTGATCATACCACAACAATAGAAATAGCAATCACAACAATAGAAACAGCAGTAACAACAACAGCAAATGATGATCAACCTTTATCAGCTCTTAACATAATCTCCCTAAGGCTCTAAAGGGGTAGTTGTGCCATGTCCCAAGGAAGGTCAAGGATATCTTCTATGTTTCTATATCCTGAGCATTAGAATGTTGGACAATAGAGATCCAAAAAAAGGTCCAAAATCTGAATAAAAATGTTGCAAGCAAGACTTACTTATTACCTGCTTCCTTGAAAGGCAGCTCTCACGTGCATCGAGGCACCAGCTGTCACTCTTCAGAAGAAATATTTGCTGATGTTTTATCGTATTGATTTATGGTGCACTTAGGGTTTAAGAGAGAAGATGAAAGAAGAAGACAGAGAAGAGATGTAATCGTGAGGTCTCTAATCTGTTTGACTGCCCACTCAGTTATTTTATTAGATCAAATATGGAGCAGCAGGACACTTCTACCTCTGAACAAGACAAATGACAGAATATATTGAGACATACATGTAATACCCATACTACCCTTACAAACATCTCCCTCAAGTTGGTGCAAAGATCCATCATACCAAACTTGCTAATAACCTCACATAAGTGAACCTCACTAACTCTGGTAAGAACATCTGTAAGCTGCAATTGAATAGTGATGTATAGGGGTGCTCAAATTTGGATGATAAACCTAAAACCTAACCGAACCAAACCAAACCAAATAAGCTAGTTTGGTTCGGTTAATTTGAGTATTATTGGTTCAGATTTAAAAAAAAAAAAAGGTTATCGGTTTCAGTTCGGTTTGGCTGAGATTTTCAACCAAACAGAACTAGTGCTTTTTATTTAATTAAGTATATTAAATATTTAATGTTTTATTTAATACTTTATACTTATTAATTGTTATCTTTCTCAATGACTAATTTAGCAATTCCCCATTGGGATTTGGCCCATTCTAACTTTTAAGTAATAATAGTTAATTAAAACCTAGACTAATTATTAATTGTTTGTGAATAATGACCAATTCAGCAACTCACCTTTAGCATTGGGCTTTGGACCTATTCTAACTTTTACTTAACAATAGTTAATCTAACTTTTAATTAATAACACTTATTAATTATTCATTAATTGTTGAATGTTTACCATTTATGTGGAATCAGGGACCAACTGAACCAAAAACCGAACCTAACCGAACTGAGTTCAGTTAGGATTGGTTCGGTTATGAACTCTAGTTCGGTTCAGTTCGGTTGGAGAAAATGGTCAAACTGAATAGTTCATTAGGTCTTCGCTTCTAGGGATGCAAACGGATCGGATCAGGTTCGAATCACAGGGTATATCTGAATCCGATTCGATGACTTGAGGGTCTGATCCGATTGGATCTCACACATATTGATTCAGATCGAATCCGATAAGGATGTTGGATATCTAGATGTGATCCAATTCAATTTAACTTTTTTAAAAAAATTAATAAATTATTAAAAGAAAAAGAAAATATAACAGTTTAAATAAAGAAAAACAAAAAATATAAGTAATTTTTCAACTATTTTCATCATATATATACATGGCTTTTATAAATAAATAATAAATAATATAAAAAATTACAAAAATGCAATATAAATAATGTTGAGTTGGGCCGATTTCAAGTTATTGGGCACAAATTTTTATCTTTTATTTTTTAAGTTGTTAAGTTAGGAAGTTATTGGGCCTTAGGCCCATTAGTTTATGTTTTTTAGTTGTGATTGTTCAGCTACTTAAGTAGCCACCCTACTAAGGGCATTCTTGTAATCTCACATTATTTTAATTCAAGTATATAATACAAAGAGGGGTTGGCAGCCAGAACCTTTTTTTTTCTGCTTGACATCCCACTCTCTTTCTTCTCCTCTCTTCTTCTCTACTGCTGAAACCTTTCAACTTCTACTTTTCTTCACAAGGAATTCATCTAAAACTGCAATCAGCAACTTCTACTTGGTATCAGAGCAGGCCGAAGGTTCCTTGAGCTACTTTATCATGCAGCCCTAGATCGGCCAACTACATGGTGATTTGAGAGGCTGATCGAAGATCTCAGGTAAGCCCAGTTTTTGGATTTTTTGGTGGATTTGTTTTGCCCTATAGCTGGTCTAGGGTTTCCCATCAAATTCAGGAAAAACTAGAGAAAGGAGGAGAGTCTTGTTTTTGTAGGACTCTTCAATTTTGACCTAGGAAGTGGCACCCTAATTTTTTAGGGTTCTTTGGAGTTTTCTAAAGAGGGCAGTTCAAGTCCTACCTTTTTTGGAGGTTTATGGAGAGAGCGACAGCCTCTTCTCTCTTTTCTCTAGTCCCGCAGAAAAGGAATCTTTGTGGAGGATCATCTGGGGTACCAGAAGGGAGTCTGTGATACTTAAAGGGATTTATTTCATATTCTATTTTCTTGAAGTAACTTTATAACCCTTTTTTGAGAATTATGGAGGGTAATGGAGTTGAAAACAAACCTGGGAGTGAAATGGGACCAGTAGGAGGAGGTGTTGGAGACCTTTTCGGGGTTGGGACCATTACTACAGTTAAGTTAGATGGTTCAAATTACTTAGAATGGTCACAATCTGCAAAGATAGCCATTGGTGCTCATGGGAAGTTGGGATATATCACTGGTGAGGAAGTGAAACCCATGACTAACAGCTCCCGGTGGGTACCAGGAAAACTATATGGTAATGACTTGGCTGTGTACTTCAATGCTGCCCCATATAAGTAAAACTTTTTGTGGGTAAATACAGTTAAGGAAATATGGGATGGGGTTGCAAAAACCTACTCACAGAGTGAAAATGTTGTTAGGACCTATCAGTTGAGGAATCAGATTATTGCTACCAGGCAGGGAGATAGAACTATTGTTGTTTATTTTTCATCCCTTAAAACTCGTGGCAGGAGATTGACCATCTGGAGACAATTGTTTGGGAAACCACTAAAGATGCAACTGCCTACTAGAAGCTCCTAGAGAAGTATAGGGTTTTTGAATTTCTTGTTGGACTTAATCCCGAATATGATATTGCAAGGCAACATATCCTTTCCAAGGGCAGTGTTACTCTCTCTCAGGCATATGCCTTTGTATCAGGGGAAGAGAGTAGGAGAAATGTGATGATGAAGAATTCTGGTTTTGAACAATCAGCCATGGTCAGTACTGTGAAACCTAAACAGAGTGGAGACCGAGGTGGCAGTGAAATCAGGAAGGACGATAAGAAGGAATTGATTTGTGATTACTGTAAGAAGCCTAAACACACAAGAGATACCTGCTGAAAGCTTCATCCTCATCTTGTGCCAAATAGAATCCAAAACAAGAAGGGAAATGCTCACATGACAGTCACTGGTGACATACCTGGCCCTCCTACTACAGCTACTCTGGAGTCTGTTGCAGCTACTACAATGAGGGCTGAACTTGAGAGATATGGGCAGTTCCTGAATCAGCGAGATACAGTCAGCCCTAATTCAGCAACAAGTGGACAGCTAGGTATAAGTGGTTCTGGAGCACACTCTACTTCCTTTGCTCACACAGGTAGTTCACATGCCACTATAAACTATGTTTCTACTATAGGTAAGGAGGGACCTCCTTGGATTATAGATTCTGGAGCCTCAGAGCACATGACCCATAGTTCCACTATTTTTTCTTCTTACCAACTTTGTTCTAGCAAAGACAAGTCTCCACAGGCGATGGATCTCATGTTCCCATTGCTGGGAAGGGGTCTGTCAAGATTACTGATTCCATTTCCCTACCCTCTGTCCTTCATGTTCCCAGATTGAGTACTAATTTGTTATTAGTAGTTTGACTAAGAACCTGAATTGCTCAGTAATTTTTTCTCCTTGTCACTGTGTTTTGCAGGATCTGAATTCAAAGAGGACGATTGGGAGTGGTCGTGAAGTGAATGGAATCTACCTCCTGGATGTGCTTCCTCATCATCAGGGTCATCATGTCAGCAGGGATAGTGAGTCAGGGTCTGTGAGTCGGATTATGCTTTGGCATAATCGTTTGGGTCATTTCTCCTTTTCTTCTTTGTGTTTCTTATTTCCAAAGCTTTTTGAGTCTATTAATTTGTCTAGACTAGAGTGTGAAGGTTGTCAGCTTGGAAAACATTGTAGACATTCCTTTAAAGCTAGTAATAAAAGATGTTCATCTGCTTTTGATGATATTCATTCTGATGTGTGGAGACCATACCATGTTCCTTCTATGGGTGGCTATCGATATTTTCTTTTATTGATGGATGATTTTTCTCGATATTCTTGGATTTACTTAATGAGATCTCGTAATGAGGTATCATCCTTGGTTCGGCAATTTCATCAGATGGTGCTAACACAGTTTCGGGTACGAGTGAAGGTGTTCAAATCAGACAATGTCAGGGAATATTTTGAAAAGAACCTTGCCTCGTATCTGTTAGAGCATGGAGTTATCCATCAGAGCAGTTCTTCCTACAGTCCACAGCAGAATGGTGTTGCAGAGAGGAAGAACAGACACATTGTTGAGATTGCAAGAAGCATGATGATCACATCCACTATTCCAGTTTAGTTTTGGGGTGATGCAGTTCTCACAGTAATCTTCCTGATTAATAGGGTGCCCTCTCGTATACTTGGATGTAGCACCCCATTCAGCCTCCTTTTTCCTGAGGGGTAGATGTTCCACATTCCTCTCAGGGTGTTTGGGTGTGTTTGCTTTGCACATGTTCTTGGTCCTCACCGCTCGAAGCTCGACCCAAAAGCAAAGAAGTGTGTTTTCCTTGGGTATGTGGAAAATCAGAAAGGGTACTA
Organism: Nelumbo nucifera; assembly: GCF_000365185.1. Next base: position 1,961,685 of record NW_010729089.1, on the reverse strand, counting down.
CTATTATGATCCAGCCTCTGGGAGTCGGTATATTACTATGGATGTCACATTTTTTGAGTTCACATCATTTTTCTTAAAGGATCCTTCTCAGGGGGAGTGTTTTGGGGAAGTGAGTAGGCAGTCTATTCCTCTTCCAGTTCCAGTTCCTATGTCCACTCCTGTGTCTAACCCTTCTATGTCACCTACCTTACCACCTCCCTTGCGTCCTGCTTCGCAATGTTACTCACGACAGCGACTTCACAGGGAGGTTGATTCCACTGCAGAAGATCTCACATCACTTCCTATCGGTTCCTTGGAGACTCCAGATTCAGCTAACACGGATTCAGGTATTCCTCTTGATCCCTCTAATGTTTCAGTTCATATTGATTCTCTACTAATCCCATTACAGATGACATGGACCTTCCTATTGCTCTCAGAAAAGGGAAGAAAAAGTGTACTGCTCATTGTATTTCACAGTACCTATCTTACAGTGGACTTTCCCCTTCCTATCGTGCTTTCCTTTTCTCTCTTGACTTTGTGTCTATACCCAAGGGTGTCAATGAGGCTCTCTCCAAACCTGAGTGAAAGATAGCTATGCAAGAAGAGATGGAAGTCTTAATTAAGAATCAGACATGGGAAATTGTGGATCTACCAGAGGGCAAAGAGACTGTTGAATGCAAATGGGTTTACACAATTAAATATAAGGCAGATGGAAGTATAGAAAGGTATAAGGCCAGACTGGTTGCAAAAGGGTACACACAAACCTATGGCATTGATTACTTAGAGACCTTTGCACCAGTTGCAAAGAGTTGCAAAGATGACTTCTGTTCGGATGATCCTTCTCTCTCTTGATGCCACATACTCTTGGCCCCTATTTCAACTTGATGTGAAAAATGCTTTTCTGAATGGAGATTTGCAAGAAGTGTATATGGATCTTCCTGCTAGTTTCTACAGTGATGCTAAAAAGGGGAAGGTATGTAGACTAAAGAAATCACTTTATAATTTAAAGCAGTCTCCCAAAGCATGGTTTGATAGATTTAGGAAGGTCTTGATTGCTTTTAGCTACACTCAGACTCAATCAGACCATACCTTGTTTGTAAAGAGGAGGGGATCCTTGGTGTCAATCCTGATTGTTTATGTGGGTGATATTGTTGTCACAGGAAATGACCTAAGTGAGATTGACAGTTTGAAGAAGAATCTACACAGAGAATTTGAAATTAAAGATCTTGGGGAGCTGAGGTACTTCTTGGGCATTGAAGTTGCAAGATCAAAACATGGAATCTTTATTTCTCATAGGAAGTATGTTGTGGGGCGATTGCTATATTTGTGTATGACAAGACCAGATATCTCCTATGCAATGAGTGTGGTGAGTCAATACATGCATGCCCCACGAGTCCAGCATTGGGAGGCTATTGACAGAATTCTTGCATATATGAAGGGACACCCAGGCAGAGGCATATTATTTGTTGACCATCGACGGTTGAAGCTAGAGGCTTATACAGATGCTGATTGGGCAGGATGCCTTGATGACAGGAGATCTACTTCAGGAGTCTGCACCCTTGTTGGGGTAATCTAGTCTCGTGGAAAAGTAAGAAGCAGACAGTGATGGCAATATCAAGTGCAGAAGCTGAATACAGGGCCATGGCACATGGAGTTTCAGAACTTCTATGGATCAGCTCCTTGTTATGAGAGATTGTTGTTGAGGCAGAAGAACCTATGATGTTGTACTGTGATAATCAGATAGCAATTAACATTGCCCACAACCCAATTCAGCATGACAAGACAATAGACATTTCATAAGAGAAAGGGTGACTTCAAGGGAAGTGTGTCTTCCATACATTGCTTCTGATTTGTAGCTTGTTGATGTTCTCACAAAAAGTGTTGCAAGGAACAAGCTGGAACATGATCTACGCAAGTTGGGCCCAAATTATTTATCATTTATTTTTTAAATTGTTAAGTTATTGGGCTTTAGGCCCATTAGTTTTTGTTTTTTAGTTGTACTATTCAGCTACTTATGTAGCCGCCCTACTAAGGGCATTCTTGTAATCTCTCATTATTTTAATTCAAGTATATAATACAAAGAGGGGTTAGCGGCCAGAACCATTTTTTTTCTGGTTGACATCCCACTCTCTTTCTTCCCCTCTCTTCTTTTCTACTGCTAAACCTTTGAACTTCTACTTTTCTTCACAAGGAATTCATCTAAAACTGCTATCAGCAACTTCTACTAAAAACATATTTATAAATCAATAAATAAACATATAACATATATATTATATCGGATCAGATAGGGGTGATCTAAATCCGATCCGATTCAAAAATCATCCAAAATGAGGATATTCGAATACAACAAAATAGGATCGGACTTCAGATCGGATCGGATCATGATCCAACCCATTTGCACCCCTACTCGGTTCGAATCAAACCAACCAATTGTACACCCCTACAAATCTATCAAATAAGAAGTTTCTCTCAAATAAAATGTTGATCAACCTCAATGTGCTTAGTACAATCATGTTGTACCTAGTTATGAGCTATGTTGATGGCTGCCTTAAGCCATAAGCTTCCACAGGCCCCATGTGCCATAGATCTAAATTCAGCCTCTGAACTAGATCTTGCCACAGATTGCTTCTTACTGTGCTATGTGACCAAATTCCCACCCACGAATGAACAATAACCTGAAGTAGAATTTTTGCCTGCTAATAATCCAACCCAATCAGAATTGATGTACACATCAATACTATGGTGAGCAAACAAAATACCTCACCTAGGTGAAGATTTTAGATACTTCAGAATCCTATGAACAGATTCTACACGAGTGGTACTGGGATTATGCATACATTAGCTAATCACACACAAAATAGGAAATGTCAGGTCTAGAGAGAGAGAAATATCTCTCTGCATCAACCAATGGTTCAACTAGAGTCCCAATTGGTTTAGATCCAACATCCTTGTCTCCTTGAGCAAATCTAACACATATTTTCTCTGATAAATGATGATTCCTCTCATTGATCTTGCAACTTCAATCCCAAGGAAATATCTAAATGTTCAAGATCATCAATTTCAAATTCTTTACTCAGGAAATACTTAAGTTCTCATATAGCCACACTGTAACTTCCAACCACAATAATGTCCTCAACATAGAAATAACTGCAACTATTAGTCTGATAAACAAAGTATGATCCGATCGGGTTTGTTAATCAACACTCTTCATAACATTGCTAAACCTTTCAAACTAGGCTTGGTGATACTTCAAATTATATAGTGCTTTTACTAATTTCCAAACATTCCCCTTTGATATAGGAAATATAGGTGGCAATTGCATGTAAACCTCTTATAAGTCACCATGCAAAAAAAAAAGGCATTTTTAACATTTAGCTGATAAAGTGGCCAAGACTTAGCTATAAGTCTTGCCTTGTATATTTCTACAAATTCATCAAGTTTATACTTCACAATATATACCCATTTGCATTCAACTAGATGCTTACCATGAGGCAAGCCAACTATTCCCARGTCTTATTCTTCTCAAGTGCTCACATCTCTTCAAGCATAGCTTCTTTCAACTTTGGTTGGGATAGTCCATTTGCTACACTAGAAGGCAAAGGAATGAAGGACTTAAGGTATCAAAGCTTCGATAGGTGAGGTAGAACTCTAAAAAACAAAATCAGAGATGGGATGTTGCATACATGCACACCTTCCTTTGCAAAGGGCAATGAGAACATCAAGGTCAAACACAAGAAATAGAAGAATCATCAAGATAGAAGAATCAATAGGAATGGAAAAACTATGAGAAATTAAAGATGGATTACCCAAGTCCAGAAGAGCTCCATGGGTTGGTGGCCGACCATCTTTTGACTTCTTTCTCCTAGTGAAAACTTGAGATTTTGTTCTCGAGTCTCTGTCTCACCCTTGTCCATAGATTTAATATGTACCTCATAGTCAAAAACACTAGGCTAAACTGGACGTAAAGGGAAAAAAGCAAGTCTCCCTTCACCACAACCAAATTGATCTTACTTAAGAGAAACTTTACAAAGAGAAAARAAAGGAATAGACTCAAAAAAGGATACATCCATAGAAACAAACTTCTTTTGAAATACAGGACAGTAGCACTTGTACCCCTTCTAAGAAGGAAAATAACCCAAAAGCACACATTTCAGGCTCAAGAGTCAAGTTTGGAACAAGATGAGGAGGGAATATGAACTTATAAACACAACCAAACACCTTGGAACAATGTGAAATAAAGGACAACCAGCATAGAGAAGCTGAGTAGTGTTGAAATAATTGATTTTATGTTTGTTAGGGTCTGTTTGGATGATTAAAGCCTTTTTATTTTAATCTATTATTGTACCATCACTTAGTAGGGGCACAAGGGTCATTTCCCTTCTTATTTTTTTCGCCCTATATATTATAATGAACCTAGTGCCGCCAGCACTGTTCCATTGCCTCAACACTTATTCCTTCTCTTCTCTCCTCTTCTCTTCTCTTTTGCTGTAACCTACAATCAGATTTACTGTCAAGATGGTATCAAAGCGTGGCCATTGAATCTGGGCGATCAAGTGTCTTCTCCAAGCTGCTGAATCTGRGCGGAACAGAGGAGTACATCTGGGTTGATCGAATCAGACCTACAACCGGTACCGCCCCATTTTTTTTCTTTTCTTCTCTTCCCTTGGTCATGTACCAAGAGGAAAACGAATGGACCTGAACCACTGAATGTCGGCACACCCTTGTAAGGTTTTTCCTCTGTTTGTTTTGGATCATGTGATCCTGTACCTGTGAAAGGTTGTTGTAGGTCACGTATGACCTGTTTTCTCTACTTGTTGGCTTGATGCCTTGTGTGTAAGGATCTCTCCTTGTGATTATTGCTTGTAGACCTGCTGAGAAAACTAGTAGGCTAGGACTGCTACTCCATACAGGTCCGAAAATCAGATCTGCCATCTTGTTTTTTCTGGAAATTGGTGCTGGTCTGGTGCTCAGATTAAGTCCAAAAACTGCAGTGTGGGTGGACTAATCACTTGTTGTGTGTGGAGCTTCTTGCTCTGATATAAGGAGGGATCCTAAGTTGAAGTTTTTTTATAAAAAAATCTGTGTTGACCATGTCTTCTGAGAATTCTGCTACTTCAGAGATTTCTGGAAATCAAAATGGGGTAAGTGGGGGAATGGATATGAGTTTCCCTATGGCTGTTATTCCCTTTGATGGTCTGAATTACCTTGAATGGTCTAGGGGAATAAAACTCTACATCACTGCTAGGGGAAAAATATGATACATCAATGGGAAAGTG
>NW_010729089.1:1930468-1944866 GCF_000365185.1 Nelumbo nucifera | reverse complement strand
CAAACAGGAACACCCCAATCCGCCTCTAGATACCCCGAGGTAGAGACACCTCGGGCCAGACAGCTCGGTGTAGCTTGCCACAGGCAGCTCGCCACTTGTAGGGTAGCTCACGGAAGAGCAGTTCGGCACATCGCAGGAAGGTCTCCTGCCCAACCACCGTACCTGACAAACCTGGAGACTGCAACCACGTCTCTCGTCAGACAGTGTTGTTCCCGCCACCTTTGGAAGGTGTCTTACATCTGACAGGTACGTACCCTGCAGCGACGGCCCCGCGCGTGTCACCTCAGCCCTAGCTATAACGGCTGTGGCAGGACGACAGTGGAGGTTATACCTGCCCTGTCAGAGACAGGTGGCCTGATTCGACAGAGTTCTGTTATAAGTAGCCCAATCCCAAAGGACAGAGGAAACTTTTCGGATACTCGCGCTATCTGCACTCTTAGCCTTTACTCTCTTTGCATCTTTCACAGAGCTCTAACTTAAGCGTCGGAGTGTTCCCGCCGGACAAACCCCCGGGGATTCCTCATCTTCTCCATCTCAGGTACCATCCAGGAGCCACGCAACTGCCAGCTAGGAGTGACCGGATTGCGCACCATCACCTCCCTTCCCAAATAGTCCAAACTAAGGCTGCTTTAACACATCTCCACATTATCCTTCCCCTCCTTTTTGGCCAAGTAAACATAGAAGGATCAAACAAATTAGCCTTTGCTAGTAAGGACCACCTGCACCCAAACAAAGAAAAAACCAATTCCATATATCTACAACAAAAGAACAGGAAATCAATAAATGGGAGCAACTCTCATTATCAGACCTACACAAGACACACCAATTAGGAGAGAGACATAAATCGGGTTTCCTCTTCTGTAGCATTTCCAAGTTTATTGTGTCTCTTGAATAGAATTCCCTTCCCTAGACATGTCCTCAAATATCTAAGGATCCTCTCAACTACCTTCATATGGGGAATCTTAGGAGATGCATATACTAGCTTACCATATGCACAACATAAGTTATATTAGGTCGAGTAAGGGATAGGTAATATTAATTTCCCTACCAGCTTTTGGTACCTTTCCTTGTTTTTGGTACCTTTCCTTGTTTGAATAATCCTCACCAATAAACTCCTATAGACTATGATTCTACTCCATAGGTGTTTCTACTAGTCTACTCCCCATCATACTCGTCTCCTTTAGCAAATCAAAAACATACTTTTGACCTTGCTACTTCAATCCCAAGGAAGTATCTTAGATGGCCTAGATCTTTAATCTCTAACTCAGATGCCAAGAATTTCTTCAATCTTATATCTCTTATGGATCACTCCCTGTGATGACCATTATTAGCACCCAATTTTTGCTTGGTCCCCTCTCCAACCCACTTTTCACACTCCATATGCCTAATTAGACCTTACCAACCTCTTTAGAAGATGTCAAAACCCCAAGAAACCAATTTTCCAGTTCAAATACCCTCAAATCCACTATTAAATCTATAAGATTCCCTTCTGATGGTCATGATTATGCCACATCACCACACTTGTCACGTGATCAAACTCCATCATATGAAACAAAACCTTTAAATAATCAATCACACCAAATTTCAGCCTTAAATTCCTTGATTTCGTCATTCATCCATCAAAGATTCCATTTTGACGAATCTGATAATTCTGACTAATACTACGACACTTCTCAAGCCTAAAAAACCTACGATCCAAACATCCTTGGCATGATCAAACCCTCCCAACAGCCTCATAATTCAAACCCATGCCACTACATCAAATTCCARTTCAAAACTCCCTCATTTACCCAACCATCAAACCAAGATTCCATTTTAAGCCCCCTCATTAACTAAAATACCCGCAACCCAAATTCCCACAATTGCAACACCTTTAAAGCCATCAGACAGTCCCATTAGACGCCAAATATCCTAAGGTATCCATCTACCAAATTTCGGACCTAAAATCCCCATTTTGTCCCTCCTACAAAAAAGATTTCAAATCAACCACTCTTATCACCCGCTACTATCCAAATCATAGATCTCTATCACAACACCTCTCCCAAGACACATGAATTTTACCAAAACTTTTATTAACCTCATGATTGACTACCCATCGAATTTCAGACCCAAAAATACCCATTTTACCCTTCATATAAAAAATTCCAAATCGAACACTTTCTTTGCCCGCAATTCTCAAAATCATAGATTTTCATCATGAACTTTTTTCCAAGGCCCCCAAAACCTTCCTCAACCTCCTGATTAACCACCCATCAAATTTCAGACCTCAAATTACCCATTTTGCCAATCACATAAAAATATTCTGAATAGACCACTCTCATCAATCGCTACTTTCAAAATTATAAATCTCCATCATGACACCTCTCCCAAAACACCCAAAACTTTCATTAACCTCCTGATTGACTCCCATCAAATTTCAGCCCCAAAAATTCCCATTTTACCCCTCATACAAAAAGATTCCAAACCAAGGGCTCTTATTAGCCACAATTATCCAAATTCAAGATCTTCATCGCAGCACCCTCCCAAGAGACATCCAAACCTTACCATTACCATCCTAGGTCTCTCAATCGATCATCCTCCTATTTTTAGACCCAAAATACCCATTTTACCACTCCATCAAAAAAGGTCCCGATTAAAGAAACCATCACCTAACTTGTTCTCTTTAGAGGTCACTTCACTGGTGCTTGAGGACATGCTGAACTTACTGCAACTCAGCACACAAGCTCTTCTCAAAGAAGATAAGGATAAAAACTCTTAACAGCTCACAAAAAGAGCGTAACAGTCCAAGGACAGTGTCTTCACTGTCAACAGTCCCAGAAAACTAGTTTATATGTGATTGTAGAGCCTTCAACCACAACTTTCTGCTATCAACTGCCTAGGAAACTTCCTGAACTGTTTCTTGATTGCCCAGCTTCTAGACCTGCACAAACAGGTCTCTCTAGCAGTCGTAGTAGGACTACTCTCTGCAGTATGAGCTCCACTAGCTTATAGCCAACAAGCTTAGGGCGTCCTTGGTCAGAAACCCCAAGGAAAAACCCTAGAGAGTTGCAACCAGAACTAAGGTTTCAGGAGAAAGAAAGAAAAAAACAACCTGAACTGAAAGTTGAGAGAAGAAGGGGAGAGAACAATACAAACTAGGGCAGGATTATTGCTCTGATACCATGAAGATTCAAACCCTAGGTTAGAGAGGAGAAGAGAGAGTTTGAAAGAAACAATGGGCATCCTTACTCTCTTCCAGCCCCTTATTGATATATAAATGAGGGTTTTACAATAATACATGCATGGACAAGTATACCCCTGCTTAGGTGGCAGCAAAAATACATAAAAACAAAACATAAAAGGCCAACATAATAGATAATAATAGGCCCAAGCCCATACGGTTAAGACCCACAACAATTTCCATTCGGTGTCCTACTTTTATGGGGCTTCTTATCCTTCCTCAATGCAGCTGGTTTCATATGTGGATATAAAATCCAACATGTCTCCTTGGTGCGTTTCTCACCCCCACAATAGATATATTTAAGATTCTTCTTGTTGAACTCTTTCCCCCTTTTGGCCAGAAGGAACCAATATTGAATGTTCAATAGGTGGTTGCACTCGGGTATCTACTTGCATTTCCTTTCTTCTTACATCATTCCTCATAAGATAATAAACATGCACAAGTCTATAAGTCCATCCCTTCCCAATATCTGTGAACTTATACCTTCATATATGGGATCCAACTGGCTAGGAACTTAAATGCCCTTCCTTCCTCTGTTTGTGTGTCATGTTTCTCCTTGTCCTTTGTGTTGTCCCAGTCAATTATAAGATGATGGTCAAGTTCTTCCCACAACCCCTCCAATGTAGTAACGCATGTGGCAACAGGCAATGTCTCCTTGCTTTAGGACAGCAATATCTTGTGTTAATCTAGAGATTCTAGCATTATTCTTCCGCTGTCCATAAGTCTTAGAGACATTTTCCCAAATCCTGAAGGTGGTAGGGAAATATTGGATAGTCCTTGCAACTCACTCTTGGAGTCATAGAAGCAAGAAGCCATGACATAACAGTCGCATTTTCCCTACACCGGGTTGCATATTCAGCATCTTCCTCCTTGGGTTCCTTCTTTTTCCCATTAATATACCCCATGAGATCCCGGGAAGTGATGAACAAATTGGCCGAGACAGACCATTCTGAAATTATACTCATCTAGCAGCACACCAGTTATTTGTAAGCTGTGCAGGTTGGGGTTATCAAGATTGGAAGACCTCCCAACAGATTGGTTGTCCTTAAAAGACACTACTTCTGAAACCAATGACATTTTTTTCTTCTACCAACACACCAACTGCTGCTATTACACCAGATTCAACATATACATGCTGAAACACAGGCCTAGAGTGAAAGAGAACACTACCAGCAACAAGAACCCAGCTGTAACACTTTTCTCAGACCATCTGTACCTTCCAAAGCTTGAAAAGACCTACAGCAGTCGGCAATACCAGTAACTTGGTTTCAGTACAAAACTAGGACTGCCTACTCAATCCTCCTAAATTTGTCTTTAACAAACCTCCCTAGTAGCCAAATGGTTACTGGCTGTCACCACAATCTAGTAGCACATAGACTAGGCTGAAACTTCCCCTTTGATCCCTACTCCCAAAGAGAAACCCTAGTTACAGACTCCCTTGGGCACAACAATCAGAACTAGGGCTCTCTAATCAGTAACAAGAAACAAAAAATAATAATAATAAGATAGGAGAAAGAGGAGAAGAAACAAATAGTTTGGAATTTGTAGAGGTTGGATCTTTAGTGCTCTGATACTATGTTATCAGACCTGCAATGGTGATTAGAGTAAAAGGAAGAGAGAACAGAAAGAAGAGAAGAGAGTGAATGGGTGGCCAGCTTGTTCTCATTCAGCTCTAGAACAGGATTTATATTATGTGTTTAATAATACATAAAAAGACTAATGTGCCCCTGATTAGTGATGGGACACTCAGACAAAAATAAGAGAGCTAATTCAAGCCCACTATAGACACAAATCTAAAATAAAAAATATAAGGAAGAAAACGCCCACACTATCGCTCATTACAACATTAAGGTTGAATGTGATTCCAGGTTGATATTAGTTGGATGAGATTACGAGAACCTATCATATAGTATGGCCTTGGAGATTCAGGCAGTTGATTAGTGAGGCAAGAGAACTAGTGTCTAGATTGAACATCTCATTTGGATGGACTCCTAGATTCGATTCATCATAAGAAAAAAGAAAGAAAGAAAGAAAGAAAGAAAGAAAGAAAAGACTCCTAGATCTACTAACTCCTAAACAGATGGTTGCTAGGGTTGAGTTGGGAGAACTGTGTTGCATTGGTGAACTTCTCTCCCAGGGTAAAGGTGTGTTTCTTACTTTTAACTACGGTTGCTTTTCTTTTCTCATTTTCGTCTCCTCTTGGTTTAGTTCTACTCCCTTCTCTTTTGGATCCCAGATGAGCTTGTATTCGTTTGCTTCTCTTTATTAATAAATCCCTTTGTTACTAATAAAACAGAAATCCCAATATAGCACTGAAGATTAACGTCAATTGCATCTTGAATGAATAAAGAATTATGAAAGAAGAAAGTACAGGTCTGTTACCTTTCAAGTACATTGGGTTTTGCCAGCTCTTGTTGGATCTTCTTAGTTCCAGTCAAATGGTAGGAAATAGAAGGGCATTTGATAGCAGAGGATTGCTCCACTAGTAGCCTAGCTCTCCATTCCTAGTTAAAGAATAAGAACATAAGCATGCCAACCATCACGATGGAAATTGCACAATATTTAAGGCTCAATGTACTCTAGGACAGTCTACCACAGTAGCATACAATGATCAACAGCTCTGGGATGAACAATTTTATTGAGCCCACCTAGGAAATTCCATGCACCAACAGTTACCCAGATTCAGTTCCTTGTACTAGCTGTTGCATGTTTTCCCTCCATGCAGAAGCATAACTTGGAAAAAAAATGTGGCCAATCATAAGGTTAGAGTAGTCAGATCAGATCAGTTCTCATGATAGAAGATACTCTAGCTGGGAATTCCAATAGGATTTATTACTCCCATGTGTTTCCACATGTACTGGTTAATCATGCTTGGGGCCTACTATCTGGTAGTAAGATTTCTTACTACAATATAGGCCATCTTCGAAACAATAGCCAATGTCAACATCTAAAAGGCAAAGCATTTTCTCCTGGGGAAAATCTCTAATTAGAGCAAAGTAGAAGAACAATGGAGAAATGGTTCTTACTGATTCTGAAGGATAGTCATTTGGTGTGTACCCAGCTCTGAAATAGATGACTGCAATTTCTTGGCCACCTCTGCAAATATAAAGCTTTAAAGTTGTTAATGTCAAACATATGATAAATACCACAGACAAAAAGAAGAAATTAGAAACGTTACAGCTGTGTCTGGTTTGAAGGAAAAGGTAAGGAAAGGTAGGGAAACCCATAAAAACCTTTTATGGGTTTCCCTACCTTTCCCTTCAAACCAAACACGGCCTACAAGACAAAATGACAACTATAGAATTGAAAAAATGAATTGTTATAAAGCTACATAAAATGATTAATTAAAAGAAAATTGGAAAAGAAAAAAAAAAGAAAAGGTAAATGAGTCACATACACAAGAAGTGTTCCATCTGGCAAAAGCTCCCCTTCTGCATCAATTTCTGCCAATGTTCTGCGAATGGTTGTTACATCATATGTGTTGTAAAGTCAAGGAAAACACTTATGCATGAAATTTGTATGAGACTTCTCTTATTTAATTCTAAAAGGCATTAGTAGATCTTATCCTCTAAGCTCTCCAGCCAGGATAATAGTAATATGTTAATACAGAACAGAAATTTCATGGCAATAAGGGAAGAAAAAGATAAATTTAACAAAAATAGAATAAACACCAGTTTCTTGTGAATCCATCTCTTCAAATGTTTTATCAAAAAAAAAAACCTATAAAAGCAACAATTTTTAATATCTTCTGCTTATTTGTAAAAGTTTATAGTATCCAGAAACTTCAACATATGTTGTGTATGGCATCAGATATCTTTAATATAATAATAATCAGATAGGATATCATTTGATAATATGATCTGTTTATTAATCAAATTCAATCTGRATATTTCTCGATACAATCTGGTAGGATCTGATTTTATTATATATAATTATATAATATGTATGTATATTGCTAAATTTATTTGTCTATTTACAATATAGTCTCTTTTTTTATTTTTTTATTTTGTAAATTTATGCTAGTTTTATACAGGTCTACTGAGATTCAATTCAAATCGAATATCCAGATATATAAACAAATCAAATTTGGATCTAATATCTGTCAGATATTGAACCAAATTTGGATATACCAGATTCTTATCAGATCAGATTCAGATATACCCTATCCAAATTCAACCTGATCCATTTATATCCTAGATGAACTTGATTATTTTTTTAACTGCTTAGGATGTTCCTCTTTATATTGTAAATGTGCATATAGAGGTCAGGTCTGCTTATTGAGCCATTTAGTGGAGTTTAAAAAACTCAAGAATATCCATACGTCTCTTTTCACACTTTATTCATGGGGCAAATTTCAATTTAAACCTCCTTGTCACATGGCCAAAATAAAAATTTGAAGCTTCAGATAGCTTGTGTCACTACTCCATGTAAGGTTGGGTACAAAGATGGTGTGGACCAGGGAAGTCAACAAGTGGTTGATCCAGAAGGTCCACAATCTAATTGACCACAATATTCCTCCATAGGTGTCTGTGAGTGTATGTCTATGTACATCAAGCATGTTGTGACAAATATTACTGTACAACTTTTTAACTATTAGGGACCTGTAAACAAAGAATTTTAAAAAGGGGGGAATTCTTATCAATTTCTATATCCATATCTTGGACTCAGGAAAAGCAGAGCACATCCCATTTCACCAATAAATATTTTAGAAAAGAAGAGTATATTGTTCACATAAAGGAGGTAACTCTAAAGATAAAAAGGATATCTCTCCTTCAATGTGGTACAAAGCCAATGTTGGTCATACATGTTAAGTTCTTCAGCTTGGACCACAATCATTACAAAAGCCCTGTATGGATGTATTTAGAATTAGCAACACTTCATCATAGACAAAGGCAGCAAAATCTCAAAAGAAACTTCTCAAATACAAACCAAAGGCAAAAAAGCACGATTTGTTGACTCCAACCTTGAATTATTATACTCATTCCAAGCTTTAGCCAATGCCTCAGCGTACTGACTCACAGCATCATTTCCAGGGACCCTTTTGGGATCAAAACCTAGGTGCTTACCATTGTGATCAAGTAAGTACCTGCAGAATGAATGGATTTTAATTAGATAATTGCTGCTTACCCTATCTTACCCACTTTTGCAATGTCCAATATCCATGTAGATATGATACTCTTCCCCATGTGCACAGAGAAAAACCAAATAGAACCAATAAACTGGCCTAAACAAGAACTTCAAATTTGATTTTCTTTACAAGTATTTAAACTTGAATTTATTCTCTGTAGTGAACACTGATGTGGACCCCACTGATGTGGTCCCCACTGTGTCCATACAGTTAGTTGTTATGTTAGTTTTTTTACAGTTTGTTAGTTAGTAGTTATTCCAGACTTATGTTATGAATTTGTCTTTTATTATTTTGCCATGTAAGCAATAAGGGTAATTCAGCCCTTTTACATTTATTTAGATATGAATATAAATTATAAGGAGTGGGGCGGCAATTGCTAGTTCACTCACTCTCTTTTCAAAATTCTATCTTCGAGTTCCCCTTCTCCTCTCCTTCTCTTCTATCTTTGTTTGTTTTTCTCATCAACACTTAAAACAGGTTGTAGTCTTGTTCGACTACTTGGTATCAGAGCACTCGATCTAGGGTTTCTCATGTGGGTCTAATTCAGCCGACCACAYGAGAATTATCTAGGGCTGGAAGTCTAGAAAGATCATTCCTTTGGCTGATTCTTGGAGGTTACCAGAAGTCTTTAGCAGCTATCCAAAGATTGGAGAGTGTTCTTGGTAATCAGGAAGAATCAGAGAAGAATTAAGTGATTAGTTTTTTTATCAAGATTGAAGGTGCCGATCAGAGTAATCTAGGTAAATTTATGATCAAGGTTAGTTTTTGATCAAGATTGAAGGTACCGACAGCAGTTTGTTGATCAAGATTGAAGAATGAAGGTAGCAATCAGAATTTTCTGGGCAAGTTCTTTCTCTTCTTGAGGCCAGCAGCAGTAAGAGATAAGTTGGCATTCAGTTTTCATGAAGTCTTTTTTTTTATTGAGATTGATATTTAAAAAAATCATCTTTGATTATTCTGAGAGGTGTGGCTAGAAAATCTCTCCTTTTTTACCTGTTTTTWAAGTTTTTAAGAGGAAAACCTAAAATCCAGGTCTATTATTGATTTCGGGACAGTAGTTGGACTTGCTTCTCTCATCTGAGTTTGTTTTTTGCTCTCTGGAAGGTCCAGAAGAGCTGTTAATTGTTTCTGGGTAACTGCAGAATCTAAGTCATCATCCTAGATCGGCTGTTATCAGTTTTTGGGTACAGTTTTTCCTATTACAGTGATTTAAAAGTCTTCTTTTAATTAACTCCTAACCAGGAATGGAGTTTAAGAACCAAGGGGAAGGTGTTTTTGGGACTGGTGGTTCAGGTAACATGACTGAGAACACTTTTCCGATTACAACTGTTAAGTTTGATGGATCAAACTACTTATAATGGGCCCAATCAGCCATGATGGCCATTGGGGGTAGAGGAAAACTGAACTATATGTTGGGGGATGTGAAGGAACCAACTAAGGAGGATCCCACTTATGCTAAGTGGGTTCAGAAGAATTATTTGGTGATGACATGGCTATGCAACTCTATGCAGCCACATATCAGCCAAAACTACTTGTGGGCAAAAATAGCTAAGAAAATATGGGATGTTATGAAAGAAACCTACTCCCAACCCCTTAATGTTGCTAGGGCTTATGAGCTAAAATGTGAGGTTAAAAATCTCAAGCAATGAGAGAAACAGGTCTTCGTTTATTTCTCAACCTTAAAATCCTTGTGGCATAAAATTGACCACCTTGAAACAATTGAATGGGAGAACCAGAAGGATGCACAGACTTATAGAAAGCAGGTTGAAACTAATAGAGTGTTTGAGTTCCTAGCTGGTCTGAAGTCTGAATATGATATTGTGAGACAGCAGTTGTTGACAAGAGATAGTGTGACTCTATCACAAGCCTATTCCCTAGTGCACAGTGAAGAAACTAGGAGAATGGTATGTTGCAACAACAGCCTTTTGAATCAGCCTTGGCAGCAGTTAGACCTAAGTCTGGGGGTGATAAGAAGAGGGATATGAAGAAGGAAGCTAAGAGGGACCTAGTATRTGAACATTGCAAGAAACCTAAACATACTAAAGACACCTATTGGAAGTTACATCCTCATATAGTTCCAGCAAAACTCAGGAACAAAAAGGGGCATGCTAATGTGGCTGTTAATTAGAGCTAGGACCACAAGCACCTCTCCTTGGAAAGCCATTCATGATCTGCTATCAGTTTTCTCCCCTCTTATCAGGTATGATTTGAATTCAGGTAACTCCATAAAATTTTGGGAACAAACTTGGGTGGGGACTGCACCTCTAAAAGATCAGTTTCCTTCTTTGTATGCTCTTTCGAATTTTAAAAATGAGCCAGTATCTTCTTTCATCACCCCTTCCTCTTCCGGTTCTGGGCCTGGGTGGAACCTAGGTCTGAGAAGGGTTGTGAGGGACTCGGACCTCAACAATATTTCAAGCCTCCTCAAACTTCTTGATAATGTCTTCTTAGACCCCACTAAGTTGGACTCTAGAATTTGGACCCCTACCCCCACTAACTTTTTTCCTTGTGCTTCCTTCTTTAAAGTTTTAAGCCAGTCCAGCAATCCTGTTACTCCCCCTTTCGCAATTAATGAGGTTTCGTGCAGACCAATTCCTCCCAGGGTTGGTAGTTTTTGTTGGGAAGCCTATCTGGAAAGAATCAACACTAGTGATTTACTTCAAAAGAAAATACCCAATACTTGCTTGCCACCTCATTGGTGTGTTCTCTGCGAAGCGGAGGAGGAGACTGGTTTCCATTTACTGGTGTCTTGCCAATTTGCAAATTCAATTTGGCGGTGGGCCTTTTCCCTCTTTTGGTGTAGTTGGAACCCTCCATCAGACATGTAGAGTCTTTTCTCCCCTTCTTTTTTCAAGTGGCGTGTGAAAAGAGGAAGGACTATGTGGAAAGGACTAAGGGCTGCAGTATGCTGGTCATTATGGGAAGAAAGAAATTCCAGGATTTTCTCAGAAGTTGGGAGAAGGGCTGAAGAACTGAGGGCTATAATTCATATTAGGGTTGTACAGTGGCTGAAATCCTTAGTGCTATTCACAGATTACACAGTGGATGACATGTTGAGGAAGTGGGGTGAAATTGCAAACTATTCACAGACCAAATCAGTAATGAGTGTAACTTGGACCCTCCCACTTGTTGGATTCTTAAAACTAAACTTTGATGGGAGTAGTAGGAGGAACCCTGGACAGTCAAGGATTAGAGGTGAATTCAGGGATGAGAATGGGGTCATTTCTGCCTTGTACTCAAGCCCAATTGGAGTGGGTGACTCCCTTAGAGCTGGGATCTCTGCAGTTATGGAAGGAATCCAAAAAGCTAAGGAGATAAATATCAGAAAACTCATAATTGAAGGGGACTCGAAGGTGGTGATAGGGTGGCTGAATAAAGATAATAGTGGCTTATGGAATTACAGTAATAAGAGGAAAAAAATTAAGTGGCTGGTGAGGGAGATGGAAGTGAA
The DNA here is from genome assembly GCF_000365185.1 of Nelumbo nucifera. The sequence continues at coordinate 1,933,067 of NW_010729089.1, read as the reverse complement.
GATGAGGTGGGTTAAAAGATCAGCTAATTGTTTAGTTGATGGATTAACTAAACAAAGGGTAGAAAGGGATTCAATGTTTTGGGCTAAATTGTAATTTACTGTTTCCTTCTTTCCTTTTTTCTTTTCTTCTTGAGGTTTCAAGTTGTATTTGGAAGATAAGAGTGTTTGTCTTCCTCTTTGTAATTATTTTCTTGCTGAATTAATGAATTTATTATTGATCAAAAAAAATATGGCTGCTAAAACTAATAGTACAACCTCATCGAGCACAAGAGGCACTCCTCTAGACACCCTAGCTGTTGTCCGAGCTGCTCTTACTCAGTTGGAAAATGAAGTTGGTAATTCAGCTCCATCTCCTCAGCCACCATCAGCTCCTCCAACCTCAGTTTTTGCTCATTCAGGTAATCGGGCCTCAGGTTACCATGCTTCAGCTCCAGGTAATACAGAACATTATTGGATAATAGACTCAAGAGCATCTAACCATATGACTGGCTTGCCATCACTGTTTACTACCTATCATTTATCTTGCGGAGAGACAAATGCCCATTGCTAATGGCTCTCTTGTTCCTATTTCTGGCAAGGGAGACATCAAGTTGTCTAATGTCATTTCCTTATCTTCGGTTTTGCATGTTCCTAAACTTAGTACTAACTTGCTTTCAGTTAGTAGCCATACAAAAAACCAGAATTGTCCAGTGACTTTTTTCCCTGATCGATGTGTTTTTCAGGATTTGGAGACAAGGAAGGAGATTGGGACTGATCGTGAGACAAATGGAATCTATCTGCTTAGAGGGAACTCTCATTGGAAAGATAGTGAAGCTAGGAGGTTATTTGTTTCTCAATCTGTTGGTCAGGTTGTGCTTTGGCATAATCGATTGGRTCATTTATCTTTTCGGGCTTTGAGGAGTTTGTTTCCTAGTTTATTTGAGTCAGTTCAGATGTCCAATTTGAAATGTGAAAGTTGTGAGCTTGCAAAGCATTGTAGAACAACCTATTCATTGAGTAATAAAAGAAGTAATATTCCTTTTGAAGTTGTGCATACCGATGTCTGGGGACCTTATCATATCACTGCTATGGGGGGTTACAGATATTTCTTGCTATTTGTTGATGATTATGCCAGTTTTTCTTGGGTTTACCTTATGCGTTCACGAGATGAGGTTCCAGCATTTACCTGGATCTTTCATCAGATGATTTTAACACAGTTTGGGGTCAAAATCAAAATTTTTAGATCCGATAATGCGAAAGAATACTTTGCAAAACCATTAGCATCTTATCTCCTTGACCATGGGATTATCCATCAGAGTACTTGTCCTCATACGCCACAGCAAAATGGGGTTGCTGAGAGAAAGAATAGACACATATTGGAGGTGACTAGAAGCATTATATTTAACTCCAATGTGCCTATACGTTTCTGGGGGGATGCTATTCTTACAGCAGTATATCTCATTAATTGGATTCCTTCACGGGTTCTTGACATGAAGCCTCCCTTTACCCTTTTATATCCTGATAAAGAGTTGTTTACCATTCCCTTTAAAACCTTTGGTTGTACTTGCTTTGTTCAGATTTTTGGCCCTCATCGTTCCAAATTTGATCCTAAGGCCTCAAAATGCATTTTCTTTGGTTATGCACAAATTCAAAAGGGGCATTGCTGCTATGAACCTACTTCTGGGAGGAGATTTGTCTCTATGGATGTCACTTTCTTGAGGATGTACCTCGGGGGGAAAGTAATGAGGTTGAGATTGACTCATCAGAAGTTCCTTTACCTATCCCATTAAGTGAAGAGGGATGTAATGGGGAGGGTTGTCAGAGGTGTCGGGATTTGAGAGTCTATCACAGCCGGTGGAGGCAGGTTGATTTTGGTCATCAACAGTCAAGACCGGCCCCAATTCCTTTTACCGATCCAGATCCAGGTACCACAGTTCTTTTATCAGGTATTATAGATGTGATACCTTCCACTGTTGAGCCCTCACCTTCATTGGATGACCTTGACCTCCCCATTGCAGTCCGTAAAGGCGAACGCCGTTGCACCACATCCACAGTCCACTGCATTTCCCAATTCTTTTCCTATGATCATCTGTCCCCCTCTTACAAGTCCTTTCTTGCATCCGTTGCTGATATTCCCATACCCAGAACAGTGCAAGAAGCCTTGTCAGTTCCTAAGTGGAAAGATGCAATGAAGGTAGAAATGGATACCCTTATCAGAAACCATACTTGGGAGATAGTTGATCAGCCCAAAGGAAAGAAACCGATTGGATGTAAATGGGTGTTTACAGTGAAACATAATGTTGATGGTTCCATTGAAAGGTATAAGGCCCGATTAGTTGCAAAGGGATTTACTCAGACATATGATATTGACTACTTGAAGATGTTTGCACCGGTAGCAAAGATGACAACTATCGGAGTCTTATTATCTCTTGCAGCCAGTTACTCTTGGCCTTTGTTTCAGATGGATGTTTTTTTTTATGAATAATAATAAGTTTATTGATTCAGAAGCAACTTTAGAGTGAGTTCATACATCATCCCAACGAGAGGCACGAGCTGCAGCCCCTCCTTGAGTCTTACAAGTAAACTAGGAAAGAAAAACAATAATCACAACTGAGCCCAA
>NW_010729089.1:1885804-1913949 GCF_000365185.1 Nelumbo nucifera | reverse complement strand
ATATATATATATATATATATATATATATATATCTTTATATAAATATATTTTGCAAAAATAAATTTCAACGGTTAAAATCAACTACCGGCAGTTTTAGGTTTCCATCAGAGAGAGTGCATCCCCGATCATTCACTTTGTCCGACAAAGGGGCTGATCCTTTCACTATGATCACCCACTCAAATGAATTGTCGGACTATCCCAACATACCTAGGTTTTGACCCCCTCTTAGGATCTCACTGATTGGCATATCARAGACAGCCCAATCCGACACCTAGTGCAGTACCATAATCGACTCTAGGGGTCAGGTGTAACATTCTAGTTTTGCCCATCTATCTCTAAGGTCCAAGGCAATACTGAAATTTTGGTCAGGTTCAGGGCTTCAAGAAAACCCACACTACATGTACCCCAGGTCTCACCCTGGCAGCTGAGACAAGCCACCCCAACCAACTTGGTAGTACATTAGTGTCAGCCTTGGTAGGATAACTCTCTCCAGATCTATCCAGTAGTTGTGAAGATTCTATAGTAACACAAGTCTCATAAGTGTCCAGTTTAAGGGTATTACACAGAAACACACCACAAGGACATGAATCAATTATGTACTTTATTTATTTACAATAAATGTCAAAAGGTACATCAATCTGATTGGAGCTAAGGGCATAACCGTCTAAAACTATCAACTACAAGATTAACATAAAGTATCTAACACTATCAATCTGTTGGGGAACGCAGAATCAACAACATAATACTTACCTAAGAATAATAAAGAGAATATTAATATATTTTTACACTTCAACACACAACAAGTTGCAATATATGCATCCATACCTCGTGGTGGATGTGGGAAATTATATTTTGGATTACGCATGGCTTCAGCAAATATGCGATAGTCATATGCGGTTCCCTCCCATCCAACAAAGACAAATGTAAACCGCATGTTGAAATCACATGCAACCATTACATTTTGTGTGCAAAGCCCTTTTCTATGATGGTACGGTATTTGCTTATCAGTAGGGACCCATGCTGATATGTGTGTCCCATTAATAGCCCATATGCAATTCTACAAAAAAAAAAAAAAACTAATAGCTTTCAGTATCCCTTATTTATGATGTAGTTTTAAAATGGGCTCATAGTGTAAGAATGCTACCTTGAAATATGGTTGGTATTTTGAATTCTGGCGGATGTGTGGAGGGACATTGTCGAAATTGGGAGGGCATATTATTAATAATAAGAGCTTGACTATCGCCATCAGCATGTCATTGAAAAAGTGACGAATTGTCTTTCCGGAATGTTGGGACCGCTCTTGCATCATCCGGTTCCTCTCATTATGTCTAGGCCTGTAAACGGAATGAATTCAAATCGAATCAGGTTATACTCGAATACAAAATCAATTATAGCTATATTCAAATTCGATTTGATGTCCGACGGATATCAATTCGAATTCGATTTCGATTATTGAACAGAATATTCAATTCGATTCAAATTTGACCGAATGTGATGGGTTTCCACCTGTAAGACTGTAACCACCTTGAGAAAAGAGGGAGGGGATAGGGGCAAGCATGGGTTCCCGGTGGTGCAAGTGCAATGGGTCCCACCGGTAGTTGTGGGTTGTAGCACAAAGCCGGTGATGCTGGACGGTTGAGGCCTGAGGGTTGCTTGAGCTTGAGCAGCGGTGAACGGGCGATTGGGTGAAAGAGACGGTGTTGATCTTGAGCTCTGAGCTTGAGCTATGGCCGGTGACCGATGCTCGACCACTATCACTAGCGATGCCATCGGAGATTGGTGGTTTCTAGGGTGGCAAGTCAAAGACTGAGAGAAGAGAGATAGAGGTAAGAGCCTCTGAGGAAAGACGAGACACGAGATGAGTGACGATGGCATTCGAACTTCAACGAGTGGCTGGTGGTTGGTCAGACGATGAGAGTGTAACCGGCGGTGGACCGATGGTGGTTGCTCGAGCAGCAATCGACGATGGCGAAGGGAGTGACGGACGAAGTGTTAAGGTTTTCTAGGGTTTTGAGAGGTAAAATGAAAGAGTTCGAACTAATGTTAATTTTCATTTCCTTTTTTTTAACTTTTATATTATATAATATATATATATATATATATATATATATATAATTGGTTTGGATATTATCGAATCGGATCAGTGTATATCCCAATTCGACCGATATTTGATTCAATTAAACTAAATCTCATATTCGAATTCAGATTTTCGAATACCATTTAGAAGCCTAATTATGTCCAACAATATGAAGGAAAATGGCTAGTTGTTCCTCCACTGAAATATCTTGACTATTTGCAATGAGGCCACACTCTTTCAGAGTATTGCACAGTTGTATAAATACGTCTTTGTCCATACAACAAAGCTCATATAATCAGTCATCATGCCCTTCAAGGAGAGACCTTGTATACACTGCTCTCGTACAGTCCATAGTGTGTTTGGATTCTTTGTGAACCAAAGTATCATAATAAAACTCACTCACCATAGAGACAACATTCACAATGCACCCATTCTCATCATCACCCCTTTGTAAGAGAAACTACTATCGAAATCCGATTGTGTATCTGATACTACCTTAGTCTCCGTTTCAATTTCCTTATCAATAGCCATCTCTTACACTACCATGCAATTTAGTAAAGAGAAACAAAATTAATGATCATTAAATAAAGATATAAATGTATAAAATATAAAAAGCACACATTTAATTAACATTAAAATATAAATCAAATCCAACGATAATAATCCTATGAAATACTTGTCAAAATGAAGAGTACTCAAGTTCTCAAGTCTATGTGACAAACAAAAGTAAAACACAAATTGATGCAAACAAGTTTCACACATTATTGGATGCTCATACAATTCTTAAATCATCTTCAATCATAAGGTAGGAGACTCGCAATAAGCAAGTCACAGAATTAACCTTTCACGAACTAGGGATTAGCAAATATGAATAAAGGACTCCCCTCCTCAATCTCAGAGATCTCTTTTAGGAGGTTAAAGCATCGTTCCATAGAACTTAACCTCTTGTCCGGGCCAACTTTATGAGCAGTTGATAGCTCAAATGCAGAGGCAATTCTGTCCAGATTCTTATCAATCCACATAGCGCCCAACATCTTCTTTTTCCTGGTAGAGCTGCTACTCTCCCCTATGTCTCTATTGACAACTCTATATGAGTGAGTGCTTGTTGGGACCCTTCCAGCATCCTGCATTGTTTCAGGTCCAACATGAGTGTCTTTGGTTCATGTTGTAATTCCTCATCCATTTGGTCATCATCAAGAGTCGGTTGGGTTAACGACACCACCTCTGGTAGTGTACCCACATTCGGAGCCCAACTATCATAGTCGTGGGCAACTGTGCCACCAAATATGATGTCCAAATCTGCCGCATGGGGAAGACCCTTGTATCTAAATTGAGCCGCATCAGGGTATGTTTATCTCACAAGTACAAAACTATGTAAGGTTTTGCATAACAAAATGATTAACCTACATGTTTATTATCTTAAAATGCTAAATTACACCATACCTTCAGATAGTCATTCCAAAAGTCATCCCCAGCAGTGAATGTTTCATTCACTGGATCCCACCCCAATCCAATAAAAGTTGACAGATTATGGAATATCTTCCACTCATTCTTTACTACATCCCAATGATTCTTCATTTGTTTATGGGTGTAGTTTTTCCCCATAATGCTGTTGAAATCCTGAATCACATTTGCCCGTCCTTGTCTATCCAGTGTAGTATTGGTTCGATGGCCGACAATGACTTGTTGCAAGCATGCATCCACCCAAATTGTATGCAATTCAGGAGTCGACGTAGCCTGAGAACTCCCCCATTTCTCCCTTGACTACTAGCCATAACCTACTAATTATGTTAGTATTGACAATAAAATAGAAGAAAAATGGCCAAAAGAATAATATACATGAATCCAAGTATATGAATTATGTTATTATTGACAAGTATATGAAATTGTTTATTCTTATTCAAATCAAGTTTTGAATTCAAGCTTGAGCCTAATATTTTGTATTAATAAAGGGGCAAAGTTCGGCCCAAACCTAGCCCATGAACTAGAGCATACCATCAAAGCTATGGATGAGCTAATGGGGATTGTCTCTTTATGCGGAAAACGGGAAAAGCAATATAATTTAACTTTAATTTTGTTTAATTGCTTTTCTAATGTTCAACATTTCTAATGTATAAGCTTACTTCAACTCAACAATGGCTCTTGTCTAATATAATGTGATATCAGCTACATGTGCATAGAGATATAGGGATATACATCAACTGCTCCGGTTTGGCTCAACCTGAATCCAGAAGGGGTATCAAGTCCACTACTCCTTGCAAGCTTTGTAGGCGACAGTTATTAACAGAGAAAATATGGGCCTGTCTCTTTTGGCTGCACCTGAAAGTCCATGCTCTGAACTAGGTCCCAGCTATAGTTTTCAGTTTGCTTCCCCAAGGTAACTGAACACCCGTAGCTTTCTGGGCCAAGATTGATGATATATGGGAGTATGGGTTCTGTGACTTCAAATCCTACTTCTACTTTCAGTGGGTGTGAAAAGAGAGGATTTTATTTGACTTAAGAACTTAGGGAAGAGAGTTTCATTCTTATTCTGTCCCAAAATCCATGATCATTGAAAGAGAGCCTCATATTTTTTATTTGTAGGGGTTGGTTTGAATGGAAGGACTCCAAGTTATAGTCAAAAAAAAAAAAACTTGTATGTTATAGTATTATCCACCTCCCCAAAACTTGCACAGAATAAATGGACTGAACAAAGAGTAGTTAGGGGGAAAGACTTGAAAACAAGAGGTTTTGATGCTAATGATAGAAGTGGCATAAATCAAAGGGACAGCTCGGGAGCCCGTGTGGGTTTCCCTAGAGTTGATGGTCATTATGAAGGACATTTCATAAATAACAAAGGAAATTGGTCAAGAATCTGGTCCTTAGCTCTTTTAAAATGATAAGAACTGACAATAGCTACTCAAATTCAACAAATTACAATAGGATAAAATCATAAAAGAACAGGCATATTTATAGTTAATTTTAGTTGAAGACTTTTCCATGGATCCTACCAATCAATATGGGTTTGTGGTTATTTCTTTCCTAATATGTTGCCCCATCAAAGAACTAATTTAATATTTAAACTGGCATACACATTCAACTGCGTCTGAGAATTGCATTGCATGATAAGCATTTAACATGGTTGGAAACCAATTCAAGACATCGAAACAACCCAAAATAGGGTATTTGGTAGTAGCCAGATCTAACCAACTTCACATACTTAACACCCATCATGTACGTATTTGAAAAAATAGAATCACTGAAACATAGACATACATGTGTTTCCATGCTGACACACTGGTGGTTATCCTRTTGTACAATTCATTATGATTTCCCATAACTTAAAGCATAAGAATAAAAAACATATAAGTTTTAGGTAAAAAATTATAGAAATACATAATAAATAGCTATTGTAGGCATACTAGTCAATCATTTAGTAGTGGGAAAAGCATAAACAAAAGCTCAAAATAGTTCAGTTTTGAGGCTAAACTTTAATTTCCATAGCACGAAAATCAAACTAAAAGTAAAGAAATGTGGAACTAGTTCAATCTCTATTTTAGATTTCTGTTTCAGAGATTTGAGATCGATCTCTGTTTCAGAGATCTAAGATTGATCTCTATTTCAGATTTCAGAATTCACACAACCCAACTTTGTCATCACATATTAGAACGAATGAAAAAAAAAACCAGGAAGAAAATATAGAGATCGATCTCTATGGAGAACTAACCTCTTGCTGTCGTTCGCCRTTCGAATAAGAGAGTTCACAAGTATAGATCTACAAAGAACAGTGAATTCAAATTAGAAAAAAATGAAAAAAAAATAAAAGATTAAATGAGAAAAAAACTTCAAAACATAGAAGAAAGAGGCCAAACGACAGGTCTGCCGGCCACTGTTCCTCATCGCTGATCATCATCGGTGGACCTGCAAATGGAGCGCTACTACTAGGGTTTGAGGTTCAAATGAAGGGAGAAGGAGGAGGTATAACCCTCATGGGGGTATTTTAGGCATTATAAAAATTTATTAGGGAATGGTTCGTTCTATTTTTTTGGAGAAGTACTTCTTCAAGAAAAACTTAAAAAAAAAGCCAACTTGAAGTCACTTTTTCAAAGAAGTACTTCTTCCCCACTTTTTTACCAAACACCCATAAGTACTTAAAAACCACTTAATGTGTGCTCCCATGTCTTAAAAGTACTTCTTTTAAGTGTTCTCAAACACTACCTTACATAGACAAGTTTTATACTAACAAAAAAGGAGAGAAACTAGGAAAAATGATCATAAAGTGAGTGAACAACCCATGTGATGTTTATGTGAGTTCCCTTTAGGTTCAAAAGAGCTTTTTTTTTTCTTTTTTATTGCATCGGAAAGGATCATAGCATGCAAGTATAACCTAGTGAGATGAGTCTTCTAAGACCTCTTATAATCACCTATAGCTCAACTACTATTGAAGAGGTGACTAAACAAGTTTGTCCCTCTGCAATGAAAGTATTATATTGGTAAGAATCAAAGAAGAGGCCTATGGAGACAATGTGTCTAGTAGTGTCTCAAGATCCATCAACCAAGAAAAAGGAATATGTGAGTTTAAAATAGCATGTAGGTCCACAAAGAGGATTAAGTTTGCAACTGAGGGGAGGGTGGTATTGCTTTTTGTTAGCTAATGGTAAGAGTTTGCCTTTCTAAGCACAAGAGCTAGTCAATGTTTTTTTTGTTTGAACAAGACATCATTCCTCATATCCCGAAGACTACAAAAAATTGCGAAAAAGTGAGCCAAATAGTTATTTGAGTTCTTTCCCATTAACATGGTTATTATGTTGTCATTATTGTTATAAGATGGCATATGTTGTTTTTTAGCTAAGAACGCTTAAAGGGAGAAGCCAACTTGTGCCTGTAGCTAAACTGTCTAAGCAAAGGGGCATTCCAAGAATAGGTGTTGTTTGATCTCCACTAAGATGCAACAAAAAGGTTGTGAGGATGCTTTTGCAAGGGAGAAATCCGAATTCTTGGCTACTACATTGTCGATTTGAGATTGCTTTACAAAGTAATAGTCATAGTTCTTTGCACTATAGATGAGTAGATCTAACCCAAGTTGCAAATTTTCTTGAGATTATTTTTTCTTATACCACTTGTCCCATAATAATATATTCCTTATTTTAGAGATCATTATCTTATATATACATTTCTTTTAGTACTTTAACATCTTAATCYAGTATATAGAAAAGGGTTTTATTATCCAACAACCTGGAGGTAGTGGTAAAGGTTCTAAGTGTATGAACTATGACACTAAAAGTTGATATATATATCACGTATATCGATACTTTAAAAGTTTGAAGCATAATCTATATCATATACTAAAATAAATTGATCCACATCAACAAGGCTTTCCCTGCTTCATTGTCCATTCCTTATTTCTTTCTCAAATTTTTTATAATTATGAGAAAATCTAGCATATTAATTTTTAACCCTCAAAGGCAAAAAGCTTCATTAGTCTTGCTCAAAACACATTTTAGAAGATATTACATTTACAAGAAACAAGGGTAGATCAGGAAAAAAGTGAATGTTCTTGAAATCGAGAGAGTATGTTTAGCCAATCGGTGAACAACCTCATTCATTGTTACTGGAGTAGATTGCATTGAATAGTGGAGAAAAAACCTCAATTTTACCTTGAAATTAGAGACAATAACTTTGGCATGCCAAAGAGGATCAACATTTTCCTCTAACAAGGCTTTAATGATATTCAAAGCACTCCGCTCAATAATAAAAGCTTGTATGCCTAATTCTTCTACTAGTTTTAGGCTTTTGAAAACTTCCCTCGGGAGTGCCAACCTTAGGGCCWGTTCGTTTGCTTTGACGTTTAAAATCTAAAAGTGCAATAATTACATTAAGGTGGCATTTGATAACACTTTTCAAACGTCTAAGGTTTGAAAACTTTGCTTTTTAGATGCCATTGGCGTTTGGGTTTAGGTCTGAAATTAGAGGATCCAAAACACAAATTTATATCTAAATTGGTAAGACTTAGTTTCACGTCTTACTAGAATCAGATGCATTTCAAATGTGATAAAATAACATTAATGCCCTYATTATTGTCATCTATTTGACAACAACAACAACAATAATAATGATAATAATGATGATAATAATTTATTATTATTATTATTTATTTAAATAATAATATGTTTATTAATAATATGTTATTACTTAATAAATATTTTTATTTATTATTAGTTAWTAATAATAAATAAATATTATTTTTAATTAAATACTAAATAATTATTTATTTAAAAAAATATAATATTTATTTATTAATATAATACCATTTTTATTTAATATTCTTTTTATTATTTATAATATTRTCAAATAGTCTATTTTTAAAGGTAAAATAGTAAACTTCATAATTTCAAATGTTAAAGAATTACTCCAACTTAAATGATTTGATCTTTTCAGAACCTATAAAAAGTAGAAAATGATTTCTACTTTTTTTCATATTTTAAACCCAAATAATATCTTTTTAGTTTTTTAGATTTCAGATTTTTCAAACGCCAGAGTTATATTGGTATTGGTGAACTTTTCTTTCCTCTAAACTCTTAATGTAGAGAATGTTGTTCTAAATTTTGAAATTTGTCAAATATCCATTTTAACTCCATATATGAGAATTTTTATTTATGCTTTGGGGATATCATTGGAAAACAATAAGTTATAAGATTCCTCTTTAAGAGATAAGAGGATACAAACACCCATTTTCCTCTTAAAGTTGTAAGATTCCTCTTAAGAGATAAGAGTTAAGGGGAAACAAGAAGGCCTTTAAGCTCTTCATTACCCAACCAATACAAAAGTTACCTCTTCATCTTTTATAACAACTCTAGCTCTTGATTTTCCCAAATATTAAGAACCATCAAAGTTAATCTTGTAATGCCCTCATCTAAGTCTTTTCCATATACTTGTTGGCGCATGAACTAGTTGCTCCTCCCTATGATTAATAATCTCCCTTTCAACATATAAGGATGAAACAATTTCATCAGTTTATGCCTATGTTGCAATGACAATTAACATTAGACAAAATCTCCCTCTTCACCATTACTTTGTTGCATGGTTTTCAAACCACCGTTGACTCGGACAATCGAACCGTCTAGGCAACCTGTTCCGTTTTACCCCAAACCCGGTCTCTAGCAAAAAACCATTGAAAAGTCAATGACCCGTCGACCTGTTTGACGGTTTTTTGTCATTTTTTATTTTTAATTATTATTTTTTGTCAGAACAGGTCATCCGTTTGAACTAGACGGTTGGACTGTCGACCCGGAAACCGATGGCCAGAACGGTTCCGTTTGTGGGTCATTTTTTAAAACCATGCTTTGTTGCACCTATATTTCCCGACTTGCCACATGCAAATAGCCCCTTTAAAGATTAATGATACTTCTTTCTAGTTAAAAGGGGTCATTACTTTTAGTTCACTCCAAAAACCAATCTTATAAGGTCCAGTCTTGGTGTGCATTAAGGAGAAGACCCAAGCTTACTTTGAAACATGCTGGTATAACAAACGAACATCCAAAGAACAGGTGTTAATAAGTTTATGGTGCTCCACCACACAATGTGCAAAAGGATCTATGTTTATTTTGTGGTAAGCCATTGTAGTTATACTAGGAATAATATATTAATACCCATTAGGCATCTCCATATGAAAGTGTGGACACGCATTAGTAAATTCTTAAAATGCCAAAACTTCTTACAATTCACATTGCCAAATGCAATTGCATAAGTAGAAGAACTAGCCTCCTGCTCATTGATTAATCTATATGTTGAACTTGTTATGAACTTGCCATTGGGATTTCTTACACACACAATTTCTGTACACGATAAAACCATTTGAGTGATGATGGTTGAAGTACCAACATTAAAGATTCGATTCACTTCCTCTTGTATCCAATGGTTCATATTTGAATTGACTAGTGCAATTGCCTTTGTGCTTCTAGTTGTCATGGTATCGATAACAAATTGGATTTTATTACTCTTCATTGGGATCCATGGGTTAGAAAATATGGATACACCTCAACCATTTCTCACATGCCATCTGCACTCGTCCCTCATCATCTCACGAACTTTTAACATATTGGATCATGTCGTTGATGGTGCATTAGGAGGCTTTTTAGTAGACCAAATGTTTGCCTTACCATATAGATACTTTGAGGTAAGGACCTACACCAAAAAAATGGTTTGGGAAGGTGAGAAAATTTCAAAAGGGAGATGCTTTTTTGCCACATGTCATGGAAACCCAAACCACCTAATGCCTCTAGCCTACAAATTGACTTCCAATTCTTTAGATATGGGTTGTGTTGTCCCTATTCAAAACCCCACCAAGAATCCCTTAAAATAGAGCTTAGGCTATTACCCATTTGCTTAGTCATTAAATTAGTGGCCATATAGAATGACAAAATAGCCTCAATAGTGCTCTTTACCAAAATTGTTTTGCCATCATGTGATAAACACTTAGATTTCTAGCTCTTCAATCTATTATTGACCTTCTCTAGAATAATATGCCATGCCTCACAAACTTTATTTGAAGTAAAGCCTAATTTCAAGTATCTTCCATTGCATTTCATCATTATAACACAAAGCCTTTAGCTATCAATTTACAAACTTTCCTATGGGTGTTGCGACTAAACATAATTAGAGATTTAGCAAATTTGATCTTCTATCCCAACCATGCATAAAAGATATTGAGAGCATCCTTAATTGTTGTTAACTCATAAAGATTTAGCAATTAGTAGATGGTTGAAAGTACTACTTCCCAACAACAAATATGTCACCCTTTTTTATGAATGAACAAATAGGTCACCCTTTAGAAGTTTTTTTGGACAATAGTATAGAAAACACATCAATCCTAAGTACAAATAAATATGGTGACAAAGGGCACCCTTGTCAAAATCCCTTAGTATGAGTAAACTGAGGAGTTAAGTTGACATTCACAATTATAGCAAAAGATATCAAATTATCGGTGAATGACAAAATCAAAAAGAAAAACCCTTGAGTTGCAAGAATTTTAGTAAAAAATCTTATTCCATATCATCATAGGCCTTAGAGAAGTCTAATTTTAAAATGAAACTATCATGCTTACCTCTCTTTTTCTACATTGAGTGTGCAACCTTAGTTGCAATCACTTTGTTGTTAAGGATTTGACAACACATTAAGAATACACATCTCTTCAATATGTGTAAAACCATGTTCAATTGGTTCTATTTAATCCCCTATTATAACACTATTGGTGTACTTTTCTTTCTATATTGATTTTAATTTCCTAAATCATTGATTCACCTTCCATCGTTTTTACTTTCCTATTTTTTATTTCCACGGCACATGTCCTTCCAATGTGTGAGGAACCAAATTGTTGGGTTATCGGGTCATCTCCTTTGACTCTATTGTATGGAATTGACACTTTTTTTTCACATGCAATAATTGAAAATTGATAGATGTTGGACATGTTATGTCAATATGCATCTATGACTTTGCGATTGAAGATGAGGTTCACCCCTTGCCCATTTTGCTATGAGGAGCATCATTTTTAATCAAAAGTCACTATAAGTTTGTAATGATTGATTGTGTACACCTGAGGCAATGGTTAAACAAAATGGCAAAGGCATCCAGTGACTGTTGAGAGGAAGTTTGGTATAATTTTCTTTATCCATTCTGCTATGAGGAGCATCCTTCTGAATCAAAAGTCACCATAAGGATTGATTGTATTCACTTAGAGCAATGGTTTCATAAGGCATCTCGTGATTGTTGGCATAAGTAGTGGTGGATTCGAAAATGTACAAACTATAACTTTTAATTAAAGAGATAAGCACTAAATAACAATAAAGCATACCTAAAGATGGATAATAATTCCACAAGAGAGTAGGGCTATCAATAGGTCAGGYTTGGGTTAGCATAGGGTAGAACTTGAAGCGACCCAATAAGAAGTATCAAGGTTTTGGAATTGAACCAGACCATATAGGTTGTAATTTTAGACCCAAAACTGAACTGATTGGTTCTTAGGACAATCTAGTTTGATTCAATGGACCTAGTTATAATAAACCTACTTATATATATTGTTAGCACTCGATTTTTGCTTGGTCCACCGCATTAACCTCCAATTCACCCTAAACACCCGATCAGACTCATCTATCCTCTCTAAAACACCAAAAACCCAAAATTTACCCCGAGAGCCCACATATCCACCGTTAAACCTGTCTGATACCTATCTGATGGCCCCGATTGACCCTCACTTACACCTCAACCATTAGATCAGACACAATCACCCAATCCAGAACCTTCCAAAACACCTATCCATTAAATTTGAACTCAAGATTCCTTCGTTCACCTGTTCATCAAACAAAGATTCCATTTTGGTCCTTCTTACATTCACGACCTATATCCACTTGATCCAAACACATCTAAACCAATCAAACCTGGCCAATCACCCCAGAATGCCAGAAAAAATCCTACATGTGAAATCCCATCCTAACAGTCCTTGTTTGCCCCTCGATCACACAAAGATTCAATTTTGAACCCTTAGATTAACCAAATCGAGCCCTTTCTAGATCTACCCAACCCAAGCCCAGTTTGGCCAATCTGACCCCACCAATCAACTCATAATGTCCAAAAACCCACCCTACAAAATCTCAGCAAAAAATACCCTCATTAACCCTTTCATAAAAAAGATTCCATTTCGGTCAATCCTGCTAGCCCATACACACAAACCCACTCTTTGTGGTCAGGCCCATCTCAACCCTCCACTTTTTTTACCTGAGACCACCCATCATTGGACAAAGAACCCGGTTAAAACCTTGGACCTGGTTTTACCCAACTTATCAAAAATTACCAAAATGCCCTCATTTTCCCTAAAATTATGAAATTGCCCTTGCTTTATTATAAAAGCCAAAACGAGACTCTCTTTTAACCTAATGGGGGAATACTCATTATAGACCTTTGTCTTCACCTGGTATTAAGGAGCGGCGGAGAAACCCTCAAACCATTGATGCCTCTCCTTCCAACCTTTCCTTCCTCTCTATTTCTTTTATCATTTTTCTACTTCTTTCTTTTTCTTCTTCTTCTTCCTCTGGTTCACTGTTTTCTCCCCTTGTTTCTCCATTTTCGTTTTTTTACTGCCTTCACTCATTGAACCGGTGATGAAGCATTTCATGTCCAATTATCGACTCTCTCGCCTCTATCTTCATCATCAGCTCACTCATCAGTGCCGCCGATTAACGYCTTCCTGCTTTTTAATTTCCCCTATTTGAAAGTTGTTCACCAAAAAACTGTCGTTGGTGCACAGAAGGCCGAAACTCAGTTAAAGATACCCCATCTAGTCATTTTGGATTGAACTTGACCTCAACAATCGTCGCTAGCTCAAAGATCAGTCTCGTTCGTTTCTTTGCCACACGTTAAGCATCGCCGGTGTTCCTGTGCAGACGGTCCTCAGTCCACATTCTCCTCAGGTAAGTCCCTTCATTCTGTGTGTATTGGTTTTCTTCCTTTTGGCATTTTATCGACGTCTRGAGTTGTGAGTAGAGGGAATGGGTTGTCTTAGCTCAGGTACCTCTCGGTACTAGTCTAGATTTAGGATTAGGTTTTTGTTTTCTATTTTTGGGATTTAAATTTGTTTTACTTTTGAATCTTATAATTAATCATGCAAAATTTTCTTGCTTAACTGTTTTTTTGTATTATTATTATTATTATTTTTACCTATGAGATCAATTCCACTGTTTGAATATTGTGATAAAATAGTTACATTTTGATTATGTTAATCATCCTAAACTATTTGTTCTAGAGATGAATCTGGTTTATACCATCTCAAGTTTATGCTATATTTAGCTAAGACTATTGAGGTTTGAGATATTAGTTCTTCATACTATATTAGTTGAGGTATATATACAACCCTTCCCTTAGTTCCTTTTTTTTATCTTGTTTTGTTTCTTTTATTTATTATAAGAATTTTTTGCTTGATTTGTTTCTTTTATTTTTTATAGGAATATTTTGTTTGATTAAGATTTGTGATCATACTTTATTGAGATCCCTTGTGGGCCCCACCTATTAGACCAGGGAGAGGGGTGCCTAACCCCTTCCCCTCTCCCATCCGAGTCTTATTTGGGCTGGTGGCCGGTGCCTTGGGTTTTGGAGTCACTATTAAAATATAGCATTTTAAAAGTCAATCTTGAAGGTCCCATCACCTCCATTTTTTAAATTGATGGGTGGCGACTCCATTTCCAACCCAAGGGGCAAGTGAACGGTTTTTTCGATGCTTATACACACACACACATATACATATATACATATATACATATATATAGGGTTTGGGTCAAGTGTTAGTCAGTTCGGTGAATAGAATCAGTCCCAAACAGATAATAATTGGGACAACATATTAGGAATCAAAATCAACCCATTTGTACAAATACTAAAACTAGAACCAACTCAAATGGCTCAAGTCCATTGTGTTGTACCCGACCCATTGCCAACACTACATGAGAGTAGTGTTCCTAAGACTGCATTATCCTTTAGGTCCTCTACTATTAGATCCATGGGGTTTTACTAAGTTGTCTTCCAAACAATGTGTCATATATCAAGAAGATTTCATAAATCATTAAATTTTGTTGGTATTGTAAAGTTCTAAATCTAATAGCTAATGCTTTGTCCCAAATCTCAAAGAGTCATTTTGTTTGATTTAGCAATACCATTTATACTAGTGCCTTTATCATGTCTTTATGGGTCCATTCTTTTTTTTTTTTTTGGATTTTGAAAGGGGGGAAGTTGGTCATGGGACTTTGGTTCTCATTGACCAAGATACCTATATTCTGTTTTTTTTTTTTAATTTGTGGGGTCCATAGAAAAATTATTTTACCTATCTATTCGTAAGTAATACCCATCTCCTAGATAAAAGTAACTTTTTCACATAGGGAAAAGTTGCCAACACTTAAATGGGATAAAATTTTCCTTTTTAATAATGGTTTTTTATGGATAAAATAGTCATTGTCTTATTTACTTGGGAAATAAAAGAACATGGATAAATGCATTTACCTAGTAAATACTTACCCAAGTAAGTAACTTACCGAAAAGCGAATGGGGCCTATGAGTTAAACAGAGTGTTTTTCAAATGATTTCTTGGCCTGAAATGATGATTGTATATATGAAATCTTCTAGAAAAAATACTATTGTACAAAACCGAGTTTTTGAAAAAACTTGTATATATATACTGGGTGAAGAAGACAAACGACTTGGATATTGGTTGACCAAATTTTGTATAACTTATATTTCATGGTATCTATATATTGATCAATATTGTATACACCTTTTCTTTTTGTTGCCAACGGTAAAATACACCCTTCACTAATGGATGCTCCCCACAAATCCTCACACCATCCTCAACACTTGTAGCTACACATCACGACATCTCCCATACTTGTATGTTGTCATTATTGGGGAGACATTTCCAATGCACAAATATGTGTTGTGAAGTTGGTGTGGGTAGTGGTCTATCACAAGTAGAGATCTGGGTTCATTTGATTTTGAATGGCATGTAAACATATGGGACCCATATATTGGATAACAACCCTATAGTTTATGGGTTTCGTGTGTTTAACTTAATTAATAATAATTGTTCAAATTAATTAGTTAGTTAGCTAATCTTATTGATTAATTAATATTACTTACACTTAGTTACATTAATAAACATTTTATAATTAATTACTAAAAATTTTACAATGATCATCAATAAAAGGTTTAAGATTAATTTTTATTAAATTTAATTGGTATAAATAATTAGCATCATTGTAAATTTTAATATGTAAATGATTACACTAGGAAAACTTTAAAATTAACTATGGAAAAGTTTAAATCTTTAACAAGAACAATCGTTTCAATAAATTATAATAATACTACTACTAATTGGTAATAATAACTATTAAGATTTTTACAAATTTTAAACATTAATAAAAAGATCATGATTTAAATTTAAAATGGATAATTAATAAAATTAAAATTTTAAATTACATTTAATTGTAATTTAATATCCACTTAAGTTCCACTTAAAAATGATTACATTAATTAATAAATATTTACAAAGCTCGTGCATCACACACACACACACACACACACACACACTAGTGTATATATATTGAGATGAAGTGCAATTAGATGACTATCATTTTGCATAAACCAAGAATAGAGATTAAGATGTGACAAGGGTAAAGCCCATCAAAAATCTACCTAACACCGAGAATAGACACACACATACTAGTGTATATATATTGAGATGAAGTGCAATTAGATGGCTATCATTTTGCATAAACCAAGAATAGAGATTAAGATGTGACAAGGGTAAAGCCCATCGAAAATCTACCTAACACTGAGAATAGTGATAAACATATTTAAAAACTAGTCATACCCATGTGTATGGACTTTTTTTCATATTCTGGAGAATATTATTAACTTATTTTAAGAWGATCCTTTGAATGAAGATTTACGACTTTCTTTAGAATGGTTAAAATTAATTACATCTAGATGTTAGACATGAACAACCACATGACAATGAAAGTCCTATTGAATTTCTTATGAATATTTATATATATAATAATTCAATGTTTGAATTTTATCTATTAAGATGGTAAAAAATATTGCAACTATTTTTATAAACTCGCTACAACTTAAAACTTACCTCATATTGCCATACCCCCTATAAACCAAACTCAGATTCAATCCTCACAAGACCTACTCACACCATCCTCACAACCACTTGCAGTTATGCATTGGGAATATCTCCCATTGAATGAAAACTTATAAGTATAGAGATATTACCAATACATAATTGCAAATGGCTGTGAGTACAATGTGAGCATGGTCTTATGAGGGTTGAATCCGATCTCCTATAAACCTACAAGCTCATTTGTGAATTTGATAAATTTTCTAATTGTGATGTCACCCATTAGGTATGCTTTGCACTATAGTGCATACTAAATTGTAGAATTGGTTCAACCCATTTTGTGATGAGGCCTTAACTTCAATTAATGCAAGAAACAAATGTTCATGACATAAGATATTTCTCAATGTAATCGTGCATTATAGTTTTAGGCGTGAGCTTCAAAGTTGGAGCTTCACATGCCTTTTAAATCATTAGATTAGCTTTTAAGAAAAGGGTAAAGAATAATACATATATGTTTTAAAAAAATCCTAATCGTATAAACCCCCTTACCCCAAACAAACAAATAAAGTTTTTAGATGCAATGTGTGTTGCATGTAATAAGAGAAATAACAAGTGTAACACAACTACAAATATGAAATATGGGTGGAAGGTTTCTTAATCAAATCAATCAGGGAATCCTACTTAGATGATCCCAACTATTTCTACAACATGAAAAGATTTGACGGAAAAGTACGGACAGGCCCAATGCAGATTTCTGAATTCCACTACAAACCTATAAACATTCAAAATGTCAAAAACTCCCCACTCTATACACCAATGCCCGCTTGTGAATTGGCATCAATTCCGAGCTGGCACCTATGCCAATTGTACTTTGGGCCTAAAAATTCTCACCCTGGCAAGGGATTGGCTGAATAATCCATGTGTCAAATTTCTCCAAAGAGCTAACATCGAATAACCCGATTGAGACATTATTGGCTAAACTTCTCTTATTGCCTTTTTTAAGCAAGAGCTAAAGTGGCTTTTAATAGCATCGATATTATACTTATAAAAGAAAGATTTATTATGTAAAGTATGATAGTGAAAAGATGAAGAAGCCGGGCTAAAAGAAAAATATCCCAAATAGTCATAAGTCCTTCAATGGCATCAAGTAATCATACGCGAAGGTGGAATTATGCATATTTAGTAGTTGCACCAACTAATGGCAGGGAAGAGTTGATCCATTAATGGAAATCAAGCTATTGACTATTTCAAGATAGCCAATCCTTAAATTCAAAACTACTTGTTATCCAATAGATAGCTAAGATCCGTAATACTAAATGAGCATTAGAGTTTTCCCCAAGTAAGAGTAATCATACTTTCAATTTTGTAAGGGCAACAAAAGGCTTTCTCTAAAAATATGGGAAAGTATATTGGGTTGAAATTTATCCCAATGAAGGAAGGTTGGGCAAAGAAGAATGGGGATTCATTTTTAAGACCCGTAAAGTTGCCACATGGAATATTTATTCCCAGATTCAATAACCATGCGAGTAGGTTGGAATCCGAACATGCAATCCACAATATATTAATCAGAAACATCTCTCGTAATTGTATGATGTTTATGGGAGATGTTCTTGCAACCGTTGTGTCTTTGTTGGTTCATAATTGATAGGGTAAATTCATGAATCCTCTCTTGAAGTTTCTGGTTGTTGCTGAAACTTCCCCTAAAGTTTGGTAATTGCAATCACCTCCCTGAACTTTTTGATATATTTGCAAGTAGACCCCTCTAGTAAAATTTTCTAAAAAATGCATGAAATATCCAAAATATCCATGTGGTTACCTTTAGCAAAATTGCTTGTTTTCCAAATTTTCTCTTCACATGAATCACTACCCAAACTCTTCCAATCTCTTTTTCTGAAACTAATTTATTTTTTAAATTTGCCCTTCATATCAATCACTCAAAGGTAAAGCTGCAACTTTAAGTTCTCTTTGTTTTTGTTGTTCATAAAGTTTGCATTATTTTTTTCCCATAGAAACCAACCTCAATAGTAACTACATGGGTATTTTGGACATTTTCATGCATTTTTTTTAAAAGACTTTACCAAAGGGGGTTTACTTGCAACTGTATTATTAGAAAGTCTAGGACAGACAATTGCAATTACTAAGCTTTGGGGGAGATTTCAGCAACAATTAGAAACTTCAAGGGAGATTTTAGAAACTTACCCATATTGATAATGTATAAATATAATATTTTGATCATCATTTCGGATAAGGCATGGATGAAGATGATGATTAATACCATTCAATATCTTATATCTACCTTTCCAAATTCGATTTAAATCAAACTGGCAACTTTCAATTTGAATGCAAATATAAACAAATCAATATTAGATTTAAATATATCCAATTGGACCCAAAGTCTAGTATTATATATTTGAATGTGTTGGGAGGTGTTTTTAAGATTTCAACCCAGCTTTAACCACCTTTGTTTACATTAGTTTTTTAAGAATTAAGCCTGTGATCAACCCAATTTTATTTGTGGGTGATGGATTACCGGTTCAACCATTCAAGCTAAACAAATTAGACTATCAGGAGACCTGAGACCTTACATCTTAAATTCTTAATATAAGGACAACTTCTCATCTCTTTTACACCATTAATATGAAAAAATGATGAGAGTGATTTGGTAATTTTTCATTGCATCAGAGAAATGATTATTGTCAATACCTTATTTGAATACGTTAGTGGTGTTGCTAAATTAGTTATACCAGCTAGACCAACATATCCAAATTCAGACAAGCAAAAATTAATTGAGAGGTAATTTCATTCTACCATATTAGCCAATAAATGTTGTTAAAATGTCATTATAGAAAGATGAATGAAGTTGTTTATTTATTTATTTACCTGTTTATTGAAATCATTACATCACCAAGAAAAATGTATATTCTTGAATTTGTTTTGAAAAGCAAAATCAAGTTGGTTTCGTTTCAAAAAAAGTTCATGAAATCATCAATATAATGACCTTTTTAGAACGAAAATAGATCTTGTAGAATGAAAATTATATGATTTGCAGAGCATATTCGACAACATGGTTTTTTTTTTTTGAAATTTGAAAATAAAAACAATTGCCACATTATCAAAATATTGTTAGAACACCCGATAAATAAACCACATGAAACCATGTTCTTTAAACCAGAAATTCAATAATACTTTTTTTTTTCAGTTTTGCAACAAAAGGCACATAATCAAAAACATGTTTTCTGTGTGTGTGCTTGTTTTTAGCATGGTTTTCAAAACTGGACCAGACCAGACGGTTAGACCAAAAAAACCGAGAACCGGTCAGGTGATCGGTTCCATTTCCCCCCAAAACCATTGATTTTGGTTAGCAAACCGCTGAATCGGGCGGCTAACCGTTCGAACGATTTTGACCGTTTTTATTTTTTTATTTTTTGTCAGAATGAGCCAAGCGTTCGATTCGAACGATCAGACCGTTCGACCCGATAACTAAACCCCTAACCAATTTAGTCTCCTGCTCGATTTTAAAAACCATGGTTTTTAGAATCAATTTGTTTTCAAACCAGCTGCTTTTGTTTTGTTTTTGGAACTTACAAAAGATGTGAACCAATATGTTTTGGAAAGTTCGTTAACCCCATCCTCAAATTGTAATTTCACAAGTGGAATAAAATTAATGTACTAAATATTCAGCTGGCCTTAGGAAATTAGATAATAAAAAAAAAATCCTTCCTCAAAATAAAATTTGTAAAAAATATAAATTGCCTTCCATTGTTAGATAAAACTAACCTTCACAAGTCATGGATGGTCAATGATATAATTTTTGTGTAGGTCTTTATTAACATGTATAAGGATAAACATGATTTTGGTCAAATACTTAGACCACCTATTAAGCCTACTTGATAACTCCCTTTGACGAGACACTAGACAGATTTGTGATAAAAAACTATTTTACCAAAGTGCCCTTAATAATAGGATGCTAATTTTATGCCCGAAACATATTTTTTGAAATTGATAAAAGTAATTTTGTTTTGTAAATGCTAAATACAATTTTACCATCTCAAATTTTTATTGAATCTATTTCCAAATTTTCATTCTCACCTTAACCTTGTAGTGGAAAATTGTCCCTAAACTTAGTTTTGAAAGTGTACAAATACTAACACAAATATGTGATTTTTTCACTCTACATATTTGAAAGTGTACAAATACTAACACAAATATCTTAGTATTTATCTAAAATCATAGTGGAGGAATAAGTAATTTACTCTAACAATTTCAAAAGAAAAATATTTGACAGAAATTAAAAAGAAAATGAAAAAAGGGGGTATTGGTGTCATTTACCCTTTTTCTCAATCTTTTGTTGAAAGTTTTTCTTTCCATTTTCTTTGCTCTGTCGACGTCTAGTACCCACTACCCAGTCGATGGTTGGTATGGATCATCTGTGTGCGACACGTGGTACTTTGTTTGGACTGCAGATTTCTGTCTAAGGAGAAGTCAGAGAAATCATCTACTTCACTTGGAGTAGCGATGGGTTAAACCCGTGAAATCACGGCCTTCCATGCGTTACCGTGGCCCCATTTACGTCAACTTATCCAATTCAACGTGGGGCAACATCGAAACATCGAGGGCTGTGATTCGCGGTTTTAGCCCGACGCTACTCCATAGGAGGTAGCTGGCGATTTAGGGAGTAGCTGACGATTGGTCCCAGATCAATAATTTTGCCAATTCGGCAATAAATAGAGTATACAAGCAAACGTTGCATGCTCGGGCGAGTGCGCGCGCGTAGGAAGTGGGAGGAGGGAGAGTTGCAGAGAAGAGCAGGAAGGCAGTGACCATGTCTTTCTCTTTCTTCAAGCCCTCGAAACCAAAGACCCCACCAGAGCTCGTAAAAGCGATCAGAGAGAGTTTGCTCGCCCTTGATTCCAAGACTGTTGCAGAAGTTAAAGCCCTTGAAAAGGTTGGTTTTCTTGCCTAGGAATCAGTTGTTTTCACTCATATCAATAATTTCTGTTGCTTCATTGCTCTTTGTTTACACATTGACATATCTTTTAGCTGAATTTTCTACCATTATGCTTAATGCATTTCCATCATTGATTTTGTTTTTTTTTTTACTATTTATCTTTAATTCTGGGTCTTTCAGTTTACCTCACATGGGTGAAAGTTTGATGCCAATCAAGGTGAACTTGGGTGTTTGTTGGCTACCTCAGATTGTAGTTCGTCTATGGGTCTTTCAGTTTACCTTTTATGGCTGAAACTTAACTTCCAATCGAGTTGAATTTGGGTGTATTAGTCTCAAATCCCTTCTTTGTTTCTCCACATTAGCTCGTATTAGTTGAATTATGTATGTTGGTGTACTGAAGTCCTGATGAAAATGCGAAATGAGTATATACTGGTAGCAATTGAATTATCAGTTTTTTATTTATCAAAAAAAAATCAGTTTCAATTAAATTTTTTTTTTTTGACTGGATTGTTTAGGATCCCCCCCCGGCTTTTGTTGAAGCCGTGCTACCACCCGATTAATCGTTTGTACCAAAAAGCAAAAAGAGAAGAAGGATTAAAGATTTAGTTCATTTACCAATAGCTCAACCCGTTCCTTAATGGGCTGATGAACTGCATGGCAACCTTGGGATTATGGGGAAAGATAAGATGATTTCCTGGTGCATGTATTTCTCTAGAACATCCAGGAGTGAACACAATATGAGGTGATATTTCTTATTGTAGGCAATAAAATCATTTTGTAGGAACTTTGCATAGCTTTCTAGTG
Source organism: Nelumbo nucifera (assembly GCF_000365185.1). The sequence continues at coordinate 1,891,482 of NW_010729089.1, read as the reverse complement.
TTTTATCTAATGAAATTAACATCCAATTCATGGTGTATTATTAATTTACTTTTTACACCACTACAAGTGGGTGGGGGTGTCAGGTGTGTGGACTGTGTTACTTCTAGAGGATGATAATCTATCATAAGAGATAGACAAACAGGATGCATTTGGACAGGGGTGTAAGTAGGATAGCTGATTTGAAAATTTTATACTATATCGGGCCCACTTGAGCAAAGTCCCTTCAAAATTTAACAAATGCTCTACTTGAGTCCAGCCAAATTGTACCCTATGATGGATTCCAAAACTTAGTTCTTTCCTCCTGCTAAATAGCCTCCACATCCATGTTATTAAGCTAAGATATTCTAACCATTTCAAAAGTGAAATTAAAACATTATGGCAAACTCATAAATATACATGTTGACATTCTTGGACTTGCATTCTTTTGGCAATGGTTGCAAGGACGTCTTTTCTTTTCATCTTGCATAGTTGATAAACATATTTATTCTTTCCATTATGCTTTTGCAATTATCTTGGATGTCAATAGTTGCAAATGTTTAACTACTGTAGGCTCTAGAGGAAGTTGAAAAGAATTTCCTGGCAATGAGGCAAATGCTTTCTGGAGATGGGGAAGTTGAACCAAATATGGATCAGGTTTCACAGTTAACACTTGAGATCTGCAAAGAGGATATTATTAGTCTTGTCATTCACAAGTTACCGTCATTGGGATGGGAAGTAAGTTGTTGCTATTATCAGCAAATATTTAGTTGATCTTACTGCATTGAACTGATTATGGAACATCCAACACAGGCAAGGAAAGGTTTGGTGCATTGTTGGTGCATATTGTTGAGGCAAATGGTTGGTCCTAGTCATTGCTGTGTGGAATATCTTGAGAATCATTTGGAACTATTGGACTTTCTTGTTGTGTGGTAAGGTTCTACTAATTTGCAAGATAACCATTTTCCTTGTTGCTAGTTTTAACACTTATTTATTTTCTATTTTTATTTATCCAACTACTACTCCATTGTTGATAAAAACATATCTTTTTACTAACACATTGTCATTAATATAAGACATACTTGCATTTTTTACCTCTATGTAGTGGGCCATTGCATCATGAAAAATTGCAACAATGAGAAGTGAAAAGGGATGCTTATAATTAATTTGCCAAGAACATGATTTGACACTTATAAATAGTAATTTTATGTTGAAGTAATGAGAAATGATTTAAGGGCCTATGGTTTAATAATGGATATGGCACTGTGGTTGGAACAATGATGATGAATTGATGATGGCCCTTATTGTAAAATATATTGTGGTCAGTATCTTCCCTTTTTTTTGGTGAAATGTCCATGCACTTTCTATCTCTTATATATAGTGCTAGACTGCTAGTTAAGAATGTTAGCAAGAACTATTTTTTCTGAAATTTCAAAATTAATGGTATTTGTGTGCAAACATTTTACAGATTGTACCTCCCTTCAAACATTAATAAAGTTGTTAATGTAAAAGGGCTCCAGTTACTTATATTATAGTCAAAACTTTCCCATTCTAACAGCAATATATGAGGAATTAAGTATATCGTACCATTGTAATTAATTATAACTATTATTGGTAATACTAATTAATCAGCAATAAGACCAGAACCTTACCACGTATTATGGATCAACATGTAAAAGCCTCCTACCATTCCCTATTATATAGTTACCTAAACAATGGTAGAAACCCTACTACTTTGTTACCCCCCACCCCCAAAAAGAAAGAATAGCAATGAAGAAAGAAAAAGGAAAACAGATTTTGTTTTAATTTGAGGCTTATGAGTTCTCTCTAATCTAGTCTCTATTATCACTTAAATGCCAAAACAAGAAGAAAACTACCACTGATTGAACATTAACATTTTTTCTCTTATAAAATTAGAATCAAACCAAAGGGTAGTTAAAAGACCCATGCTTAACTACACAACTCAATCTCTAAGTAATTGAATCACGTTTACCAAAAAGGTAGTTTAACTAAACCATAACTTCTAATGGAATCATGGTGTTTTATATCTCAACTTTTTATACCTGTTTTAGAGTATTGGAAATTGGGAAAGTGATGTATTTTGGCACATAACACAATACACAATTGTTTATTTTACATTTAAACACATAAATTCCACTAGGCACCACACCAGTCAAGCGAAATTAAAAGCCCCTCCCTCTGTTGGGGTAAATGCCAAAAAAGAATTTAACCCAACACCTCCCATGCACATAACCTGATGTAAAGAGTGGTATAAATGTTTGAAGTTAAATATGCCCAATTAAACATGATTTTGGTATGATGAAGTCAAAAACACCTACATGGTGCTTACATGGACTCTAAAAGGGAATGCAACACCATGGTTCCGAACACTACTTGGATATGAAAAAGAAACTTCCTTGCAAAAATAAAGAGCAGGAAATTGTACTTCTGTCAGTAATTTTTTTTCTTAAAAATACTTAATTGGTCCCTCCCTTTATTTCTACATAAATAGTATATTTTTTTCCTCAAAATCAACTCTATTATCTTCATTTCAATATTGAGGCTCCATCTTTTAAATTTTTAATAAAAGTGCAGCCACTGCATGATGGCCGTACCAATGCGGGGTTTGGGGAGGGATAGATGTATGCAACCTTACCCCTGTAGGTACATAGTGAGGCTGTTTCTAAGATTTGAACCCTGGTCATCTAGGTCACAATGGAGCAACCCCGGTCATCCTCATCTTTTAATTTTTAATATGGGTTTAAATTTTATAAAAATTAATTTATTTTTGTTTAAGTGGGATTTGTTTTATAAGCTTGATTTTGGTATTTTTTAGATTTTATTCATTATTATTTATTGATTGTATTGTTATTTAAAGTAATTATTTTCCACCTAAAGATAGCAAGCTTCTTGTTGAGTGGTGTTGTTTTTCTTTTCTCAAATTTTCTTTGTAATCATATCCCTACAAGTTTTCATTAGATTGATGAGATGTCTGATCGAATAGATATTAGATTATTCATTGCATTTGAAGTAGAGATTGATGATTTAAAGAAATAAGTGGAATGCTCAAGAAATTCCAACAAGTTCTAACCTTTATTTTTAATTTACAGCTTTGATGGTAATATAACAAAAAATTTCTTATGTTGACTTCCATTGACTCCCTCCAAGTAGAAAATTTCTGGTTCCACTCTTGTTAACTAGTATTCCATGTATTAGGTATAAGCAGTTACTTTGATATTTACTCACTTTGTCATATAGAATCCATAGAATCCTAAATTCTTATAGTTAATATGGTTGTTATGCATTACATAATGTTTCTTTGTATGGATGTTAGTGATTTCTTTCTCCTTCAAACAGCTATGATAACAAAGAAATTGCATTGCATTGTGGAATTATGTTGAGAGAATGCATCAAGTATCCGAACCTTGCAAAGTAAGTTATTAAAACTTCCATTTTATTCTTTCATAATTTTCTGATAGTGCAAATGCCCTATTTCTTAATATGATTTTTAGTTTGAATGTAAACTTTTTATATTTCTCGGTAAAGTTACAATTTTGTTGTAAGTAGTTATAAAGAAGAGTTAGGCAGATATTGATTAAAACAATAATCCTTATGTAGAGGTACAGTGAAGAATTTATTAATTTTTTATCACTAACTTTTTTCAAAAGCCTTATTAATCAGCATACAGCTGAGCCCAAAAATTGGGCTAGGTGCAACACCTTCCCTAAAAAGGAAGGCTAAAATATATGCCAGTACCCATAAAAGTCATCACAGCATTATAACTATACTAGTTGAGCAATATAAAAGGGAGCACCTCCCCATGGAAAGCAGAAGATAAATAGAGAAAGAGGCCCTTAATATTGATTACATTGAATTGTCTTATCCTCAATGCAATTCCCCCCTCGTACACTTTTATTGAGAGAATTTGTTGATTCGTTAATCAACTTCAGTGCCTAACAGAAGGAGATAACCTGGAAAACAATGCACGAACTTCATTTGAGAAGTTGTTTGACCTCCATGGTCCTAAGAAGAACAATTTTGTTATTTCTTATCTCTTTTTGTTTCTTGGACTGTATATAATAGAGAAATTAGCATGGCGAAAGTTCTTGCTTTTATCCTTGGTTTAAAGCATGCTGAAGATCTCTATTCTCCACCCTCTTGTGGTGGAAAGCAAATCTAGGTATATTTTTAGGGCAGTTAAATGGAGGGTCCCATGTCCTCCATGAAACCTGGAGCACAATATTCTGATAGAACATTATGCTTTTGAGTTTTAATATGTACCAAGGGAGACAATGTCTAAGAAAATTAGCTTGCCAAATTTGAGGTGGGAAGGGAATTTTTTTTTTTATTGTGGGGTACATTGCCTTTGGAATGTGTGTGTGTGCGCCCCTTTTTTTATCATTAACACATGAAAGGATTTTAYTAATTTTAAAAGAAAGCAGAGAAACAAAACATTGTGGAAGAAACAGAGGACACCAGATGTCKAACCCGCCCAAACATTACAGCTGAGCCCAAAACATACTGTCTCTGAACTCCTTGCTTAGCAAGACCATCTGCCAGACTATTGGCAGATCTTCTAATCCAATTAACCTGAATAAGCATGCCCCTAGAGAGCCATTTGAAACGCTTAAGGACATCCCTTAGGTACCAAGATACTCCCTCTCCCTTGTTTAGCCATTCTACTACTGTTTGGGAATCGCCTTCAATATTATTAATAAAGAGCCTTTGGAAAGTAAATTTTTCTAATTATAGTTTCCCGTTATTGTAAATTTTATTCATAACTTTTCTTATGAAATTGAAGCTACATCATCTGCTTAAATTTACATTTTCATGCTTTTTTTTTTTTTTCAAAGGTGAAGTGTTGCAGTACATAACACAATTGATGGTTGGGTTTCTTCAAGAGTGTTTGTACTATATTGCAGTTAAATATTGTCTGCTTATTTATTTTGTATAAGTAGCATCTATTAGGGGAAAAAAAGACATTCCAATGGTTGTAATACTTGTTTCTTTTGGTTATTGTGCCCTTAAATGAAAAACTATTATTTGCTGAGAAGGTTTTAGTTTTTCACAAATTTAAATTTCTGTAGTGATATTTCAGATATATATTGGAATCTACAAGTTTTGAGTTGTTCTTCAAATATGTAGAGCTGCCTAACTTTGATGTTGCTTCTGATGCTTTTGCTACCTTTAAGGTCAGTTTTCCTATATGTCAATTATGATGTTTTTTCAGTTTTAATTCCACATTTGAAGGTTGGATATGTGCTCTTTTTTTTAGTATATTTAATAACGAAACTTTCAGCAGGATTTGCTTACTAAACATCCCACTGCAGTATCTGAATTCCTGACTTCCCATTATGAAGAGGTTAGTTTTTCTTACAATAGTTTTGAGTTGCAATGATTTTGGTCAGTTCATCATGTTTGTTGAAAGTTTTGGGCTTTTATGTATTAACCTAGATTTTTTTACCTGAAGAATGATCTAATCAGGCTGTTTTGGAATGGTAGAATACTGATTTGTTTCATTCTATTGCCAATGGGCATATTTATACAGTAAGCTGCTGCAATAAATAGAAAGAAGAAAAAATAGAAAGAAGAGAAAATAGAAAGTACACAAATAGAAAGAAAGAAATAGAAAGAAAAAACTTTCTAAATCAATCATTCCACAATCCTAGGAATATATACAATTCTATTTTCAGATCTGAACC
>NW_010729089.1:1846802-1881044 GCF_000365185.1 Nelumbo nucifera | reverse complement strand
TATACAGTAAGCTGTTGCAATAAATAGAAAGAAAGAAAAATAGAAAGAAAAGAAAATAGAAAGAAGAGAAAATAGAAAGAAGAAAAAATAGAAAGAAGAGAAAATAGAAAGTACAAAAATAGAAAGAAAGAAAAAACTTTCTAAATCAATCCTTCCACAATCCTAGGAATATATACAATTCTATTTTCAGATTTGAACCAGTAACCCCATGTTTTCCAACACAGGCTAATGCATGTGCCATACTTATCACATGCATCGTGTGGCTACCAGGATTTTTCATTTAATATGCTTCCATCTAGGAGACCTCCTAGACCAAAATAGGACAATAAATGACCCAAACCATATAAGCCTGTGCTACTCTAATTGGTCCCGTTGAGCTGATTTCTTCTTTTGGTTACATTGCATGGTAGAAGATGACTTTCTTCCACCTGCTACTATGTGTTTGTGGGTCAGGAATGGAGAAAGACTTTCTTTTTCTCATTCTTTCCTTGATTCTCTTGTATAATCTAACTAGAGGATGCTGTTGTAGTTCTTTGAGCTATATGAGAAGCTTCTAACATCCACAAATTATGTAACTCGAAGGCAATCATTGAAGGTAAGTTGTGGCTATAATTTTCTGGATTTTCTTATCATTATTTGGATAATAAGGCTTGACATTAGTGTAATGATGGCATATCTTAGCTAATTTCGGAATTTCTTTTGGAGTCTCCAAATTCCCATATAATGAAGCGTTACATTGTAGAAGTTCGGTATCTGAAAGTCATGATGACATTGCTGAAGGTATTGACATGGTTCCTTCTAATTGATCTTTGGTTCTTTCTGGTGTTGTTCTGTTTATGCAACCAAATATTTTTAAAGAAGTACATCATTAAAATATTCCAATTTGTTATTCTGTTTACATGCATCTAGCAAAATGTTCTATGTATGCTCTTGTGTCCTCTTCTCTGTCTGACAACTTGTTTATAGTGAGTTAAGAATGCCATTCTGCCTTTGGTTTGTTCAGCCAAAGAGTATGTATATGCTTACATAGTGCCTTGAATATATAGTTTCGGAGCTATTTTGTCCAAATGTCCAATATGAATTGAAAAACTTTTACCTTTCTCAAAAATAGTTTACTCAGGAAAAAAACAGAAAATGAAAAAAAAAAAGAATCCTCAAAAGAAAGGAAACAAACAGGAAGGGACAGAACAGAACACCCAGATGCAGAAGTCTGTTCTCTACAATGATATTCTTGGACAAAATTGGAGCTATGGACCATTCATATGAAACCATCATCTCTGCTTTTTTTTTTTTCTTTTTTGTGCTTGGGATTGGCTCCTGCCTTGATTAGTTGCTTTGCATCTGTATATTAATGTGATTGTACCATTATACAAAAAGTAATGAACTCGTAGATTTCTCTAAGTTTAGAAACATAGCCATAACAAAATTTTCTAGATCTTGTCATCTGACATAGCATCAGTTAAATTACATAGTGAAGACAATCCGGAAAAGAGAGAGTTCAAGAAGTCAGATCCTTTCTACTGGATAAAAAGGTGCTACAGCACTCTTTGCAGCTAGTTATTATGCTTTTGTCATTTATTGAAACTACCACATAAGAGCCTTTATTCCATCATTTAGTCCATTATACTGAGAAAAACATATCTTCCTTGAATAAAATAACATATCGGTACTCTGATTGGTTTCATCGGCCACTGTCGCCACTCTTGATCACTGCTACCACCATACTTTCCATTCCAGATTCTTTTTCCTCACTCCCAGTGTTAATTGTTTTTAACTTCTACTTACCAGTAAACTGACCTGTGTGACATCATTGTTTCTTAGTGTCAACACCCAAGTTGGTCATAGGCCTAATAAATTGGAAATTTCCATATCTGGGATTGCATTAGATGGAATAGTTTTGAGTATGCCAATGTCATTTCCTGAAAGTGGTGGTTCTGGCTAATTGGAGAGAGTCATAGGTTTTCTTTGGACAGTTCTGACAGTAATAAGTTTCACTTGGTTGCTTGGTTCAAAATTTTACAGCCAAAGTCAGAAGAGTGGGCATGAACAAAGCCTTACTTCTTAAGTGGATGTCGTCCTATGGGATAATTATTGTGCCAAATTATTCAGAACTATTATTGCCGAAACAGATCTGCATTGTGAATCCCATCCTGCACACTGTTCTTATACATCCGGCATACGGAAATGTATTATGAAGACAAAAGAGAAGATTTCATCAGATTTATATACTTTACACCAGCAATGGTGCACATATTTATTTCTGGGAGGACTGTTGGAGTGGAGACAGGACACAAGGGGTGATCATTTCCAGCCCAGCCTGCAATATGTATGTATGTATTACACTATTATATAATATTCTATATTATATAAATTATATCGTAGTTCATCAGTGTGAGAAGAAAGGAGTGCCAGAATATTCCAAGAGAAGGAGAGAAACCATCAAGCGCTAAATGAATGTATTCTTCTGAATAGGGTTATTCTATGGTTGAAATCCTTGGACTTATTCCACCAATTTTCTTTTTAGGATATTTGGAGGAATTGGTCAGCAGAGGCAAGCTGCTCCTCTATAAAGGTTAGGGTTAGTATAAAAGCTGGGCACCCCCTCTTGAAGGTTTTTTGAAGCTGAACTTTGATGGCAGCAATCAAGGTAATCTAGGCCTCTCTGAGATGGGAGGGGTTCTGAGGAATGAGACCGGAAATGTGGTTTCTTCTACTTGGGTCTGCTAGGAGTTCGGGACTCTACTAGGGCAGAATTACTTGCTGCTCTTCATGGAGTTTGTTTGTAATAATACAATGGGTGGGCCAGAATCTTTTTTGAGGTAGAAAAAAGTAATGAAGAACTGAGAGATTTGATTCACATAAGGGTTGCTCAGTGGCTGAAATCGTCTGAGCTGTTTACAGATTTCACAGTGGTTGATTTGTTGAGGAAGTGCGGTGAGATTGCTAACTGCACCCAGTCCAAAGCAATCTTGTGTGTGTCCTGGACTCCCCCACCGGCTGGCTTCTTAAAACTGAACTTCGATGGAAGCAGTCGGGGGAATCCTGGACAATCGGGGATTGGAGGTGTGTTTAGGGATGAGAATGTGCTTGTCTCTGTCATGTTCTCCGGCCCAATTGGAGTGGGTGACTCTCTCAGGGCTGAAATACTTGCAGTTTTGGAAGGAGTTCAAAGAGCCAAGGAAATGAATATAAGAAAACTCTTCATTGAAGGGGATTCAGAGGTGGTGGTAGGGTGGCTGAATAAAGAAAATAGCAGTTTATGGATGTACAGTAATGAGAGGAGAGAGTTTAGGTGGCTGGTTCAGGAGATGGAAGTTAAGGTCAGCTGGGTGAATAGGTCAACTAACTCCTTTGCGGATGGATTAGCTAAGCAAGGAGTCGTGAGGGAATCAATGTTTTGGGCACAAGTGTAATTTTTCCTTTTTGTTCTTGGGAGTGTTTGCTCCCTTTGGAAGATAAGAAAGTTTATCTTCCTCTTTGTAATTCTTTTGTAATTAAGTAATTAAATGTTATTATTGATAAAAAAATAATACAATGGGTGGGTGGGGAGATCAGTAAATGCTTTGGTTGATTGTCTAGCCAAGCAAGGGGCAAATAGGGAACTGTTTTGGGCACATTTGTAGTTTGATTTAGTCTAATGTTCTGTTGGGAGAGGATGCAGCTTGCACCTCTCCATGGGTTGCTCGTATCTGTATTTTTCCTTGATCTAATAAAACAATTWATTTATCAAAAAATTATATCATATATTTTATACATATTTTGTTTTATGACCTATGCCGCCAGGCTCATGATCACCCTTATAGGACACAATATGAAGATTTCCTCATTTCCCTAGCATCTTTACTCCAGCCTTTGCCCAAGATGCCACCATCAAGGACTCTTATGAGGTGAGAACGGTCATGTAGCCTGGACTCCCCAGCTCCTGCACGACATTTGAATGTCTGATTGCATACTGATCTCTCTTTTGTCCTGCTTGAGTCATTCCAACAGAAGACCAGGTGATAAGGACTCTCAGTTCTGGAGAGCTGATTGCAGTGGCAATTTTTCAGTGAAATCTTCCTACAAGCAATTACTACTTTCCTTGGAAATGGCCTTGAATAAGGCTGCAATCTGATTCGATAAGAATCCGAGATATTTGGAATTTGATTCAATGTCTGATGGGGTATTGGTATTATTTTTCAGCCAAAAGGTGCCTTGATTAATATGTTGCTTTTTTGTTTATGTGCATACCAAAGGACAATGTTGTTCAGCCATCAATTTAAACTGAGAGATCATAAAAGTCATAAGCTTCTCTAATCAATGACAGATGTATATGGCTTTGAGCAAATGCTCACAAAGAAGTTAGAGAAGAATGAAAAAAAAAGAAATTACTGTTTAAGAAAAACCTCATAAAGGTTTAAGAATTCTTAGTATGCCAAATATAATAAACAGATGCATATATAGTGCAAACCAATTTTTTCAAATGCAAAGGTGTGATGTGAGGTATTCCAGTATCCTAAAGCATGAGGCATAAACCATAACACATGAGGTATAAGCATCCCAAGAAGCATTGAATTTTTTATTAATAAATAATTAAAATATATAAATCTAAAATAATATAAAAGTTAGGGCATTTTGCATAAGCGAATATTTGCAAACTTTGATAACATTTTTTTTTGATAGATAATTTTGATAACAAAAGCATCACATATGAATACAAAATTTATAATCAAAGTATCAAACTTAGTAATTAACAACTTCACATACATTGACATATAGGTCCATTGAAAGTGTTCAACTAATTTTTTTTTTTAATAAAGCATCAAATCAATCAAAGCAATTAACAACATGCATTAACAACTTCACATACATTGACATATAGGTCCATTGAAAGTGTTCAACTAATTTTTTTTTTAATAAAGCATCAAATCAATCAAAGCAATTAACAACATGCATTAACAACTTCACATACATTGACATATAGGTCCATTGAAAGTGTTCAACTAATTTTTTTTTTAAATAAAGCATCAAATCAATCAAAGCAATTAACAGCATGCATGCATGCATGTTTTGGTTTTAGGCTGTCAGGGAATTAATAATTGCAAATGAGAAATCAACCAGAAAGCACTTGCTTGTACAACTCATCCATCAAGAGGAGGTCCCATGATGCTTGATGTTGCTGATGACATAGTATTAATTGATGAAACTAGTGAACAACTAAATGAAATTTTGGTTTATCAACAACTGCATTAGAAACAAGATGTTTTAAAATAAGTAGGACTAAAATAGAATATATGCAGTGAAAATTTAATAATATTAGGAGTGAAAACGAAGGTAGACTTAGGATTGGGGACCAAGAGATAACTCAATGCAACCTCTTTCATTACTTTGGTTAAAAAATTCATAACAAAGGCGAGATTGAGGAGGGTGTTGCTCATAGAATTAGAGCAGGATAGGCAAAATGGAGGGGTGCATCCAGATTCTTATGTAATAGGTGAATACCACTTTTGGCTAAAAGGAAAATTGTATAAAGTAGTTGTAAGGCCAACTATGTTGCATGGAACGAAGTGTTGAGCAGTTAAGAAACATGCCCAAAAAATGAGTGGCAGAAATGTGAATGCTTAAATAGGTGATTGGTAAAAGTAGAAAAGGACATGGTTAGTGATGAAGTCATATGAAGGAGCCTAGGAGTAGCTCCAATATGTGATAAAATGATAGAAAGTAGATTGGGATGGTTTGGTCATGTGCATAGAGGACCATTTACAACACCTATTAGAAAAAGTGATCTGTCACAAGCATGGTTTTAAAAACCGGACCGGAATGATTGACACAGGAACTGCTCATGGCTCTGGGTCTGGTTTTGGACCCAAAAATCGTCTGACCAGGCTTCGGACCAGATGGTCGGACCATCTGATCTGGGAATTGGTGGTCAAAGCAAGTTTCGTTTCTGGTCTGGTTCTCAAAACCATGGTCACAAGTTGAAGGGGCTAGAAAAGCTAGGGGCAGACTGAAAAGGCCTTGGGCGAAAGTAATTAGAAATTATTTAAGCGTCCATAGTTTAATGATAGTTATGGCACTGAACAAAACAGAATGGTGAAACAGGATTCATGTAGCCAACCTCATATAGTTGGGACAAGGCTTCGATGATGATGATGATGATAATACACGCACATGCTTCACAAATTATATATTAATAAGGGACAAAAAAATGATAAGCCCTCTTCTTCAAAATGATTGAAACTGAAACCCTTGAACTCTTTATAGAGCCAAAAAAAACCAATATTTATGGGGTTTTGACTCTCAAGATGGACCTGCTTTTGACTTGTATGAATGACGCTTATGTGGTTTTCCTTGCTATACTCGTGGGAAGGAAGAATACTTGGGCAAGAAATCATCTTGGAGCAGTGGACTAAGCTTACCGCAGGAAGAGTTTGAAGAACTTAGTTGATTCCTTCTTTGGTGCTGTTGTTTTCTCCTCGTCTAACCAGACCTTCCTGGGGGAAAGATTATGGCTGTCTTATGGAGAGGGTATATTGTTGTGTGGGAAGCTGTATGTGAAAAGGTTAGAACTTTTTTATTAAGAGTAATGCATATGACATCCTTAAAGATAAACAAAATTACAAGTATGCTCATGGTACGCAACATGTGCCTAAAGGATGCAGAATTAGCAAATCATCTCCTTGTTCACTGTTTGACTACCAGAATTAGCACTTTTTTAGTCTTGCGGGGATCGAGTGGGTTTCTCCTGTCTCTTTATTGAGATTCTCTAGTGATGAGAAGGGATGGAGACTTGGTGGGAAGGGTGGATGTACAACATGGCTATCAATCACAGAATCATGTAGAAAGAGAGATATGAAAGAAAGAGGACAGTGGTGATTAGTTGGTTGAAGGAAGAGGACAGTGGTTTGTGGAGCTATAACAATGAAAAGAAAAAATTCTTCTGGCTGTGTAGGGACATTGAGATACTATACAGCTGGGTGAAGAGGACTGCCAACTCATTTGCAGATGGGCTGGCCAAGCAAGGGGCGAATAGGGAGTCTATCTTTTGGGCTAATTTTTAACTTTCTTTCATTGTATTTTGATGAAGGGGAGCTAAGACATTTTATCTCCCCCTTTTGTATCTAAAGTTTCACAAATCTTCACATCATTAATAAAGTTTCTGTTATTGATAAAAGAGAGAGAGAGAGAGAGAGAGATGAAAGAAATTTTGAAGACAAAAAAGCCTCTTTTGAAATTCTTCATAGGAGGGTTTTATCCCTTTTAAATTCTTGGCCTTTTGCAACCATGGAAATCAAAAGGAGTTTTCCATGATGAAACCCTGTGGATATTCTCAGATCCTCCCAAGGGATCCAGCCACCTAGAAGAACCTCACTTCCCTAAGTTGAAGGTGAGATTACTCCAATTTGATGGTGCATCTTTGGCAACCTGAGTTTGACAGGAATTGGCAGCATTCTAACCAAATCTAATGGAAGCCTCTTATGGGTTTATAGTGACCCTATTAGATGCAACTCCTAACAAGCAACATTGTCAATGGGTCAGGTTGGATTCAGGTCAGGGTAGGTCTGGTCCCAAACCAGTCAACAATCCCAAGCCAAACCCCATAGGGTCTGTAATAACAAACCCATAGGAAGGATGGGCATTAGACTATTTGTTAAGCTGGCATGTTTAGACATGCTAAACTGATAATATTACAAGTATACCATGTGAAGGATGGGCATTAGACTAGGGATATCATTGTAATATATAGTCTGTTCGGGTCTTAATTGGTTCTGAACAAGCAAAACCGATCCTGACCCAGAACCCACCCAATTAGATCATGACACATAATGCAGAACCAGACCCAATCTAATAGGATCAGTTTGGTTTAGTTTTGTGAGGTCCACCTGACTCATTTACAGCCCAACTAATAAGGATGGAGCCTTTGCCCTTTTTATTGGAGCTTGGCTGAGGTTCAGATCTTTGTCTTCAGCTATTGAGAGAGAATCAACACATTAGATGGAGTAGCAGTTCCAGCCAGTAGCTTTGGGATCTAACCCATTACCTGAATTGAAATTAGAGATATTCTTGCACCCTTTACTGTACAAAAGGTGGATTCCAAGGAATCTTAATCCCATTACTGATGGCCTTGCTAGAGTTGGGGTTGGAAGGGTTTTTTTTTAATAGAGCAACAGCTCTTTGCCTTGTTATGTTTTCTTGTTGAAGGCCAGGGCTCATAATTTTATTTGCTAATTTTGTACATCCTCTCATGTACAACTCCTCCTTATTAATATATTGTTACTTGTTTCTCAAAAAGAAAAAAAAAAGGAATGGAGGGACTACTAAGTTTATAAACCATTCTTTTAACATATTGTTTTGGTTGTCATGGAGAGGTAATGAGAACAGAATATATTTATCTTTCATCTAAGAATTTATTTTGTTTTTCTGTGTTGTTTTTTTACAACTAACAAGTTCATGCTTGCTATATGCATTTTTAAAATAGAAAATGTATTACAGGTTTTGGTGAAGAGGTTCCTCCCAAAGCATTACATTCAGATCAGAAAGTAACAAAAATAAAGAAATATACCTCTTGACTCGTGGATCTGAATTCCCATCCAAAGCTTCCAATGGTGACCACATGTTATGGCCTAGATCTTCCCTATTCATTTCCTTGAAATCTGAGAGAGGCAAAGTCCAATCTGCAACTAATGCACAAATTTCTGCCACCAGTTTGTCTTTGTATTTATCTTCACAAGCCTGACTGTTCCTTTTGCCCAGAATGCCCCAACAGACTGCAAATGAGATGATACTCCATACTATATTGGCATTTTTCTCCTTTCCAGTCTTGGACAAGAAGAGAATTTCCTTGGATTCAGATGGATTAAACTTTCCAGTTTTGGATGACAAACTTATATGCTTGGCTTTGTAAAATACAACTTGTACATTTGTTCATACAATTAATAAAATCTTGGTGTTACTGATAAAAGAAAAGTAGCAAAGAACTCTAAAAATCTGCAATGGATGAATAGATATTTCACATGCTCTTATTCTCTCTTATAAAGAATGCACATGTTTGCCATCTGAAACCCTCTTGATTTGCTACATCCATTGAAATGCTCCTTTTGATAATTGTCCTTTCTTGTTTGATATTATTTGATGTATGGAAAATGGCAACTTCTGCCTTTCATTTTGGTATTCTAACAATCTATAATCCATGTAGGACTCGAGTAAAAATATCCAGATATCGGCTTTCCACATTTTCAAGGTGTTGTAGTTTCTCATCTTTCTTCTGGTACTATGTTAATTGTTATTTTCCAGTTTAATCAACCTGAATTTACTTCCAAGAAATGCTCAGAGATCATGAAACGTGGTAGTAGTCTGTCACTTGCACATGCAAGGAGATCCCACCCAGGAGTTCTCCTTGGTTGGAACATGCAAAACCTCAAATCTTATCACAATATGATGAACATTTCTTGAACTGTTATCTATTTATTTTCCATGCTTTGAATAAAATTTCCACAGATCAGGAAATTAGAAATTTGAGGACATCTATTGAGGTAAATTTGGTCTGGGGTGTCCTTTATATGGGAACAATGAGACTCTCTACATACGTGCCAATTGTACAGAACTATTCAGATTTTGGGCTTCTACTATCCAGTATTACAAGCAGCACTACACTTTTTTTTTTGAGAGAAGGTAAAGTGTATTTGTATTAAATAAAAGGTCCTTTGTACAATGAGAAACTGTACAAGAACCAACCAGAGGAACTTCAAAAAAAGGTCACCCTCAAAAAAGTAGAGTCAAAAGTATCTTCTTTCTGCTTTTCAAATGCATCTATCTTAAGAATACAGCCATTTCTTTCCGCTACTGTAATGCATCAATCATAAGAATCTACTCCACTGTTCCAAATGCTTGATCATCACAAAAGGATGCATAAGTACTGAACAACAGAGTCTGGATGGACAACTTGGATAGTGATACACTGTGCACCTTGATGGCGGAATCCTCTGCTTGATAATTTGATCTGATTTGGTTATCCTAATCATAGAGCAGTTGCATTACTTTGAAGGCTAAGAATAAAAAAGTGCATCTTTAAAGAAACAAGTAGAAACATAGGATGCTTAGGATCATATGATATTATGACCTGGTGGATTCATCCTTTGGAGGTCTTTTAGGTAATACCAGTTAACAAGAAAATCCCAGGCACTAAAAAGTCCAGCTGTTCTGGACACACACTTGGACACTTGGACACTGTGACAACACTTGACACAACATTTCTCATAGCATCTTGACATGCCCTAACTTAAGTCAGCATGAATCCTTGGTACTTAGCAGTCATAAACAAGGTATCACGAGAAAAAACATGTGATAAGGAGTTCAAACTTATCAACCAAATTTTAGGAGTCTAAACCATTTTTCCTATTTTTAAATTGTTTACATAATCACATACTATTTAATTTTGTATCCCCTTGCCATGATTTTTGGAGGCTGACATGTCAGGCACCCATAGACACTCAAAAACTTGGCACCCATGCCACATTCCAAGGTAACTCTGGTCCCAGGCCACTGCTTCTGTATTTCAAATGATTTTTAACTAATGACTTCAGTTTCTACAAGTTCATTTAGTGGAATATTTAGTTATGGACCAGTTTGGCAAGTAGAAAGCCCTGAATGTTGAGATACTTCATTTGGGGGAGGGGTGTTGCTTCACTGCATGTGGATGCATAGGCCAAAATGATGAGTGGAAAGCTATGAAAAGTTCTAACGAGTAAAATTAATTCCTGTAGGGGAGCTGGATCAATTTTGATAAAAGTTGTGTAGTTGGTATTAATATGGCTGAGAATGAGGTAATTGAAAGGGCAAACATTTTTGGGTGTATGGTCTCTTAGTGGCCATTGAATTACTTGGGGCCTCTGTTAGGGGATAATCCTTGTAAGAGCAGTTTTTGGAGCCTGGTGGTTGACAAATTTACAAAGAGATTAGCCACATGGAAGAAATCTCTCTCTCTCTCTCTCTCTTTCTCTTTGGGGGGTAGGATTACTTTGATTAAATCTACTTGGCTAGTTTTCCAGTCTATTTTCTAAGATACTAGGGGGGGTGAGTAGATGTTTGGAGAAAATGATGAGGGACTCTTTGTGGAGCCAGGGGAGGAGAGAAAAGACCAGAGTTAGATGGGAAGTGGTCAATAGGAGCAAGAGTGCAGGGGGACTAGGTTTGGGCAATATTCAAAAAAAGAAAAAGGCACTATTTGGAAAAAGGTTATGGAGATAAGCAAGGGAGAAGGATAAGCTTTGGGCTAAGGTAGTTTTATGCATACATGGACAAGCGACTGATGGCTGGGAGTATTGCTAGAGCCATAAGAGCCTCTCCTTGGAAGTCAATTCATGCCATCCTTCCGTCATTCTTGCCATTCATCAGGTATCAGTTGTGTTCTAGTAACCTAGTGAAGTTCTAGAAACATGTTTGGGTGGGAAATTCACCTTTGAAAGAACAATTTCCTTTGTTTTCCCTTTCAAGATTTAAAAATGTGCCTATATCTTCTTTTCTAGTTCCTTCCAATTCTTTTCTTGGATTTGAGTGGAACTTGGGTTTTAGAAGGGGTCTCATAGATTCTGAATTGCACTCAGTGTCAACTTTAGTTAAAATCCTAAATGGGGTGGTGTTAGATCCATTAAAAAGGGGGATAAAAGGATTTGGACCTTGTCTCCCTCTGGTGCTTTCTCTTGTGCCTTTCTTTAGAGCTCTTTCACAGTTTTCTATTGGCCTGGGGCAACCTTTTCCAGTAAAGGAAGTTTGGGGTAAACCAATTCCTCCTAGGATAGGAGCTTTCTGTTGGGAAGCTATACTAGAAAGGTATAACACTTGTGACCATCTCCAAAAGAAAAGAACTAATTGGTGTTTATCTCCACATTGGTGCTTTTTTTGTAAAGCTAATGGTGAGAGTTACTGTCACTAATCTCCTGCCCATTTGTTTATGTGATTTGAGATTGGTTTCTCTCTTTGTTTTGTTGCAGATGGACTCCCCCACCAAATGTACAAAGTTTGTTTAGCTCCCTTTCTGTTAGGGGTTAAATAAAAGAGGTAGAGTTCTGTGGAGATGTACAAGGGCTGCTGTTTGTTGGACAACATGGGAAGAAAGGAACCAAAGAATCTTCTCTGAAAGGAAAGAAGTGTAGCATCCATCATTGAAACTATCACTGTTAGGGTAGTTCATTGGGTGAAATCCTTGGAATTATTTGGAGGTATTTCCTCAGATGACCTGTTCAAAAATTGGAAGGAAGTAGCCGATTCAGCTTCCCTTAAGTTTGTGGCTTGAGTGTAAGGGTGTCAATGGACCGGTTTTGGATTGGACCCCATCCAGTCCAAAATCAATTTGGATGGAGTGGATGGACCAACAAGATATATTGGATTGGACCAATCCGGTCCAAAATATTATTAGATTGGATTGGACCTGGTCCGTCCATAACAAATTTTTATTGGATTGGGTTGGATTAAGTCAATATCTGGTCCATTGATATAAGATAAGAATATGTGTCAATGGACTGGGTTTGGGTTGAAACCAATCTAAATCAAAATGAATTTTAACAGATTGGATGGTCCAGACATTGAATTGGACCACTCCAAATTGGTCCAAAACATTCATTGAATTGGATTGGACCTGGTCCATTTATAATGGACTCACATTAGACTGGATCGGATTGGACCAAATCCAGTCCATTGACACCCCTACTTGAGTGGGTGGTTCACTTAGAGCTGAGGTTTTGGCGATAATGAAAGGGATTAAAAGAGTAAAGGAGTTGAATATCAAAAGCTGATTGCTGAGGGAGATTCTACACTAGTTATAGGCTGGCTGCTAGAGGAGAATAAGATATGGAAATTTGCTAATGAAAGAAAGGATGCACAGATAGATGACCAGGGACATGGAAATAAGTCTACTAGGGGTAAAGAGGACTTCAAATTCCTTTGTGGATACACTTGCAAAACAAGGGGTGGGAAGGGAAAGTCTATTTTGGGCTTTGTTGTGATTGATTTCTGTATTGGGGAGAGTTAGGAGTGTTTATCTCTCCCTATGTACTTTATGGTATCTGTCTTATAATTTTAATGAATTTATCAGTTATTGATCAAAAAAAAAAAAAACTGAAAAACCAAACACTCCGGTTTCAAAGAGAAGGAACAGAAAAACAATGAAGATCCATTGAAATTTTATATGCCTTTTTGTTACATTAACTATAAGCACTTAGTGGACTCAAACAATGTTTGATATAGAAGTAGCTTGGGATACCCCATGCTGATCAGATGCTTAGTTCTAGGTAGTTAAAATAAACTAAGGATCAAATGCTATGATCCTTCTGGTAGTTGCTTTTTTAGCATTTCATATCATCCACAAAGTGGACTTTTGGATTGTATGCATGTTTAAATGGTTATTTATTGGGCAGTAGATATAACATTTTCCTTCATAGAATTATATGAGATGCATAAATGTTTATTGGAATTTATAAATCAGGGTGGCAAAGTTCTAACTTGAAAGCTTGGGGGCCACACTCACATACTAGGAACTGGTGACTGCATTTTAAACAACTGTTATGCAATTCATGGTTGTGTTTTTATTAAATAATGTTTTATCTAATTTTGTTTTCCCTGTAGATCTTTGTTGCTAATCCGAACAAGCCATGGGAAATAATTCTTATTTTGGCGAAAAACCATGAAAAACTGCTTGACCTACTTCACAATCTTTCTGTTGGGAAAGGTATCTATACTGATAGGGTGATCCTGATCATTATTGCATTTATTTGAATGATAAGAGAAAAATACCATGGGTATTCATCTTGCAGCATACATCTGAAATATTTTATCAATGGAGGATCCCTTTGTCTGTAGGTCCAGCAACCAGCATGTTCCTACATCCCTTGCATTCATTTTTTTTGGTATCTAATATCCTTGACATGGCCCTAAGAGAAAAAGATATATCGTAAAATGTGGGAGGAGTTGATGGATTCTATAGCTACGATCATCCATTTTTTGTTGAGTTCTAGTTTAGGAAATCATTATTATGATGCTTACTGAGTTGGTCGTCTCTCACATATTTACTTTTATGCCCTTGGTACTTCTCCCTTAAAGTGTCTTCACAGCACTAAGCCACTAATATTGGATGAATTATATTGGTGGGTTTTCTTGCTAGACCATTAGTAACATATTAGCTCCACCACTGTAGGCACTGAAGATGAGCAATTTGAAGAAGAAAAGGACTTGATCATCAAGGAAATTGACAGAATATCTCGCCTACCTAACTTTGTCCGCTAGTACTTTTATTTTCTTGTCTCAAAGTTTTATGTTTGATGATTTCCTTTACTGCCTTCTACATTAATTAATGGAGTTGGTTTGAGGGCTTTCAAAAAGAAAGAAAAAAAAAAAAAGAAAAGAAAAAATAATGGAGTTGGTTTGCAAAAATGATTCAAGATTATGTGGGATATTTCAAAAATTACATACAGTACTGGAATTTTATACAAAAAATACATAGAACGGAAAGGTGTTTTTATTTATTTATGCTTCATTTTCGCATTAAACATGTACAGTATATTTTCTTCTGTATAATGGTGGAGAAACCTTTCTTTTATCAAAAGGTTTGTATTGGCTGACGAGATGCAATTCACTTCCTCATCTTCCTGAAAATTTTTATCAGTTGGGTTTTATTTTGAAAATTTGAGGAATAGTGGAGGAAAAATTTGACATTTCATTTTTTCTCTTAGTGCTTAACATTTAACAATGATGAATTGTCAGAAAACTTTAGAATACTTTAAGACAATATCACTTCATTTGACATTCCTTATTTTAAGAATTTATCTCGTAATTAAAATGGCCCTATGAAAAAAACGAGATGAGTCCTTAAAATAAGGAATGCCAAATGTGGCCTATGTAAATAGTAAGGGTAGAAATAGTCAATTTCTTAAAACCATWAGGATATTTTAAGAAATTTGCCCATATAATAATTGATAATTAGCTTGCCTGCTTTACAGAGATAAAGATCTTTGACAATTAGAATGTACCAGAGAATTGGAAACTGTTATATATCCTAGATGAGATTCTCCAGGTGATTCCATTTATTTGCTGATGTGGCACAGAAGCCATGTCAGCAAAAATGCATCAGCTGGGAAACGTACCGATTCCAGAAAACCTTTTTAATGTCGCTCAAGGCTGGACTTGTCTCCTTTTTGTAGTTAAAATGCCAAGTCCTTGAGGAATGCCAAATGCAGTCTAAATCTCTATTTTAGGTGGCAGAAAAATTCCAGACTCGGGAGACGGCAAATCTTTAATCTGACCACTTTGTTTTCAAAGGAGGTTGTGGGATCCTTAATGGCTGAAACTGAAGCTGGATAGACCACTATATCCTTCTAACTTTGTTATTATTTAGTTATACAACTAAAAGACAATGTAAGAAGTCTAGCCGTTATCAAACGGTCCCTAGTCTGGTCTATTCGGTAATCAATTAGGTTTACTTTTCCAAATGTGCAAGTCAATTTTACAGGAAGGGCTTGACAACAAATCTGTTATCAAGGAAATTTACAAGCTACGGGCTGGACCTGGACCGGGGGGATATTGTCCTAGAAAAAAAAAACTTTTTTTTTTTTTGAAAAGAATAAAAATGTAGTAAACAACGGGTAGTACGTCCCCAAAAGTCATCACAACAAATAAAAAGAGAAGGGGGAAGAGATGAAATGCTGAAATCCAAAGAAGAATAAAGAACCTCACGAGCAAGCCAGTCCTGGAAAAAAAACTATGATACAAAGGATGTCTCACTAATGACTAAACGACTAGATTTGCAATTTTACTCCCTACATCTAATCAAACCAGGACTCATACGTGGTTCTGGTTATGCGGATAATAATCCTAATTGAGCCAACTAGTAGACCTTTTCACGGTAGGCATTTTGGGCTTCATTGATATCGGATCAATAATATATATATGCTTTTGATTTTTGATCAACAAATAATTGATCCTGGTTACAAATGGATCTGCAATTTAAAATTGCCTTAAGCCTCAATCAGATTAACATTAGATTTGATGCTAACTGGCTTATGATTCTTGGATAACCATAATGTAAAAGTGTAAAACTAATGAATCTTAAACGATTGAGCAGCCACCCATTTGTTGGCTTAATCCCCACATTTCTCATTCAGCAMTATAGAATTAATGAATGGACAATCACAATATAAAACTAATAAATTGCTCATTCAGCAATATAGCTCCCATATGTAAATTTTTTTTGGATGAGTTTGTCAACAATAGAAAATTCTTGTACCTGAACTGTCCAACTTGGATTTCATTTTATTCCTACAGCAGTTCAGTGAAAATGAAATAAATTATTAATTTAAATGAAAAAAAAAAGATGAATTGAGTGAAAAACTGAGGTTGAAAACTTTCAAGTATTTATTACATTACTCATCAGTCATCAGTTCTCTTCATCCTTTAAGCTCTCTTACTGTCAGCCAACCAAACTACAATGAAATCCGGCCACAAAGACGCCAGTATGCTCCAGTGTGGAAGAGAGATTTCTCAAACACCCAAATATCACGTACAAGTACCTATACATGCAGCATATGAGGAACAGATACTAGTGAAAATTTGACAATTTCTCTTTGTAATAAAAGAGTATCAACATTTATTTTTTGTATTGTTTATGACAAAAGTTTGGGAGTATACCAAAACTCGATATGATTTACCGATTTCATTTAGTGTTGGTCTTGTGAATCTTTCATGTAGGGTCCAAGAAATGACGAGTGTGGATTTTCCACTTGCCACATTTTAACATATACATGCATATTGGGATCTTGATAAGCTTTTTTGGTGTAAAGATTTTGCATGAAAGTTTTTTGATGATGCCAAGTGGGTTGGTTCAGTTGTAACTTGTCTCTCTCTATCTTCGATGATGTCATATCACCTGTTATTGTAGCCTTTATTTTAATTAATTTGCTTTTCTTATAAAAAAAACAGTTTCTTTTAGATATTCGGTAACCATTTTATGCATGAATGAAGCCCAATAATTGGAAAATATTTTCTCCAACAATTCTATACATGATGGACTGGTCGGCTGGTTATCTACAGATTCTCCACACTCCTATGAAATTAACGCTTAAATGATCACAATCAAAGGTGTTACAGTAGTGCACATTGTTATTACAAGGGTGTCTGCCCCCTAGAAACAGTCTAGGTATTAGGTATATAAGAGAATTAGACTAGGTTACCTGGGTGATTAGCAACATAGGCTATAAAAATAAAATCAAGATTTTTCTTTTTTTTCTATTAGAGCAGCATTAGCAAAATTGTGGTTTGTGGATAATACCTCTTTTGTTTTATCTCCAGCAACAACCACACCTTTTGAATCATATGCCTCAAATTTCTGCAACAGCAATAACAATGAGAAACTGGGAATTGGGAATCAACTAATGAAATCCTTCCATAATTATTGAGTGGAAAACCATGTGAATTTTTTCATCAACTTTAGAATTTTATTCAACACAATGGAGAACCATATGAATATGACTCAAGAGGTTAGATCTTTGACTTCCAGCATCCAGTCTGAATACCTCATTCAGGTAGATCTTAGGTGTGCTAATGCACTGACTGATGAACTTGCTTTGAGGAGYGACTTGTATTAGCAAAGTGCCTTGCCTCGTTAGGAACTCAAAATTGGATCAGTAATCAACATCTAGGTTTTGTCATAAACTTAATTGGTTACTCCAACTATGTAAATCAATGCTTCAAACCACACAAAAAGGTAGGGTGTCACACATTTAATAATAACTTTCAGTGCATAACCAAAAACAAATGTATCCACAATTAGAGCCCCTCAAGGATGTAAAATGCATCTCTCCACCTAGGGATAACATATGGTTCAAGTGTGGTCTGTATACCTGTTTAGCCAGGAACTCAAGTGTAAGCTGTACGAATACTTTGTTGAGGTCATTTCTATCAATGCCAATCTGTGGAACACACAAAATTAGAACCAAATGCAAGAAATCAAGTGTCATTTAACATGGGAAAAGAAATAGCGGGAATGAATCTTGATATAACAACTATTACCATGTTCAGTATCTTAAAGGTTCCCCTTTATTTTTTTAGTAATACAGTGTAAGTTTATACTTGCCTAAGTGTACCGGTTATCATGAAAATGAGCATGAATAGATGAATAAAAAATCTGTCAGCTTGTGTCACATGTGACTACATTGGTACATACTAATAGTCAAAATGTGCACTCTACAAGATCCAAGAAGATCTCATCAGCCAAAAATTGAAACAAGAAACAACCCAAAGGTTATGATATTTAAAGACGCTTTGCATGGCCATTAGGTAGCAAAAAACGATCCATTTAATGCAATCAAGTGGAGAGTCAAACAAGTCACATACATTGGTCAACATAAGTAAAAATATTACAGAGTGGACAAAAGTGTTCATAGTTGTTTTTCACATTCTAGAGGATGTCATCAGTTTTGTTAAATTCTCGGACAAAAAAAATGAGTGCAAGACTTTCTGTATAAAAGTAATAATTTACCCTGTCCTAAGGAAGTATGTCAAATATCCACAAATTAAAAAAATACAGAAACAACACATACTGGGGAGAATGGTATTATATGGTATTCAATCCATTCTTGTGTGAATATTCCTTTTACAGCCTACTGGACTAATAAGCATGTGAAATCATTGAACAACTGAACTTACCAATCGAGCCCGCAGTGTTCGTATTTTAACAACTGGCTCAATCAATTCCCAGTAAACACTACTCCACATAGATTCCCTTTGTTTGATTTCATTCTTGAGTGCCTGAAAATGTCAAATTTAGAAACAATAACATAAATATTAGATAAAAACAGCAATAATACCACTGCAATTTGGGCATAGAAGCATATGATTACAAAAAGAAAATGGAATATAGGAAGAAATGGGGGGAAGGATACAACTAACAATCCATAGGGAGCAGTGAACAAGTAAAATAACAGTATCTTACTGAGTACATTCTGTCTGTAACCACCTTCCTCAATGATTTTTTATCTCCATTTGCCATCAAGGTATTTATCTGGCAAAGTTGCACTAATACATCAGAGGATAAAAAAATACCAATGAACTTTCATACAAGCTTTACAAAAGAATAAAAGTTCCAAAGGAGAACTTCAAAGAAAAAAAGCAATATATCCTGTCAACTGTAAGAAGTATGTTATGATTACGATGCAGTCATTCAAGGACTGTAATTATACCATCGAAAAAGGCATGCCCATAGTATGATACTGTGAAGTTGGTTGTTCATTTCAGTCCTTGAGAAGATGGAAACATGTCAAAAACGTCTGAAAAAAGTCTCCGGTTTTCTTTGTCTTTCTTTTGTGTGTGTGTGTGTGTGTGTGTGTGCAAACACCCTAAAAAACTTTTGAACAAGGATTGACTTCCAGCAAACAATTGAAAAAGGGGGAACACATCAGTTCTTAAGCATTCATTAGCTTCATGAACTGGACAAACTAAGGGATAGAGGGATGTTCTCAGTAGTCGGTAGCAACACACCTATTATGCTGCAATATTTCATGTGCTTGTAGCCTTGTATTTAGGTTTATGTTTAGTTTTGTCAAGCATATTCAGGGGTTTGTGTTATCCACTGAAGCTCAGGGATTTGTTGAGCATATTAAGGGGTTTGTCAAGCATAACAGGGGTTAGCTTAGAATCTTTAAGAGGACTGAAATGTCAGAACTTGGTTTGTAGATACTTCCAGAATTTGCACATTGTTTAAAAAACATTGTCAGAACTTGGTTAGCTTAGAATCTTTAAGAGGACTGAAATGTCAGAAGTTGTTATGATTACAGAAGGGGGAAGAGACAGTTATGGACAAACTATTGTTTAAAAAACATATACATTGGCAAACACCCCCTTGGTCCTTGGTCTTTTGATTTTCTTTCCCCTTATCAAATAGACATATGAGAAAAACAAACAATCAAGGATGATGTTCACTTCAATTTAGAGATCAACTAGTCTAGCTGATAGACAAGGACTACAAAGAAACTAATTGTTTTGGGAAGGTCCATCATGGGGAATGATTGGATCATGTAAAAAGGGATGGAAAGCAGTGGGTGGCTAGCTGGAACTAGCCCAAGGGGTGCTGGGCACGTTTCACATTAGTAATTTAGTATATCATTCTTTCTCCACAATTAATAAAATTTTCAGCTGTTATTGATAAAAAAAAAAATTGCATGTGAGACTCAAGATTGAGGTTTGAACACTGACAGAATTGTGATTAGAGGATTCACTCCTCTGTAAGCCAATCCCCCCCAGCCACCACCACCACCACCACCATAAAAGCATTACATGAGGTTTTGAAATATTGAAAAGTGGTAATGTTGATAAGTGCTGAAACAATCCAAAATACCATGTCGCAACAATTTTTTTTTGATAGATTCTATGTCGCAACAAATTGGCATGCAAGGGTTCCTTGTGATTGTCAGAGAGTTAGTGTTTCTTTGATCTGCRCTGAATTCTAGAAACATTTGTTGCTTCCATTTCTGTTTCTTCTTTATTGGGATCCTTACTAAGGGATCCATTTCTGTTGCTTCCATTTCTGTTTATTCTGATCCCATTGGCATAGGGATTCAATCAGGACTGAAATCATATCTTCCCCTTCCCTGTAGGCATCGGGTTGATGTACTCCTTGGGTTACTCAAAAGTGGAAGAGGCAAACTCACAGGTGGTGCTAGATTGGATGAGAGACGGGGATGAAGGCCCATGGTTGCCACATCATTTCATCAGAGAGGAAGGATACTTTACTGCCAGAGTGAACACCTCATACTGTTGAATTCAGAGATCTGCCCACTATCTTGCCAAATTATATGGCTAGGGAGGGAGCAACCAGGAATGAGGTATACTTGGGCGGTTGGGCCAGATGTTCTGGATTAGTTCACTTTCTGTCATTGATATCCAAGCTCTTTGACTTAGTTCTTGTATATTGCTTTAGCTTTCTGATGTGATTAGTGTGGGTCAGATCTTTCCTTCCTCATTTCTTCTAATTTCAAAACTTTGATCTTACAGCATAGAGTCCTTTTAGTTTTCCATCCTAAAAAAGGTTAGCTTAGAAGTCCATGTCTGTCTTGATTGGATCAAACTTGGATCCATTGATAGCCCTAATTTATACAGCAGAAATTGGGCACATATTTTTGTTTATTATTATCATGGACTCTTCACATCTAAGGGGGAGATTCAACCGCAGTTATATGCTTCTCTAATGATTCATACAGACACTAATATGTAACAAAGCATGGATTTATCATGCACCTGCACAATATAGAGAAAGCTGCAAATGCATTAAGATCAAGCCAAAAGATGTATAAGAGCTGTGTCTTGAATCATGAATTCCAAAGGTTTTGATTCAAATCTTATGTCTGAATCCTTTTCTGTAAAAATCTTATCATTTTTGTTTGAATCCTATGATTTGATTTGATTCATAAATCTTACAATTTATACAATTCTGGCGATTGACGATTCAAATGAATTCAACTAAGAATTAGTTCTCTACTGTGTCATTTTGTTTTGTTTATATTTAGTTCTATCAAGGGTGGCTTGTTTTAAATACCTTACTTGAAATTGATTTATTTACGTTATTTAAGACCATATAATTGAATTTATTTTCCATCATATGTTGGATAAAAAGTCATTGTATGTGGATTACTGGATTATTTGACTTTCAAGTCAAAGTTGATTATATCATCTTAGACTTCTATTGTACAAGTGGTAAGTTCTATTGTTCTATGTATATTTAGCCTTTTAGCGCATATACATACTTTTTTGACAAGTTTGTAAAAAATAGAAATAATCTTACGATTCACAATTTGATTTGATTCAACTTTCTCTACGATTATGATTTTCAGAACATTGGTTGCGTTACTGACAGAAATTAAACCAGTGTAACTTGGACTTCCCCATGAAAAAAAAAAAGTCTCTATATTTCCATCACATAATAGGAGCATAGAATCACCTCCTTGTATAACTGTACAGCCTCTTGATAAAACTGCTTTTTTGAATATCCAGCTTTCCTTAACTTGGCGATGGCATATGCATTCTTGAGCTGAAAAAATAGAAACAAAACAACATATCATCTTTTCTTTCTTGGTAGGTAGGTTTGAATTAGGCTCAGACGTCACAAGCAAGATGGAAAATGCTAGCCAATTCATACACAGGTTCAAGTTCATCAAGTTGTATATGTTTTGAAATGGAGAATGGTAAGGATTTTAAAAGCCTAAAAACATATCTGAATAATGAAGTGAGAAATAATTCATAACTCATATTTGTATGTTTCAGTTCTTACAACATTTATGGACATAATATGACAATTAAAGAAACAAAGAAAACTAACATGAGTGTRTTATGTCCCAGAAACTTCACACACAGTTCTCAGACTCAGAAGAATTCACACAACTCGAACATCAACAAAAGAAACTGGTATTCATTCAGAAGAAAACATTAACAGTTGGTCGGTTCTTCGAGAGACCGCCGGCTCTCCCAATCACTCACAGTATTCTTCGCTCAAGAAAAACATACCTTCCCCCATCCCTCAAAGCCCCTTCTTATACTCTTCTCACAGCATAACTGACTCCCTCTATAAATGCCCAGCCGGCCAAGTTATAAATGCCCAACACTCTTCTTATTCCTAACTGACATAGCTATAAATGCCTCAAGACTCTCCTTATTCCCTTCAGCTATAATTGCCCCCATGTGTTCAATTGTTCAATTATTCCCCCCCTTAGCCGATTGTTGACCTTTCCTCTTCCTGGCATACGTAAGGTTAATTGGGGGCCTATCAGAGGGTACCAATAAAAACAACTAACACGAAGTCATGAGGTATGAATTCATTACTTCTGTTCTCATGCTTATCATAACCACCAGAAAAAGAAAAACCATGAATCAAATGCCATTCGCCGCAGGTTATAATTTGTAAAGTTACTTGTCACAGTCAAACATGAAACTAAATATTGTTTTTTCAATTGATATCAAAGTAAATTTACATGTTTCATAACAATTAACAGAACCCTTTTTCTTTCTATGAGTAACATGTGACAGAACCTGTGAAATGTCAAAGATTCATCATGGCTATGAATGAGAATATAGTAGCACCTGCATTTGGAAATTCTACACTAACACTTTGTAAGCAATTAAATAGTACCTCTATAATGATATCTTCTTTTGTTCTTTTCCAACCACTTCTTGTGAACCATCTGATCAGCAAATTATCAATAGGTCAGTGGGAAAGTAAATCATTATTTCCCTTTTTCTTTTTACTTATTCTTGCTTCTTCATTAATAAATTTCTGATAATTACCAATCAAAAAAATGTGGTGAGTTCACTCTCTAAGACCTAGAAAGTAGGGACGACAGAGTTATAAAGATGCCTTCTGGTCATAAAGATAAAAGTCTTACTAGAGTAAAAAAATTAAACTTTAATAGTTGAGATTGCCATTGTCCAGTTTAGGTTTTGTTATGTTATTAGTTGGCAAATAGTAACATACCTGAAAAATATAAGTTGAAAATTAACACAATATGATTTAATAAAATTGTTATGAAGCAGTATTAAAGTATTTCATTCACATTAAACTCACTTCAAAATTGCTGACAAAAAAAAAAATTAAACTCACTTCAAAATCTCATTAATCTTTAATTGAAGGCCAACTAATAGAATCTACATCTATTCAATGCAGCCAAGAAAACATATGCAACTTAATCAACCTTCTCCAAAATGGAATGGGTTCACGAGGTGCATATGGCTCATAGACAAATCCAGGACTCACCATAGACACTTGTAAAGCGCCCTGCATAAACAAAAGCATAAGAGGCATAAACAACTATCATATCAATCATAGCAAGAAAGACAAATAAGCACATTAGACACATGACCATATTAGCAGAGCACAAATAATGCATTTCCTGAATTGCTGGTATTGTTATATTGTGATAGGAGCAAAAGTGGGGAAATTGTGCTCTTCTAGTGTACTCCTTTGTAATACATTTTGAATTATTTACTTTTTCAGATCCTATATTTCTTTGAATTTTTTGGGTGAGCTAATGATTCTTTGATATATTTTTAGCAGCTAGTACTAAAGGCATTTAAGTACAAAAAGGAAATTTGTATGAAGTTTTACTCCTTTTCACCATTACATGGTTTGGGGAGAGAAAAATGCTTGTATCCTTAATAATCTACCTAGCCCAAAGGGAGTTGTATCATGGAGTTCCATAGGTTACTAGTCTCATGGTCATGGATATTAATTCACAAGGAGTTCAAGGAACCTCAACACTCTTCTTTCCTTAACCTGTTTTTTTTTTTTTCTTTTTTGTAAAATGCATGATCAAACCTCATGTTCCCTTTTTTGGGATCTGAAGGAGATCTTATTAAATAGCATGTTGTTGTACATGGGCCATACTCATACACATATTACACTTCTTTAGTACTTAATACATACGTAGATTATCTCTATTAATTTAATGAATCTTTTCTGTGTTGCTGATCCAAAAAACATACATACTTAGATTATCTTCTTCTAAATAGATGATACACAAAATCTTCAACTATAAAAGTTACTTTCTTCATACTAATCCCAATTAAAGAATATTAATACCAATTGAGTTGACATCCCCAAAGCGCATTTAATCCCAAGTAAAGCTTAGCTATTTCAGCTATAGAAGGAGAGGCCCCTTTGCCCAAAACGAAAATCACCAAAAGGGGGTTCCTTTATTCAAGTGAAGGAAAACTTGAGATGACATTTATTCCTTTCCAGTAAGTGGTTTTTCAGTTGCCAACCAAGCACCACTCTGAGTAGAAAATGGGTGTTCAAGATCACAATATCAAAAGCCAAATAAACTGGCCACTTTAACCATTGAGTACTTTCTCTGGTAAAAAATTTGGTTTGTAAAGAAACAAATATTGACTATGAAGCCCCTTGTGCTCTCCTTGTGGATGTTTAATGTTACTTTATGATGCAATGACATCCAGAAACCAAGGAACCTATCTGCAACCATAATGCCTATTCTGCACTAGCCCCAAATATAGGAGAAAACAGTGTGTCATATGATAATATCAACTGCTAACCTTTCCTATGAGGAAGAAAGAGCCTGATGCTATGCCTAGGTGTATAGGAGGAGCAGGTTGAGCAATCAGTAGGTCAAAGACAATGCCCCAAAGAAGTTTTTCTCACACTGATGGTCAAACTATCAGCAGATACTAGGACCTTTTGTGAACTTAAACTCCTAACAAGTTCTTCAGGTAAGCATTGCATTACCATCAAGTCATCAACCTGAAATGATGAACGCTTGTCTTTCATATCTATCTTCACAAGAGAGTAGATAGTCAAGGGGCAAGAAATTTTATTTCACCACACACACAAACAGACCACCATGTTCTTAATTTAATAAATTCAACTAAGCTGTGCAACAGAATGGGCATCATTGGTGCATCACTAGTAATAAAAAGTGGGTTTTGCCTCAATGTGTTTATATCCAACAATTTATTGAACTCCATCAGTATAGTGTGCCTTGTCCTTGTGTAGTTACAGTGTTACATCGACAACTATGAACATTTACAATCAGAAGTATCCAATGTTTCGCTCACCTCAGTCTCATAGTCATCTCCAGTCCCTGAAAGGATCTAATTTGAAACTACATATCATAAGCACATATGCAATAAATCCCTTTAGTAAATTATGTATCAATTATAAAAACCGAAGTTGCTTAACTTTTTATGTTCAATATAACACTGGAAGCATATTCACACTTAAATAGCAGGAAATGCTATATATTTAATATACAATCAATTCGAAAAATAAAAAACGACATACAAATCAGTTAGGTTAATGAATAATGGATACCATTTGTCGTATTTGAGGAGGTGCTTTCGCTTGTGTCGTTACCAACCTCATGTCATTCACAAAGGCTGATAACTCGGAACCCTAAAAACAGCAAACAAAACATTTATGCATCGCAGTGAAGTTCTGTAATAATTCTCGGAAACATTGAAGATAAACTATATAGGTTTTATATCTCGTAGTGGTTTGAAAATGCTAAGCTCTGAGAAGCTACCATTGCAGAACGAAGTGGATTTGCACTCCCAGGAATCCAAGAAAGATAACCATGATCTTTACGGGAGCAGTTTAAAATGCTCCTGTAAGTAAGTCCTGGAACTGATCACATTGTGCAAATCTAAGTCAGATAACCTGAACTAGAGCCATCAGTATCAGATATAAGAAATGGAAAATAAAAAAAAAAAAAAAAAGAAAAACTATATAATGCTAAAGTTAACAGATAGCGTGTTAGCAATGAAAATAAAAACTCTAACTTCTTTCGGAAGAATTTACCCTTAGAATTGAAATTCGAGTAGCTTCTTGAGCTTCCAAACCTACAAATCCAATCAATTTCAACTCCAAAGAACCACTCCACGTGGCAAAAAGTTTTACAAAAGAAAAAAAAAAAAAAAAAACTAGTCACTTGGCAGGAAAAGCAAAAGAAAAACTGCTTACAGAGACGAAATTTTTCGAATTTCAAGAGATCGATAGAGATGTTGAATCGACGTTGGTCGTCTGAGAGCCATCTGCGATTTGAAATTCTGCTTAAGAAACAAGGTGATTCTAAAAAACTTTCATTCAGCTTGTGATCTGAATGCTATGGTTGACCATCCCTTGCCCGAAGTCTTCTGGAAGAACATTGAAACATCCTGTGAGGACCGAGAAACAGTTCGCACCTGCGAGAGCTTCCGAAAGTGACGAAGTCGAAGGTTTTCGTTTGAAGGGTTTAAGGAGGAAGGATATCATACTATGTTACATATTTAGAACGTTAGTGCAATGTGCGATCGTTGACCCTGATTCCGAGAAACGCATATTTGAACCATCAGATGGTGGGGAGATAAGGTAGGGTTTGGGTTCTACGCGGAACGAGATGACTTTGCCCAGCAGGAGAATCCGTACGATAGACGGGCATGAATAATTGAATACGAAGAAAAGATACGGTTATGGTTTATGAAAAATAATAAAGAAAACAAATAAGTAATGAAAATTCTGAACTGCCGGAAATACATAACAGAGGAAGGTTCTGACCAATCAACCCCCACCCCGGTGAATTTTGATACCGGTTGGTCAGTTACTGTTTTTTCCGGTAGGCTGAGTGCAAATACGAATATTTAGAGCGCAAAATCTAATATTTTGTATTATTTTTTATGTATTTGCAATTTATGTATTTGTACTTTTTCCAAACTGAGCAGAGCAGCAGGCTCATTTGGGAAGAGTACAAATTATACATAGTGCAAATATAAAACATTTATGTTGTAGAACCCCCCTAAAATATATTGATATATTGACCAACCCCGTTGTATCGTAGAATTCCAAGGCCCTGAAAATAACATAATGACTATTTTAATCATAAAAATTTATTATTAGAAAGGACATTTTTGTTCCATTCAAGTATTCACAAATTTCTCCAAAGTGGGAAAGTTATTAACCAAAAAAAAAAGAGCATGGGTTTATTGGTCAATGGAAATCAAAATCCTATTAACCAACTTTCCCCTTCTCAAAATCCAATAAACTAATGCCCCCTATAGAGTAAGTTGAGTTGACCTTTTGAGCTCCGCTTTTTAATATTGTTACTTAAGTTTGTTGCTTATCTTATGCATGCTAGGCTTTAGATTTTTAAGGCCCATTCTTTTGTTTTGGATTTTGAGAGGGCGGAAGTTGGTTAATAGGATTTTGATTCCCATTGGCTAAAATATCCATGTTCTATTTTTAGATTTATGTGGGGTTTACGGAAAAAAATATATATTTTTTCTTGAGAAAATACCAATACTTGGATGAGACAAATTTACCCCTTTTAATTATAATTTTTTATGGCTAAAATGATCATTTTCTTATTTACCTAGAAAATAAAAGAACATGAATAAATGCACTTATCGGGTAAATATGTCTCAAAAAACACTTACTTAGGTAAGTAACTTCCCAAAAAGCGAATGAGGCCTTAGTGTCTATTATTGAGTTTGTTTCTTCTTTGTTGTTAAGGTGTTCACAATAGTGTGATATTTATTGGTTGTCTCTTTTATTGGCTATGTCTATATGTGTATGGTGCAACTCGTGCGTGCCAAGTCGCTGATACCAATTTTTTCATGGGTTGAGCCTGAGTTTTTACATTGTCACTTGGGCAGGTTTGTAAAATTAGTGTGTTTGACCTAAATTTGGGTTGAGGACTTGAATAGCTTGAGCCCAAGCCAAATCTAACCTGAATATATACATATATGCATCTTATTTATATAAAAAAAATGTATTTTTTCTATTTATATATAGGGTTAAATAGTCAAATATCCCTATAGTTTAGCAAATGGACAAAAACTTACCCTATTACTTGAAAAATGACTTAAAGATCCATAAGTGTTTTTTGACAATGAACCATTAGCGTGTCGTTACAATCCGTTCGCATGTGATGTAGGGGTGTAAACGGTATTCAAAAATCCGATTTCGAATTCGATATTCGATATAATTAATCGAATTCGGATAATTCGAATATCTAATCGGTCGAATTCGGATATGACCTGATCCGATTTGATAAATACCCAAATTCAATAAATTATTTAATTCTTATATATTATATATATAATAATTAAGTTAGATAAATAATTTTTATATTTATATACTTTATGTCAATAAAATATTTATTAATTATCTAAAATAATTAATTAATCGAATTCAAATCGAATATTCAAATATTTAATCGGATTCGAATTCAAATATTAATTTTCAATATCCATCGGATATCGAATCGAATTCAGATATCGGCTTATCTAATCGGACTTGAAATCAGATATTACCTGATCCGATTCGATTCAATCCGTTTACACCCCTAATGTGATGTCACATAAGTTCTATAAGTTTCTTAATTCCAAAACTGCCCTTTTTGCGATCAATTTTGCCCTTCATTGTTCTTTAAATTTTCAAAACAAAACCTAACCAATGAAAGAACCCCAAAAAAATTAGATATGTACTTCTCTTTCTACTTTTTCTAATTGATATATGGTGAAAAACACAAAAAAAAAATGTGTTTCAGATGAAAAGAGTCTTGAGAAACATAAAAATTTGTGGTAACTTCAGATCTGGGCGGATCTGATTTTGGGACTTCTCTTTCAAACTTTTGATTCTTTTAATCCGAATAAAATTGAGCAAAGGAGAGGGACTTTGATGTTTTTTTTTTTTTTTTGCAACTTGGTTTTGAATCTTGATGATCTATTAATGATCATCTATCTTTAACGATCTATTAATGCAAGAAACTATTGCGATCATATGAGATTTTTGGTCCATTCTTGTTGAAATTGTGGTAAAAATAAAATGGAAGAAGGAGAAATTGGGGAAAGTGTTAGGTTGTTGGGTTTAGAGTCCAGATGGAATGATGGAACCGAATCGGATTCAGATTCACATCCTTGCACGAAGAGGAGGCGAACAGGGAAGGGCATGGACATATTAGAAGAAGGCTTTTGAGGAAACCCAATAGAATATAGGGCAAATTTCTTAAACTATCCTTATGGTTTAGTTAATTGACTAATCCTATCCTTATTGTTTACATATTGTCTTAGGGTACCCCTGAATTTTCTGATAATTGACTAAATCCTCTTTACCATTAACTCCTGTTAATGGAAAGAAGAAAAATACTATTTTACCCATTATTTTCGTTCACATTTTCAAGCAGTTTGACAACATCAATTAACGGAATCATCGCTGCAGCTGTCGTCGGATATATTCATCTAAGCAGAAAATGGAATCACGTCCCTGAATTTGAATGGAATCGCTGCCATTGAACAGACTCTATTCCGGACTGGGGGGACAGCTCATACTGTGGCAACTCAATATCCTTCTCTAAGAGAGTTAATTTCCAAGGCCATATACCACCTCAACATTTATTAGGCAGGAAGTCGTATTCACAAGCAATCTTATACCCCATAAATAAAACTGTAGTGGGATGGGTGGCCTTTGTTACCCTCTATCGGCTCTGTTTTTCTTCTTATTTACAGTTGCCCAGAATGTATTGGAGATGCAAAGAGTTTTGAAGGAGCTGAAGGGGGCTATTGATTTTGGGTCAGTGATGCTGGAATCTTTGCCTCAATGAGATAGGAACAAGTTTCCTCCAACAAGATCGCCGTCAGAAATCCCTTGTTGCTTCCTCGTTCTCTTCCTCCTTTGCTGCCCTGTCAACCGATCTTGTTTCTAATCCATTTATAAAACTTCCGAATCATCAGCTGCAATGCTGATTGGGAGGTATACAGAATCATCAGCTATAGCTGCAGACCACTTTGTCTGATTCTGATCATTGGACGATGCTGAAAAGGTGGTGTTGTAGCTGATGTATGGAGCTATTGYGATTGTAAGCTCTGAGCCCATGCACAAAGGATGATTGATGTGTTTATTTCTGATTGGGAGGTATAGCTCGTATTACACTTATACATGGGAGGATCAGTCGTGAATGGTTCCTAGGATTGAAAAGCCTCAACAGCAGGAAAGGAGTTCAGCCAATCTGCAAATGTATAGTCTTTGGAGGATGTTTTGATCAGGGACTTGTGGATGTGAGGAATCACGCCTCCACCAGCTATAGTTCCTTTGATCAGTATATCGAGTTCTTCACCCCCTCAAATTGCAAGCTGCAGATGCCTTGGTGTAATATGTTTAACCTTCAGATCCTTGCTGGCATTGCCTGCCAGTTCCAATTCCAAGACTTCTACAGTAAGATACTCCAAGATTGTTGCCCCTACTCTTCCATTAGTTGCAATTCGACTTGGACTTCAGGAGACTATTGATACAACCAACGGGGAATTGCAAGCCTTCTCTAGAAGAGCAAAAGACATGTTTCTTCTTGTCCATTTTGGTGTTCAGAGTTGAGGACGTAATCGGACCTTTCGCCTTTTCCTGACATCTTTCCCACCAAAAAGATTATAGTTTTCAATGATTTAGGAACGGAAAACAAACTTAGAAGTAGTTGCAGAGAGGGATAGAAATAGAGGGAGAGATGAAGAGCGTCATTAACTCGGGGTAGGGAGACTTTCTCCCAAAAATCACTACAAAAACGGTAAAAAGGCCGAAAGGGTATAATCGGAAATTTTGAAAAAAAAGTATCGATTACATGACAGAATATGACAGAAAGTGAACGATGAGAGAGGTTTTAGACAATTATCAGAAAACATAGGGATACTCTAAGACAATATACAAATAGTAATGATAGAGTTAGTCAATTAGCTAAACCATAAGGGTAGTTTAAGAAATTTACCCTAGAATATATTCTCTTGACATTGAAGCAATGAACGTATCTAATTTTCATGATCATCACAATTCACAAGGTAGCAATCGTAGCATAGTTAGGGTCCGTTTGGTTTGAGAACGGGACTGGAATCGGAATCACCTATTCTTGGTGCCTATTTGGTTCAATCAGGAATCAAATTTGAATCCTGATTATTACTGTTTGGTTCAACTAGAAGCTGTAATTGAAATCAGCCAAAAAATTCAACTATATTCCTATTAAAAGAACCTTAAAAAAACCCACTTATAATACACTTTCAACATATACACACATTGGCAACATACTAACAAATGCGTATACGGAGAAAATATGAAAAAATTAAAAGAAAAACATTTAAACAAACAAAAAAAAAATCATTATCCACCATAATTTTTTGTGAAATCATTATTCAGCTCTACATACACAAAAATCATTGTCCAGTTTAAAGAAATCAAATTTTTGAGAAATTGATGATAACTAGAATCCATGCTGATAGCTAAGGTACAATCAAACATAAGTCATTGTACCCTTGCCAATAATAGTCAAACACTAAGGGTATGTTTGTTTACTGAGAAAGGGATGAGAAAAGGGAATATTCCCGAATGATTCTCCCTTTCTTGTTTGTTTGTTGGTAAATAGTGTTTTGGGATGAGAAACAAGAGGGAYGCAAGATCCCAAAATGAAGTGAGTGGGATCGCACCAAAACAGTGCGACCCCGGTGAGAAAAGAAAAAGCTAAGAAAATTGCTCGGGCTTTGTCAAAGCAAGAAGTCGACAGTCTCCTCTCCCTTCGAAGTAGTAATCCAACGACCATATCTCCGGTAGTTTCTCCGGCCATCTCTCTGAAAGGTAACACAAGATCCATGAATCTCTCTCTCTAGCTGTCCTGTTCTACCCTTTTTTGTTGTTTTTTCGGTCTACGGTTCTTTCTTCCCCAACCCCATGTTTTTCCCCTCAGTGGCTGGAAGCTTAGTCATTTTCTTCATTGTCTCCGACAAAGGTTTTTCCGAAATAAAATCACACTCTCCACGAGCATGCGTCCATGTCCAGATCTAACATTTTAACCCCATTTGCGTAGATCACTGAAACTTCAAATCCAATAGGTTTTCTTTATGTCATTACTCACTCTTTTTCTCTCTCATTTTTTGTAAGAAGTGAAGTGTTGAAGAATGAAACTGGTTTCACTGATTTACTTTTTTTTTTGAGTTTCAGCCTTGAGGAGAGATTTACGAAGAATCCAAGTTTCTCCCTCTCATCCGGTTTAGGATACAGAAGGAGCCAGTTTTCCTCCTAGGTGAAGAAGCTTCCACTTCCGCTCCAGCTCTAGACAACGCTATTTCTGTCTGAAGTAAGAAAACTTTGATGATTGAAGTTTTTCTCTTATGCAATTTTCTTTCACAAAACAAAATTCATAAATCCATTTGAATGTTTTGATAACATGAGCTGCATTTGTTTTGTCTTGAATAAAGTGTTCATGAGTCATGATTAATCATCTTAACCATGGGGTTATTCTGGGAAGTATCATGAGTCATGATGCTCAGTCCTTTAATTGTTTCTTTGACTTTATCTTGGCGGTTGTTGATGGACTTATGTCCCCTTGTTCTGATCATCAGCATCCAAATGTAAATATTTGGATGATTAATATTTTCCGATCTGAAGCAGCTTGTATTCAGAGACTTGCACCAGTAGCTTTTKTATAGGATTATAGCGATTTATCTTGGTACAATGATCTCTATGATTGACTATGAACCCAAATGTAAATCATTCTCTCCATGATCTTTACATGTTTGCTATTTAGATGATACAAGAATTTGATTAATGCAAATCAAACCGATGTGTACTGCACAAATTTTTTTGGTGTTTTTTCTTTTAATTTTTCCAGTAGTAGACCTTTGGGTGGATTTGTTAAGCTCAATTTTTTCTAGAAACAAAAGCTGTTTCTCTTCAGTTTGGTTGGGAGCTTGGTCTTTCTTCTGAGTATGTTGAGGGGGATAATAAGGTTATACAGGTTGTACCTAGGTGTGCCAATAAGGCTGCTGACTACTTAGCTAAGTATGGTTTAAATGTCTACAGGGCCTAGACAAAAAGTCCTTTCCTGCAAACAAAGATAGGGAAGTTTTGGAAAGCCGGTATATGCAGGGGTTAAGTAAGAAAGCAGACCAGCGTTAAACATGATTCCTTTGGCAGTTTGTTGGACCCTCTTGGTCAAAAGGAACAGTCACATCTTTGAACATAGTGCATCTTAGAGGATATGTTGGCAAGGAAACTGGCGAGAAGGCTGTAGTCATGGCTGTCTATTCATAAAAGTTTCAGAGGGTCGAGAATTTTCCTCTTGTAAAGTGCTTTCTATAAACAGGAATGCATACTGCCATATAGATCCTATTGTACATTCCCAATATTTGGTGCCTTAGTATACAAGGGTCTTTGTAACTATGTCTTTTGGTTAATACAATTCAATATTTTACACTTACAACAAAAAAGGTACAAAAGGGGGGATCCAAGTAATGATTTGCTAATTTGGTCATTCAGAAAAGTCTTTAAATGAAATGAAATTTGGTTGGGTCTCCAAAATGGCCAAATGTTTTTTAACTTACTTCCCCTTGTTCATGTGGTGTCAATTTTATCAGAAAATCCCTGCTTTCAAAATAAGCATTTTCAGTGGACTAGGATACAAGACTTGTGTGGACTAGGAAAGTGAACGTGTATCCCTTATCTGACGGATGAATTTGTCCATAACCCTTCAATGTAGTAGAGGCAGTAAAGTTGTATAAAAGAAAAAAAAAATAAAAAAGAATAATTAATCTGATTAGACTAACTTTCTCCATCTTTATCTAGTTATCATCAAATGGAAGTTATTTCTTTTTTCTCTATAAGGGTAGAAAAATGTTCAAGGTTGGATGATATGGTTTTTGGTGTTTTCTAATGAAGTTCAATGAAAATAAATGGACTCATTATAATAAGAGTAGCTATATGATTTCCTTCTTATG
>NW_010729089.1:1802481-1830890 GCF_000365185.1 Nelumbo nucifera | reverse complement strand
AAAAAAAAAAAAAAAGACATAGTGAGAAATGATTTTAGGACCATAATTTAACAATAGATATGGCATGAACGAAGTAGTGTGTTGGAACAGGATGTTACGGACCTATATAGTTGGGAGTTGGGACGACTCTTAGTTGAGTTCAGTTGAATTCAATGTTGCAACAATTCTTCTTTTCTTTTAGGGAAAATTTCTTAAACTATCTTTATGGTTTAGCTAATTGGCTAACTCTACCCTTATTATTTACATATTGTCTTAAAGTATCCTTATTACTTATTATTTATGACAATTGATATTATCATTAAGTACTAACGAAAAAGTGAAATGTCAAATTTACCCTTCACTATTTCTCAATTTTTTAAAATAAAATCCCAAACTTGTACTCCACAATGTCAAATGAAAGAATATCGCCAGTTTAGATCTCTCTTACATACAGGTAATGCCCTAATACATCTTTTCTTTATTGGCTTCTTTTTTATACTATCATGTAGCAATGCTACTTTCTTCTCTGTTTATATCCATTTCACTGGCAAATTAATCACCGACAAATTAGAATCATCCCTCCATCATCTATCTATTCCCCCAAAGCTTCCACTTCAACATGGCACCCCAACTTCCCGAGCAAGGTTGCCGGTATTAAATACATGGGGCCTACATCTTTTGTAGTGGGGTACATGAATTTAATACTRGTGTGGAACCTCAGCTTGCTGAACAGTTAAAGCGTTCAACCAATCTGAATTCCAACTTCCCATTCTCCGAGCGTATGAGGAGGAAGTCTTTGTTTTTAGGAGGTGAGGTCAAACGGTGGAGGAACAAAACTGTATGGGTACAGGTTTTTTAAGAGGTGTTGAGGTGAGGTCAAAATGGAGAAGGAATAAAACTGTACAGGTAGAAGTCAAAATGGAGAAGGAATAAAACTGTACAGGTATAAGTCAAAATGGGACCATTCTTTAACCAGCTACCTAACCTTTGAAAGCTTTCATCATTAAGAAAACTGTGCGACTGAATAGCTAGTGAAGACTCTCTTATCACTAGTTATTAATGGGTCAGCTACCTAAAACCTTCAGGGGGTGAAGCAAGACTTCTGATTGTTTGTTGGAAACCTAATTCATATAAATGACTTGGATTGTGTTTTATTGTGATGAGTTATCATTCGGACAAAGGAATTAGAGAAGAGAGAGATAGATCAAAGTCATTTTGATTTTTCGGAATTAGCAATTACACCACCCCTGTACAAAGAGAAGTTCGAAGAAGAGGAGGAGGAGGAAGTAGAAGAAGAACGTTTATTACCTGCATTGATGCTTCTCAATGGTCAATAGAGGCAGAGTTTCTCTCGTCAATTGAAATTGAGAATGAAGGATGTTTCGATCGACCACTTTTCGAATTTTTGTCAAAATGTATTGGGAAACCGAAAGCCCAGATAGACCGTAAGCTTCAGTTGGAGCTTCTCAAATCTAGACCATTTTAAGCTTTTAGAGTCTTTTTGAGATATTGTCTTTTGGTCTAACGAGCTTTCTCGAGCCAAACAGAAAATACCATTTTTGGTCTATCGGATTTCTAAAAGCCCAAAAGATCTTTCAAAAAGATTTGCCAAACAGAGTCTAAGAAAACTGAGCAGCTGAGTAGTTAGTGAAGATTGTTCTGAGATCATTTTCTTCAATTTGGAGACAACGGTCCCCTCTGAAGCTGATCAAGGTCATTGTGTACTATTGGAGTTTGGCACGCTGTTTTTTGTCCCAAAACACTAAAAGAGCTCGTTATCTATTCTACCTTGAATTTGATGAAGACGATTTTGATTTTTGATTCGTGAGTGAAATGGAATCTAGAATGGACTCTATTGCTCCGATAAACTCTATGTTCTTCAATAAAAGGCCATTTTGAGCAAGTTGATTCAAGAGCCCTGACTTAGGGATAGAGGCCTTGCTCTTTTGTTGCATTGAAGCTCTCACAATCTCTATTGACATTGTATGCGATAACCATCGGACGCCTCAAAACCCTCTTAACTCTTATCTTTTAAGACGAATCTTTTAACTTTAAGAGAAAAATGATTGTTCGTTTCCTCTTATCTCTTGTCTCTTAAAATGCAATAATACAATTTTTTATTTTCCAATGATACCCCAGTAAAATGCAAACAAAAACTCTCATATATGGGGTCAAAATGGAAATGTGATAATTTTCAGAATTTAGGCAGTGTTTGGCATCGGTGCCATTTTTTGAGAAAACGGTGCCATGTAGGCGCCATGTCAGAGAAAACGGTGCTGGAAGCAACACCCTCTTGTTTGGTACCATTTTCTCAGGAAAATGTTGCTCTAGACCACGCCTCGGAAAGCGAGAAAGTGTGGTCTAGAGCAATGCCAAATTTGATATTTTTTGGGAAAACAGTGTGTTGCTGCCGGCGATACAATGATGTGGCATTAATGTGGCATCATCTTGGACATTGGATAATAAGATCAATGTTAAAAACGTTGYTGCCAACACTGGTACCAAACAAAACCAGTGCTTTTTTTTCAAGAAATGCCTATGTGGCAGCACCGATTCCAAACAAAAACTAAGAAAATGGTACTAATAACTCCACATACCCAACATTGTTTTTCTCAGAAAATGGTGCAATGTTCCCAGCACCGATGCCGAACACCTATTAGAACAACATCTTTTGCATTGAGAGTTCAGAAGAAATAAAAGTTCACAAATACCAATATAAATCTTAATATAATTATTACACCATCAGATGTTAGACTTCAGAGCAAACAAACAGACCCAAATTCCACCCATTATTACCTATGGGCTCAATGGCTTGGACTCCTTTTGGTTACGAGACTGAGTTTCTCTGAGTTCCTTTGGTTGTGCTTTCTATGCGCATTCTCTATTGTCACCGTCAGCGATAAATATACCCACACATTATTACTTCTAGGTTCAATGGCTTAGACTCCTTTCGGTTATAAGACTGGAGTTTCTCCAAGTTCCTTTGGCTGTGCTTTCCTACGCATTCTCTGATGTCGCCGTCAGCTATAAGTATACCCACACACTGTTACTTCTAGGTTTAATGGCTTGGACTCCTTTCGGTTATGAGACTGGGCTTTCTTCGAGTTCCTTCGGCCGTGTTTCCCTATGCATTCTCTGGTGTCGCCGTCAGCAATAAGTATACCCACACGTTATTACTTCTAGGTTCAATGGCTTGGACTCTTTTCAGTTATGAGACTGGGCTTTCTTCGAGTTCCTTCGGCCGTGCTTCCCCTGCGCATTCTCTGTTGTCGCCGTTAATGATTAGTAGACCATCTTAGTTCTTATGAGCATTGCACCTATGCCAAGTTATCATGTAGTAATGCTACATGATAGGATTTTTTTTTTGTTTATATCTTCATCGATAATAGGATTTTTTTGTATTATTATTGAATGGAAATATCAATTGCTTATAGCTTTTAGGGAAAATTCCCGATTAGTACCTTTACTTTGGGCATAGTGTCATTTTGGTCTTTGAACTTTAAAATGTGACAATTCAGTACTTGAACTTTCAAAATGTGATAATCCAGTACCTGTCATTAACTAGTTATTAACCGGTCGTTTAGTGGGATTTGAAAAAAAACACAAATGCCCTTTGAGTGTCATCTAATTTTCTTTTTCAATCATCCAAACATTGACAAAAAATTAACAGTCCCAAATCCTTTCCTCTTCTATTCAATAAAGTTGGGGTTACCAGACAAGGGTGAGTTAGTCAATTAGCTAAACCATAAGGGTACTTTAAGAAATTTACTCTATATTAATTATGTATATATACATTTATAAATGAAAAATTTTACATATTTTCAATTAATTTTACTCTTAAATTGGGCCATAAAGCCCAATAAAAGATGACTATATAAAAATGTAAGCATAATTCTTTCAAATCCGACCAACTCAATCAAACTTAACATGGCATGAGCAAGAGCCCAACTCTAATTGTGTTAGGTTTTATGTTTGAGTTGGGCCTGGGTTGATAAACTTGGGCTTAATCTTGGGTTATGCTAATCTTTGGCTGTACCTTTAAGACTGGGCAATGGGTTGACCTTTAACCCGACCCACCCAACCAAATTGCACCCCTAATTATGTGTTGGTTTAGGATGGTCATTCATTATCTTTTTGTATTGGTTCAGCTTTATTTATTTCAATGCTTGTTTACCAAAAAAAATCTGAAATATTCTAAAAGATTTTGATTGGATGTAAGGTAGGTCCGGTAGGGTTTTTATGATTTGAGTTGGGTTAGGGTTAACCTCAACGGCTCAACCTGACCTAATCTGGCCTAACTCAACACCCCTATTGACCCATTGAGCTTAATTAACCAACTAGGTCGATTTTCAGTTTAGGCTAGGCTTTTTTTTTGGTAGTTCTGAAGAATGTTATACAAGGCAGGGCATTTCATGACCCCAAAAATCAGAAAAGCAAATTATAGAAAGCTCTCGGGTTAGGCCTGGATTGAAAAAAATTAAGACTCGGTTTGGAAGGAGTACAAATGCAAATTTTTAGGGTGCAAATACATACAAAATAATACAAAGTACAAGGTTTTACACTACAAATTTG
Organism: Nelumbo nucifera; assembly: GCF_000365185.1. The sequence continues at coordinate 1,826,339 of NW_010729089.1, read as the reverse complement.
CATTTATACTCCTTCGAAATTGAAACTAAGGGAAAATTTCTGATTAGTACTCTGTATTTTGGGCCTAGTGTCACTTTGGTCCTTGAACTTTAAAATGTGACAATTCAATACTCTAACTTTCAAAATGTGCCAATCTAGTACGTGTTGTTAATTAGTTGTTAAGTGGTATTTGAAAATACACAAATTTTCTTTGAGTGTCATCTGATTTTCTTTATCGATCATCCAAATTTTGACAAAAAATTAACAATAACAAATCTTTGCCTCTCCTATTCAAGAAAGTTAGAGTCACCATAATGCCTATTGAGACGTGACCCTAACTTTCTTGAATACAAGAGAAAAAGATTTGAGACTTCAATTTTTTATCAATATTTGAATGACACTCAAAGGACATTTGTGTCTTTTCAACTGCTACTTAACGACTTGTTCAAAGGGCATTTATGTCTTTTCAACTGCTACTTAACGACTTATTCAAAGAGCATTTATGTCTTTTCAACTGATACTTAACAATTTATTCAAAAGACATTTGTATCTTTTCAACTGCTACTTAACGACTTGTTAAMAATAAGTACTAAATTAACACATTTTGAATGTTCGGATACTAAATTATCGCTGAAGGTATTAATGGGGAATATCCYAACATTAGCTATGTTGGGATAAAGGAAGAAAAACTTGACCTCGAGCCCATGTATTGGAGCCCAGTACATGCTACTGGATGTAGGTTGACCAAAAAGCCGGCCCATCCCGCAGCTTTTTGTAAGCTCTTGTAAGCTCCTCCAAGGGCCCATGTGGTTCCGGATCTCCTACAAGCAAAATACTCTGCTCATATAACATCTAGCCGTACATTGGAAATATCTTCCCGGGGAGAGATGTTTCCACTTTCCACTTCACAACATGCGGCAGGATTTCTCATGCTTTCAGAGACTGTGTGCAGTGTTTACTCCCGAAGCAGGAATTCCGTCGCCATGACTCGTGAACTTCAACTGACGTTTTTCCTTTCGAATTCGTCCATTACCCTATTGCGCGTTCTTCGTTTCTGCGCTAAATCGCAGACACCAGCAGATCATACCTCATTAAAAAACAGATTTATTTTTTTTCACTGAAACCCAAACCCTAATTTTTCGTCTACTCATTCTCATTATTCTTTATAGTTTATACATGGATTTCTTCAAAACCGTATTCTCAGACGATCCAGAACCAGAACCCTCGGATAACAAGAACCAATCGTCGGTGTCGGGGTCCCCTAAAAGAGAACCGGAGGCAGAAGCAGAAGGGGATTCAGATCACGAAGCTCTACTAGAGGAACACGATTCAAATCCTAATCCTAATACTGATTCTTCAGTAGGTTCTGGTTGGAGTTTCGGTGGCTTCATTAAAACTTTCGCAACAAAATCTGAATCAGTTCTCCAAACGTACCGTCGTGATTTAGAAGAATTCAGTTCTGGCCTTAAGAAGGAGACAGAGGCGATCCGTGAAGCTACCAGTCGCGCCGTAAAGGAGCTTCCGGCGTCGATCGAGGCCGGAGCGTCGGCTGCACAGGAATCGTTCGAGTCAGTTGGGCAAGCCATTGATGTATTCGGAAGCACCGTGTGGCGCGGGACAGCAGAGATCATTTCCCACGGTAAGGATTCACTTCTCGCTGCTGAATCTGAAAGCGACTCTTCTGACAGTCAACATTTAAATAATCAGGCCTTGAGTTCAAGGCGGTATGGTAGATTCGAAGCGCAGGTTCGTGCAATTCAGATCAATTTGAATACTTACTCGGAGGAACCCGATGATTTGGACGACTTCAATAAGTGGAAATCTGGGTTTTTAATTGAAGAGATGGCCGAAGAAATTGAAAAATTATGCAGTGACAATGGGGTTATGGAGGGAATTTATGCGAAGCTTGTTCCCAATGTTGTTGATCATGAGACATTTTGGAGTCGCTATTTTTACAGGGTTTACAAGCTTAAGCAAGTGGAAGATGCTAGAGCTAATCTTGTAAGGAGAGTAATTTCTGGTGAAGAGGAGGGAAGGTTTGAGTTGGGACGTGGATGATGACGATGGCGAAGAAACCAGTGCATCGAATTTGAAGACTGGTACCACGGAGAATAAAGCACCAGAGAAACCTGTCGAGGAATCACAGGTCGGAAGTTCTGAGGTTGTTTCTGAGATGGAAGAGAAGAGAACTGACAGAGAGGTTGGTGAGAGAAGCCAAATTGTGGAATCTGTTAGTGATAATGCGTCTTCTGAGATAGTCTTGTTGGAAGGAAAGGCAGACATGACTCGATTTCATAGTGATGAATCGGTTGCCAAATCTGATGAGAAGATCAGTGAAGGGAAGGCCGACCATGGTGAATCTTGCAAAGACAGTGACTTTTCGGTTGTCTCAAGCCAGCCATTGATGCCCGAGGAGGAGGACATTGGATGGGATGAGATTGAAGATCTTGGCAGTAATTTTGAGAAAAAAGTAACTGTAGGTGGGAGCCCCAATAGAACTGATATACTTAAGCGGTTTAGTGCTGCAGATGAAGAGGAAGATTTAAGTTGGGACATTGAAGATGATGATGAGCCTATTAAACCATGATCGAACTGATACTAGGATAAAAGTGGTTAAAATGCGTTTCATTRTTTTCTGCCCCCTATGGGAATTCTTCCAGGTGTTTATGTGCATCTTTTGATTATGGTTGTTTTGTCAATTTTACTTCGTTTATGATAGTGGGGATTGGATTACTAGCACTTCTTTCAATTCTCTTGGTTGTTCAATTTGGAAAAAAAAATCATGGACATTCTTCCTGTCTTTAGCAGAGATTGAGACTCAAGCTGGGGAAAGGGGATAGATTGCTTCTTTGGAAGGATCCTTGGTGTGGGCAATCCACTCTCTCAGATCAATTCCCACAGCTTTTCCAGATTGCAGAACCCCAGGATGCGTTTATCTGGGAGTGTTATGAAATTAATGAAGGCTCTGTGATCTGGTGCCCTTCCTTCAGAAGGAATTTTCAAGATTGGGAGATTGAAAGCTTCACTGAACTTCTGGAGCTGATTTCCCTTCAGTTTCAGCCCCTAGATCGACTTGTGGAAGATAGCTGGGTATGGAGTTGGAGTTCAGATGGCCAATTTTCTGTGAGATCTTTTGTTAGACATTTGTCTAACCTCAGTCCAGCGGATTTCCCAGCTGCTAAAGTTTGGAATTCTTTAGGTTAGACAGATGTTTAACTAAAACACATTTGTTAAAAAGAGGTATGCAGATCGAGGGATTAGTTTGTATGCTATGTGGTCAAAATCAGGAAGACAGCAGCCATCTGTTCACCCATTGCTCTGTCTCAACAAAAATCTGGAATCACTTTCTTTCAGTACTGTATATTAGCTGGGTCATACCAAGCACTGTGAAGGAGCTGCAGGGACTGTCAAAGCTTGCAGGAAGCATCTGGGAGACCATTCCGGCTGCTGTTATTAGCTCTATATGGACAGAGAGAAACAAAAGGGTTTTCTGTAACACTTTCAAAGATTCAGAAGATCTTATTGCTTTTGTCTTTGGAAAACTCCTGTCTTGGGTCTCGGCTATCAAGGGGTTTTTGACCACCCAATTGGGGGCTAGGATGGGTTCTGGGGATTTCTGGAATTTGTAATGGCTTGAAATCCATGCTGTSTCAACCCAAAAGATATTTTTGGGGGGACTCTCTTGTATTATTATCTCCGATTTAATAAAATTTTACCTTACCTTTAGTAAAAAAAAAAGCAACCATAACAACAACATTACAAAAATAATATGACTTCTGCAAAAAACTGGTTACTGTTATTGAACTTACCCTGTTAATGTAAAACACTTGGACTAGTTGGTTCTTTGTTCACATGTTTGTAGTCAGTTCTGCTTCATAGCTAAGATGGAAATTTTAACTCTTCTTCTAGTGGGTTTGGTTTTTTGTTCAGAAACTCAGCAGGTTCCTTTCTTTTTGGTAAATGTGGCAAGTGTAAAGTGATTTCTGCTCTGTGTGCTGTAGTCTTTGCCATTAGACAGTGTTATTTTTCTGCTGTACAGATGGGTTTTGAGAACATTGTGGTGGAAWGTGACAATGTCTATTATTAGAACCTTAGAAGCTAGATCTTTTGAGCTCCATCTTCGGGTGTGGGGTTTGCTGCATGATATTTATAATCTGTTGCCCAGTGTTAGCTCCTTCAGTTTTTTGTGCAGGCAGGCTAATGGTTCTGCTCATGTTCTGGCAAGCAAAGTGCCTCTGGTGTGGAGGCTAGTTGGTGCTCTCCTCCTAGCTGGCTCGCTCCTTCGATCTTGGAGGACAGCAGCTCTTAGTTCTAGTGTTGTTTGTTGTTTTTTCTTTTCTTTTCTTTCCTTTCTTTTCTCTGTTTTCTCTTCTTTTCTTGTCTGTTAGTTGTTTCACTACCAAAAAAAGCATTGTAGACAACAGCAACATGGCTTCTACCAAAAAACTAATTAGTGTTATTGAACTAGGGATGAAAACTATTTTTCATGTCAATAGGTCGTGATACACCAACATTTTCTTTTTTGTTTTTGCTATATATATTGTATTTCTTTACAAGGTTTTCACCATTCAATTATGGTGGAGTTTGTTTCCACATTCTTGTATGCTGTGTTTGGTTGGACATAAAAACTGTTGCAAAAAAGTTATTTTAGAAAAATATAATTTTCTGCTGTTTGGTTGCCAGTAAAATACTAAGGGAGGCAAAAAAAAAAAAACTATCCAAAACTAGAACAGGTATGCAGTAAAATAATTTGCCTCATTTGAGAGTGCAAGTCATTTTACCTAGAGTCTTGGATGCTTCCTTGAATCATTCTTATTCAATAAAACTTTTGATTTCATGGAAGTCTCTCTTTTCCACCTAAACCTAAAATCTAGTGGTTCATCCCATTACCCTATTTTCCGAGTTTATTTCTAAGTTACTCTCAAACATTAGAAAGTTTAATAAAAATATTTATTTTACCAATTATTTTTCATTCCAATATTTTAACTGCCAAAATATTTTCTGGTATCCAAATGGAGCCATGATAACAGATGAGGTTATGATTGGCATCAATTTCTCTTGTTTCATAAGGCATGGGGGGTTGTTTGTTATTTGCATTTTTTTTGACTGGATCATTTTAGTTTCTTGCACAGGATGAAATCTTCCATTTTTCGATGGTAGAAGCCATTATGAAGTGTTCATTGCATTGATGTTTTGGTCTTGGAGATTGTTCTTTCATTCTTTTCATTATTTAATGATCAAAAGGTTGCATTTTCAGTTAGGAATACTTTCTTATTGCTTCTTGATTGGATAAATTACAATAGTGTTTTGTATTTCCTAAATAATGTGTCGTTTTCTTTACTGAAGGTGTTTATATTTTCATCCTACTGGCCATTATTCTACTGTCTATATTTTCATTCTCTTTGTGTATAAAATTCATTTGTCTTTCCCATGAGTATCTGGTGAAAATGAAAGGATAGTTTCACTGTGATTTGTACCATTGGGTATATAATTGTTCAATTATCATCTTTAGAACAATTTTCTGAGGCCTTCATATTTGTTCCAGAAGTTGTGATGTGCAACATTCTGATGGAATAACCCCAAGGGCATTGTTACTCCAGCAAGCTTTTGAGATTCCAAACTGGAGGTTTTTAAAGAAATCAGGTATTTCAGCATCTCTTGCCCTCTTTGATCTGTTTTGAATCGTTGCCCTGGTAGGGGTGCCAAATGGATGGGATGATCAACCCGTCTACTAACCATCCACACCCACTAATATCCTGTATTTTTAATATCTACATGGGCTGAGACCCAACCTAATCCACCCATTTTGACCCATTTGAATAGTTAAAACAATCTAAATAAATCATTATTGCCACTGCCCCTACCTTTTTGGCTCAAACAAATACAAAAGTTGGACTTCATTAAAAGTTTGATTTTTTTTTGATAGGTAAAAATTGAGGCGAGGGTGATATGCATGGCTTTTTTCATGTAGAAAACCCAAATGAATACCCTAACCAAGACCTTTTTATTTGACCCAATAGATGACTCAACCTATATTCAACTCACATCTGAAATGGGTGGATTATAAGTGGATTGGTTAGGTGGGCCAGGTGGGTTGAGTCTGAAGTTGCCACCCCCTAGCCCCTTGAAATTCCTGGGCCTCARACCGTGAATTGTAAAGTTTCAATTAGATATGAGCTACTCTGTTCGGTTGTTGGCTGATTTTATTTATACCTTGCTATCTGATTTTATGGTGGTAAGGAATTTCATTTTAATGAATACAATCAAACTCAGTGGACTAAAAATAGGATAGACATTCAGACATGTGTGGATTCAGTGTTGCTTCTATAAAAAGGCCATTATGCAATGTTGGTCCCAGCTACCCAGGTCTTGGGAGGGGTGGACCAGATACAGGCCTAACATTCTGCATTTTTAGCATGAAGTAACCAGTCTCAGACCTCAAACCTGTGTTTTCATTCTTGTCATCMGGTAGGCCTCTAACCCCTTCACAGTGGCGTTTATGTCTATTACTTTTTCTTTATTTTTTAATTGTCTTTCTCATGGTAAAAGGGTAGAGAAAAAACAAATGATTGCACTACCTAATTCTGCTGTAAATGTAGACTGGTCATTTTGACTTTATTCTTAGTGTTCATACCTTTTCCATTTGCAATTTAGTCCAAAAGCTCTCTTTCTCTGTTTTTGGTTGCTTGAATTTATGATCATCTCTTTTTATTTATAAATTACTGATCCCATTTATCTATGATGTGTTTCGTCTGCTTCATTTCTTATGTCTATTTGCTGTTAATTTCTTTTCTTTTACACAGTTTAGTTGATTTGTAACTCTAGTTCTTTTTAGTTTGCTATCATGTTTTTTTTTTTGCATAGTTTATACGTGGACTCTCTCTCTCTTTCTCTAACACACACAACAACAACAATGTATAAAAGACAATGTCCTCTCTTTTCCCCAATGATGGTTCTATTTCATCTAAAGGGTCCTCTTTGCTTGAGGCTGAAATGAAGGCCTCTATTTGGTCTTCTGACCTGTTGAAGATGTTTTCCCATGTGAGAAGGTTATGTTTTTCCCCTGATCAGCAACATCAAACATAGAATTTTAGTGACGGGAGAAAAATCATGCATTCCAAAAGATTGGAACAGAAGACATGCAGCAAAGCTGAAGGCTGACACACCTGCATCATAATGTCAAACAAGTTATAGATGCAATCTCAAGCCGGGTGTGCCTCACACTGAAACATCCTTTTTCACTCTTGCCCTTGCTAGAGAATCCACAATACTGTTGGGAGTTCTGGAGCTCAAGTGAAAGAGCAGTTAATATCAGTTGCTAAAACCTTTATTTCCCTGATCAAGTGCCTTAGGAGCCAAGGTCCCTGTGCCCCTGAGGATAGCAATGTGAGAAGGTCCACTCTTCCTTTCCATTCTGGGCCAGAAGTTATACCTTGTGCAGCTGTGAAGAAAAATTTCACCTTAGTCATGATTACCAATGCAGAAAAATAAACCTAACTTAGAACACAAATTTTGATTATCTCCTTTTTGAATAATGATCCTCTGACCTGTGTGAATTTTTTGCTATTAGTTCAAGCTCTGGTATCTTTATGGCTTACATGTTAAGACAATTGTAGTGAGGCCTTGTCATCCTGTGATCATTGTTTGTGTAATGTAATTTTGCAAATGCTTGATTGCAAAGTAGGAGCATTTTCAATTAGGTTTTATTCTTATTGGATTCTTTTATTTCTGCTTCTTTTTCATATGTAAGATGGGCAGCATGCGAGCTAGCCCATACAACCCTTGTTTGTTTTTTTGATTGGCTCCTGTTTTGTTGGCCCTTTAACCTTCTGGTAGCTGAACCAGCCCTTGTGCTTTAGTTTCACCTGGTGAGGGATAATATTTAGAAAAATGGTAATTATATAATTTCTTAATCTTGCAAACCTTACAAATCCGTCTTATATTACTAATTGTGGACCCACCTCAAATGAAACAATGTTCAAGATGCATGGTGTATAGTGGAATGGTGAAACAGGATTCATTTAGTGAGTTCCATATGGTTGGGAYAAGTCTTTGTTGAGTATTTTTGAAGGATCTAACACGACCTCATAGGTAGTATAGAAATGATTTTAAGGCTCATAATTAATGGATATGACACGGAAAAGAGCTGGCGAAACAGGATTCACGTGGCCCACCCCATATAGTTGGGGATTAGATGATGATGATGTCCATGATCATGATCCAACACAACCTCAATTTGTTTGTTTGGTACACATTCACCCATCTGGCCCATTACATAATTGGGAATTCAGGATCACTTCACATTCGTGGGTGGGGTCAAACAAGTGACTTTTGAAATTCTTCTTAGGGTAAATTGCTAAAACCTCTCCTGAAGTTTGGTAAWTGCATTTACCTCTCTTGAACTTTCCAATATAGTTGCAAGTAGACTCCCTTTGTTACAATCCTTTAACAAGAGGCAGAAAAYTATCCAAAATACCCATGAAATTACTATTGAGGTTGGTTTCTACAAAAAAACAAGAACAATAAAATAAAGAGAATTTAAAAGTTACAGTTTATCTTTGAGCAATTGATATGAAGGATTAGTATGGAAGGAGTACAAATATAAATTTGTAGAATGCAAAACCTTGCATTTTGTATTTTTTTTTTATGTATTGTATTGTATATATTTGTATTTGCATTCCTTCCAAACTGAGTCGAAGGGAAATTGGAAAATAAATCAATTTTAGAAAAGAAATTGAAAGGGTTTGGGATAACGATTAATTTGAAGAGAAAATTTGAAAAATAAATATTTTGGTAAAAAGTAACTGCATGAGTATTTTGGACATTTTTATGCCCCTTTTAGAAGATTTTAACAAAAGGGGTTTATTTGCAACTGTCACGAAATTCAGGGGAGGTGATTGCAATYATCAAACTTCGAGGTTTCAGCAATTTACCCTTCTAATGACAATTTGTTTGTTAATTTTCATCTAAGTTAGTAACTTCCAGAGTACAAGACCTTTTCATTGTTTAGACTTGAAAAGAAACAATGGCCTTAAAAGACAAGGTTCAAAGTATCAATGCGTGGGGGCTTCCCGATACGCCCTTACAGGAGGTGTTTCGTGGTCTCAACTCTCGACCCATTCAAAGAGTGAACGGACTTTAAATCAACCCTTCTAAAACAGATTAAAAAAAATGAAAAAAAAAAAAAAACTGTCAACAATGCCCGGTTGTATCGATAATTTTAACCTTGCCTAAAGAGAGAAAATTTTTTTGACATGTTTAATTGCTGGATATGGTAAATTGGTAACCTCCGGAGTATGAGACTATCTTTCTCGTTGTTCCGACTTCAAAACAAGAAATGGCCCTAAAGAGTAAAAGAGACAAGATCGCTCCTCCGGACATGGTAATGATGCAATGCTTATACAATTCTGCCTGGTTATGACGTCTTAATTTTGGATTCTGCTACCTTTTTAATGTTAGTTTGATATGCTAAAAGTGAAACATAGGTGTTGTTAGATGCACTTCTCTTTCCAAATGTCAAAGAAGTCGATTGTATGTAATCTTGTCTATTCAACTTTTGAATGATCAAACTGTTACTATGTGTTTGGTTTGATTGAAAGTACGAGGAAAATTCGTTGAGAAAGTAAACTTTCTCTCAACTCAACTCTGTTTCTTATTTTCTATCAAACCAAACAAAGCCTTGGTTTGAGATGCTTCCAGGTGTACTGGCAATTTTAGATTGCAGTTTTACATTTTATAGACAGACTAGTGGGGACCTGTGTGATGCTTGGGATTTTTTAAGCGAAAGCTAAATAATAGAAAGGGTCATTTACTAAAACACTCTCTATTGTTTCATGGATTTACTAAAATCTACCMTATAGTATGTATTTTATTAAAATACCACTTATAATAATGGATTTAATCAATTTTCCATCAGTTGATAGTGGAAAATGAAAGTGTCAACCCTAATGTTCATTTAAATAAATTTAATCAAAAGAAATGGGCAACCAATCTATTGGCTATATTTGGTCAATTCTCTTTTCTGTACAAAAAGTGTTAAGGGTATTTTTGGAATAAAAAATCATGGGCCCAATGAAAAAACAAACACTCCTTAATAATTATTCATAAGAGTAAATTATTCATAGTCAATTTTCATGACCCTAATAGAAACACATAAGAGTATACAATTGTTTTATATTTTCAACTTTTTAAATAATTAATGATTATTCATACTTTATATACAACTTTTAATAAATTTTTTATAATACAAAAATAACAATAATTAATTTCAGTTAGGTTTATTCATCAAACTGATGAAACTGACCTACCTGATCAACTCGACCTGAGTTGGTCGGTTTTTTAATATTTTAGGTTAGTTTTGGTTCAAAAATTTCTCAACTCGACCAAGTTGGATCAGTTTCGCTTTGGTCATTTGTAAACCAACAAAAATCGGATGACTTGACCATTGATATGTGTTAATATTTTATATTTTAAATATAATTTTTAATATAGAAAAATGGAAAAATTTCTATGTCTAAAAAGTTTTATATCATAAATTTATTTTTTAACAATTGCACTATAGTTTTTAAAATTTAAATTTAATTTTTAAGTTTAAATCTTTTGAACAGACTGACCAAACCAAAAAGCTGACTGAAACCAATACAACCTGAGTGGGTCGGTTTTCACAAATGGTCAGTCGGCTTCAGTTGACCAACTCCCCAACTTGACCAGGTCAAWTTGGTTGACCAAACAACCTACAACCGAATCAAACCAACTCATGAACACTCATAATTTCAGCTAAATCAATAGTCTCATGTTTGATAAATAACAATAATTTAATCTCCAACAATTATTGAAAATTTATAGTAAAAATACACAATTATTGAAAATAATTGACAATAAAAAATACAATAATTACTAAAAATATATTAAATTAGTCAATAAATAATATAATCTCTAATAAATATTAATCAATAAGTTATAAYAAAAATACAATAAGTACAATAAACAAAATTTAAAAATTTCTATAATATTAGTTTAAACCCAACAATTAGTGAAAGTTTTCTGTTAAATAACAAAACAAAAATAAATTTATACATAATTATTGAAAATACATTTATCACAAAAATATTAAATAATTACTAAAATGCAATAAATATTAATATTAGTATATATAATTATATAATAAATATATATTAAGAATTTAAAATTATTATTAATAAATATTATTTTTTATGAAAGTTATTTTCTCGAATTATCAATTGATTTAAGTGAAATTATTTATTTACAATATTATGTAAAAATATTAAATTATTATTAATTTCAATATTATGTTATATTTATTTTTCGACCTTTTTTTTTAAATTTATTACATAACTTCTATATATTAACTAATTTAAAATATAGTTATGTCAAATATTTTGTTATTTAAATTATTTAGTTATTTAAATACTTAAATAATATGTAAAAGATATAATTTTTGAAATTTTAATTATTTATTGAATTTAATAATCCATAAAATTTTAATTTATATTATTATTACATAATTTGATTATTACTTTTGTAAGATATTAAATTATTATTAATTTCAATATCATGTTATAACTATTTTTCTACTTTTAAGATTTTTTTCATTTATTACATAATTTCATTATAATTATTTTTTTCATTTATTACATAATTTCATTATAATTATTTTTTTCACTTATTACATAAAATTTTCTACTTTTAAGAATTTTTTTCGTTTAATTTAATTTATTACATAATTTCATTATTTTTCTACTTTTAAGTAATATGTAAAATATTTAATTTTTTTTTGCCATTTATTGAATTCAATAATCCATAAAATTATAATTTATACTATTAATACACAATTTCTTTAATAATTTTGTAAGATATTAAATTATTATTAATTTCAACATTATGCTATAATTATTTTTCTACTTTTAATAATTTTCTTTAAATTATTACATATTTTTGTTATTTTAACTATTTAAATGTAGTTATGTTAAATATTTAAGTAATATGTAAAATACTTAAATTTTTATTTGAATTTTATTTATTTAAAGCTATTACATATTAGTAAATATTTTGTTATGTAATTATTTATATATTTATATTGTTTTGTTATTTAAGATATTTATTTATTGAAATATTTAAATAATATTTTATTTTTAGTGTTAATTTTTTATTATTTGAATAAAATTTAAATTGATAATCTAGAAAACAGATACATAATTTCGTGATATATTTTATAAAAATATAAAATTATTTTTGTGTTTTTAGTAAATATTTTAAAGTTATTATATAGTTTTCTTAGAATATTTAAATAATTATTAATTTTTTAATCCAAACTTTCTTTAGAAAGATATAGATAAAAGTCGGGGAGAGGATAAATAGGAATTAGAGATAATTTAGGAGAGAAACTCTCGAATAAATTAGAAATAATTTTGGAGATAAATAAGAATTAGAGATAATTTAGAAGAAAAATAGAAATTAGAAATAATTTAGGAGAAAGTGGAGGAGGTAGTTTAGGAGATGAGATTATCTAGGTTATTGGGAAAGTTCATCTCATTGGTTGTTTAAAAAATGACATGGAATAAAAAAATAAAAAAATTCAAAAAAAGGAAAAAATTTCTTGACCGCTTGGTTTATATATAGATAGATAGATAGATGGAATGCTTGTTCTTTGATCAATGAAATATTTCCGACTCTCCGGATAATCTAGGACTCAATGGATTTTGTCGATCCAACAGAACCAAATCAAAATTTGAGTCTGCATTGTCCTAATTGTAATATAGCCTAGTGAGTCTTAGCATGCTTATGTGTGTATATAAGTTTTAGCCGTGTCAATTAATGGGATTTTTTTGGTACCAGCGGATAATTTGAATTTGAAATAGGTGGTTATATATCAGTTTGTAACAGTTGATATCGATTTGTAATGGTTTTACTATGGGTTTGTAATATTTGTTTATGAGTTTGTAATGGTTGAGTATAACTTTGTAACAGTATTTTTGTAGTGGCTAGGGGGGGTGCTCACAGTTGGGGCTTTTTCTTGGACCGAACCAGTACTATCAGTTTTTTGAAAACTGATAACCAAAACCGAATCGAAATCAGTYGATTAACCGGTTGACCGGTTTGGTTAATTGCCAGTTCGGTTTATCAGTTGTTTAAATTTATAATATATATTATAAATATATAATAAAAAATTATATATAATGTATATTTATTAATTTATAATATATATATATATATAATATACATAAATATATATAAAATATATAGAAATATATGTATATTGGCCGGTTCAGTTAATCACCGGGTTTCTATATTGATTAACCGAAACCGAACCGATACCTTCAGTTTTTTAAAAACACTGAAACTGAACCGATTAATTCGATTAACCAATTTTTCGATTCAGCTTCCGTCAGTTTTTGGGTTTTTTTTGCTCACCCCTAGTAGTGATTGAGTATGAATTTGTAACAATTTATACCAGTCACGTATSGATCAGTAATGGTTGAATATATATGCATTTGTCTTTATCGGTTGAGTGTAAGTCATGTTGGTTTCCAATGGTTGAGAATGGGTTTTAAACAGCTGAGAATATAATTCATAGTTTCATACTACCCTTGTCATCAAATACTCTCTTATCTCTCTCTCTTAAAAGAGCAGCACAACTGTCTATCTGATTTATAATCTCTTCATCTAGTTACCCTTGTGGTTTCATGTATGATATGGCGCAGGGTAAACAATAATGGCTATGAATTATGATTATAAACCAGTGTATTGGCACAATGAACTTGGAGAGCTACTGCAACATCATATATTTCTTGGTATGTAAGAGGAAGACACTCAAGTGGCATGCAATTGCAAAGACCAGAGAGCCATGATGTCTCCCTTGCTTGTGTCCTTTTTTTTCCCCTTTTCAATATGAATCTGTCTGCTAGATTGATTGTCCAAATCCAAAGTAGCTAACAAGCTGATACCATGTTACCCCCACAAAGCCAAAGCAAACAAGGATAAGATATAAAAGACAAAATTCAAAAACAGAAATAACTACAAAATTCTACACTCTTCTATGACTAATTCACATTCCTCAAAACTTAATATTATACCCAACCGTTTCTAAACACTGCAGTCTGCACCACGATGGATTATCCATGGGTAGAGGTACGATTGCAGGTGACATCCCTAATCTTCCTAGTTACAGAACAGAAGCACTATGGGTACCCATCTATTCCCTGAATATAGAAACTGGCTTCTCTATTAAACATTATCTGCTCTCCAGAGTACGGAGAGACTCTCTCTCTCTCTCTCTCTCTCTCTCGATTTGTACAGCTCTGGCGTTTAACTAACATCCACTGCATCGACCATTGTCGGAATAAAATGCTCTCTCCAACAGAGGGAAGGTTTTTACTAATGCTTAAAAATGGTCACGCCGTGACTCCTGGATCGGAAGTAGGGTTAACTACTTGAACTTGTGTCTCAATTGGGGAAGGGAGAGCCAGAAGCCTTCCCCTCTGCACACGAGGCGGGAGATGTTTGGTGCTCTTTTTGGAGCTGACCGTCCAAGGCAAGAAAACACCAGTGCCACTGCCGCCCCGTGCGATCCTCCTGGGGCTCATAACCATGGGTCGCATTGGAGCTACCGTGACAAGTGGGCCCCGGACAACTCCCCATTTCGGAACCATATCCAAACCTTCAGTCGTTGTGTATGGCGGTGGCACTCCTGGTTGCCACAGAGTCATGGCTTTAGTCAGGGGAGGGATGGTTGTTGGTTGCTGCATTGGGCTGGTGGTGGTGGTGCTATCCAACCGAACCTTGAAGAATGTGATGCTAACTCTTTTATTTGAACATGGGCATATGACATGCCTTGCCATTTCCGCACTGTTCCCTCGCATGACCAACAGCGACCTGCATACATAGTGTACCAGGAATGGCGCATCATTATCTGTTTGTCAATCATGACTGCAACGTAAAACTTACAGACACAGTGAACACATTTTCCAATCACAATTGCTTTTGCTATCTTCCCTTCAAGCTTTTAGTTAGCCAGCCAACTATTTTTAATTTATAAATCAGTGAAGAAAACCACCCGGAACAGAGAAGATTCACTCGGAGAAAAGTGACTGTCTTAGATTTTCCAGTGCTTTCAATTTTGTCAAGGTGATAGCATTTGATCACTTTCAAATCAAAACCAGATACGCTATGTGATCATAGGACCATGTTGCTTGCGTAGCAATGAGAGAGCCTGTAGGCTGTAGCCCATCATAGGACCATGTTGCTTGCGTAGCAATGAGAGCCTGTAGGCTGTAGCCCATCATATGGTGCATTATGTCTCACCTCTGAATGTTGAAAATCCAAAACTCCAAGTTTGGTCAAACTTAATCAACACTATAGAAAAATACCGAAAAAAAGAAGAGAAAAGTGGTTGGAAGAGAATGTTTTAGGTATACTGAAGGACACTCTGCTCCTAAGAATGGTATCCGGGGTTAGAAGTATTGATATCAGTGGAGGGAAACTGGTCGTGCTGTAGAGGAATTTCTTTGCTGGGATGGAGACATATCACTCCACAAGAGGAGTTTTTAAAAAATATTTTTTCAAGCACACTGTAGTAAACTTCCTTTTTTCTAATAAAAATAAAACAGGGTTTTTGGGTTGACAGGATTGAAGGGAACCAACATATCAAGTTTGATGGTGGCAGGTGCCAGTCATGGCATAAGCACAAAAAAGGTAATGGTTTTGTGAATTCTTCTTTCAAATTCCCATATATTCCAATAGACTGAAGTTTACTAGCATAGTATTATGGGTTTATCTATCCAAATTCCAAATTGTTGCGTCACAAGATTCAAAAAGAAAGCAATGAGTTCAAGGAATCTCTTGTACATACCCTTCTTTAAGAGAAAGCATGAGCGAACCTTTGAAGTTCCCATTGTGATTTACAAGAACCCGGCCAAAAGCCATGGTGGATTCAGAAAGGAGAAGGGTGGAGATGGGTTGGTCCAAATGTGGTGGCTTCAGGTAAGGTTGTGAGTATTCTCCCTGCAAAAAGAATAATAATAAATTTCCTGGTTCCTTTGAAACAAAATCAAGGTGCAAAAGCAAAACAGAGGAATTATACATCCTTCCACTTCTCTCATTCAAGTGTGTTCTATGAAAAGAAATAACCAAATGTGGATACCTCGTCAAAGAAGTTAATAATGCAGCTATTGGGTTTTCTACTTTCTGGTATGAGACGCCAGTGTACCAGGTTATCAATGACTGCTTGGAGAACTGATGGAATTGGTTCGATGTCACCTGTAAACAAAGGAGCCTTATTTCTGAAACTTCCTAAAATATGTTATTGAATGAAAAATGCGGAACAGTGACTTCAATTTCTGAAGGACAGACTTGGGTTTTGTGGGAGTAAAGCCAAAACATCCGAGTTCTAAAGTTTGTCTTACACTTGTGGACTTTACTTGTTGCTTCATCTTTGATCTGTCCGAAAATTGGAACTCCTAGCTGAATTAGCTCTCTTTTGTTCCCCTTCAATTGCTTATTGAACAAGATAAATGTTTCACCTGTGTTCAATATAACATCCGGAATTTCAAAAAAGGATATTAGTCATCAACTTTTTTCTCGCCAAACAATTCGATGCAACTTATAAATGGACATGAATTCCCGAAGCAGGGAATCTGCAAATGAAACAAAGAGTGTGAACAACATGAACTGGGTTTAATCACCAAGAGAATGAGAAACCAATGATGTAATTCTTGAAAGGAACTGGAATGGGAAGATCCACCTGAGAGCTCTCCATTCCGACCAGCAGTGCGGAGCTCATTTAGGAAGTCATCGAGCTTTGAAAGTTCAGAATCGGTGAAAATGTCTTCATACAGCTTGAGACCTTTCACGACGTTGACCTGCCAGACACAATCAAGAGTTCAAGACTTGACTACAGGCATCAGGGAAGCTACAATGTTCTTCTACCTTCAAATAAAGGAAAAGCAAAAATTGTAATCAATAACAGAGAAGATAGAACTCACCATATGCCCTTTCACTGGCTCCTTGGCTATGAAACCTTTAGTTGTCTTTATCCTGGCACGTCGTGTCTCGCAGTCCTCATGGTTGGAGCATATCCGAATGTTCTCCAAGGGAAGCTGCTCTTCTTGACATCCTACTGAGAGAAACAGAGCCAGAGGCTCATTATTGCAACAACCAAGGTGTAAAAAAGAAATGAACCGAATCTGAAATCGGTGAAAAAGGAAAGCTTTGCTTCTTTTTTAATGAAAAAATCTTGTTTTCCGTGTAACTTTTGATTGGGTCCAGAGAATTAGAAAATATTGAGTCAATTTGTTCATGAACTTCCAAATTCTAAAGTTAAAGATTTCTATTAAAACACGGCAACTAGAAGTCTAGAGGCTAGAGCTTGGAAATTAGAAAGAGGACACTGGTTGGTAGGTCCTGACTTCTGAGTTCGTTGTTTTTTGTTTCAGCTTACTTTCAGGGGAACCGGGCGAGTTGACTCGGATGGGAGAACGAGTCTCACGAATCCTCGTAGGCTCGTGGTCGTTTTTTGATAGGTATAAAATAAAAATGTTTTTAAAAATAATCGAGTAAACATAAAATCATCCAAAAAAAGAAAAGAAAAAACCGAGTTTTGATCAGAAGCCATGAGAACCGGAGGCAATAATGCGTAAAAAAAATGCAAATCTTTTCTTTTGTTTTTCTAAAACTAGTTTTGATCAGTGTTCAATCCCGAGATAACGGAATCAGAAAATTTTCATGCCGATTATTGTTGTAGATCAAAAGGATTCAAAACTTACTCTGTAGTTCTCTTTCTTGTTTGGAGAACAAAAAMTGGCAAAAATAAAATGTGAATTTGGATTTGACAGGTATAGAAAGAAATCGATTTTTGCGGAGCCAGAGATTGCACCTCTCAATAACGCAATCGATGTACGGTCGCAAAACAGAAAGATCGACAAAAAGTGATTAAGATTTAAGCACTGATGGTCGTTCAAAGATCAGAAATTGTTCATTTAACGAATTTCGAACTCGGAGCGCAATACAAAAAATGGTTTCGATGATCTCCCGCATTGATAACTGTCGAAAAAAGATCGAAATGTACTCACCTCCGCCTTCAACAACCTTAAGAAGATTTGATGAATCATCTTTAGACGACTCTTCTTCCACCACCACTTCATCACTGCCTTCACCGTCACTCTGCTTCAATTCCTCCAAAGAGTCTATTTTCACCTCCTCAACTTTATCTTTAACTTCCCTACAACTCTCTTTGTCCTCCTTAGACGAAACCCTAACTTGTTCACTCTTCATCATCTCTTCCCCCTCCCTCTTATTCACCTTGGAAGCCGCAACTTTCCGGAGCTCCAGCGCTACGTCGGCTATTGAGTAATACTTCTGCATATGAAGGATAGGGATCCAGTTCAACCGCCTCCTGTGAATCGCTGCAAACACCGACTCGTAGTCAGCAGTTCCGTTACCAAAGAGGGCATCCATCTGTGTCAAGTGGTTGCAGAGCGCGTCGATGATGGCGTTCGCTGCCGCGAATTCTCCCCTGAACCAAGCGATAATCGCGTCCCTGGCAAACGTCTCCGTTGGCATTTGTGTTTGCATAGGCAACACTGATGCCATTGGGATTCGATCGGACGGTGGTGCAGGCCCGGCCGCCGTTGGCATCGGTGGATCTTCTGGTCGTCCTCTCCTTATCGTATCGTATCGTGTCGGATTGTAGGCAGTGCCGGAAACGCTACGGGAACCTATCGAGTTTATTAGTTGAGAGCTGAGAGCCAAAAAGAAGGAAGGTGAAAGCGAGGGGATTGTGGTGAGGGTTTAGGTGGTTATATAGATGTTCAGTGTTGTCCGTACTCTTTGGGTCCACATGTTGACGTGTCAAGTGCTAGAACGTGTGATGTGGCACGATGAGGTGGAGTCATATGGGTCTGCAACTCTGCATTGTTAGATGGAAGGGAGGTTGGAACTTGGAATCGGGTGGGTCGGGACTCGGGCTTTAAGCTAACTAAAGGAGTGCGAAGTTACTTAAATGACCTTAGAAGGTTGAAGTGGGTAAGCGTTAGAATCGTTTGTTGCACGTGGCTATTCTGATTGGTGGAATGGAAAGTTTATTGAGGAGGTGGACAAAATTTTCTAAAAAGGACTGAGCGTGGTGATGACTGATGAGGAGGCAGTTTTAAGCTAAGTGTAACGCGACGAATCTGATGCCCCATTTTCCTCGATGAATCAAGACCGTTCAGTGAAACCGAGACTCTCCATCTAGTCCTTTTAACTTGGATCATTTAGCGCATGCATACGGCCCCTTGTRMCTCGTCGAGCGATCTTGAATGGGTCCTACCCGCAATAACGGGTCAATGATCTAGTTTTGTAGCTAGTTAGTGCTACAATGAGGGGCCCAGCAATCAATTGTAAGACTATAATAATGGTATAACAACCATAATGCTCCGTTGGAGCACAGAACCTTGACTGGTTGGCCGTCGGACAGTTTGGAAATTGGAACAGCTAGAGTTACCGAGACGTAACGACACGATCAATGCATGGATAAATGGGTTGATCTTGACCTTTCTTTTGCGGTTTGGGTCACGGATATTGGATTGGGACCCACTTACGATGGATTCCTGGAAGCTTCGTGCATAAGATAGTCACTCCTTGAAACTTGGAGGGATTGACAGTGGAGAGTGGAGACCATCGGACGGCGGAGGACCCATCTCTCCCGAATCCTATATTTAGTCCAGATTCTAGAATCAGTAAACAAATATGAGGTCCTCTTCCCGAGCCCGAATCTCCTACCAACAAAAATATGTTCTAGCCCTCTACCAAMATGATCTAACACCGCATATCTCATTTTTATAGTAGATCCCACTTTTATATGGTGAGTCTTAATTTCATGGTGAATATGCGGTGTTAGATGAAGTTCGTAGGGATTGGAACGTGTTTGATTGGTAGGAAGTCCCAATTCCCTCTTCCCATCCATCGTTTACGATGACGTGAACAACCCATACAGGTCCCACTCCCACCACAGGCCCACAGCGCAACAAACGCTGATTAGTTCCGGGCATTGGTGATGGGTCGGAGTTGTAAAAAGACAAAACATTAATTCCTTTTAATGATGTATAGAGTAGGCTCTTTTTTTTTTTTTTTTTTTTTTATGATTCGATGAAAGGGTAGTTGATTTCGTGATCACCAAATCGCCCACAAGGATAGTTGAACCCGGTCCGGTTCTCGCCCTCGACTTGACTTGCCAGTGGTTCAAAACCCTAATCTAGGTAGCTAACCAAATAATGTGAAAAAGAGGCAAGGTGTCTTATATTCCCCGCAGTTTGGAAGAAGAGTTGGTGGAAGACCAATGACATGATTAAAAGACGCCTCACACAATTTCCCCCCTGAAGCAATGGAATTTTCAAAATCCTCTGCACGCTCTTGGAAAATTTKGAGAGACAATCCTTGATAGTTGTTAGTTGGTAGCTAGATTGTTCAACTATGACCTCAGAATGATGCTTGAAGAAGACTTATTAGAAAGTGTAGAGCCACACCTCTGGAGTATATTTAAACTTTTTAGAGTTTAATAAAACACAATGATGTTAAATTTTGATTTCAATCAGTCAAATTAAAGACATCTTATTTTTCATAGATTAGTAAGTATGTATGTACTCTGCACGTGGCAGTTTTTGATGATACTGGTAATAATAAATAATATATTTTTAAATTTTTCTACAATTTATTTATATTTTTATTTATAAAAATTATTTTTATTTTATTAGATTTATTTTTGTTTAACTAATACGATGAATRTACGATATTAGAGATGTGTCTAAATGTTTTCTATAAAAAGGAAATCAACTCCATTTTTATGTGTTTTAAATTTGTATTTTGTTTATATCATCTATAAAAATAATTATTCTTTGTACACTTATTTTTTAATATAATTAATTAATGTAGGACTCAATGAAAGAATGGGAGCTAATGCCCTAAACATAATACTTAATGAGAGGAAACTGAACGCGAAGAAATGTAGTAATTCAAATTACATTTTGTGCCCTCACAATTAGAGAAGAACCAAATTCAAAAATTGGGGTATTTTAGTAAAGAATACGATTTAATGAATGTTAATGAGAGTTCATACTTTAAATATAAGGTTTAATGGTAAGAAAAATGGTTGTGCAAATTACATTTCTATCCTTACAGTCAGAGAGGGACTAAATTCAAAAATTGGGACATTTTAGTCAAATAAAAATTTTACACTCCTATTCACACTTTTAATAGCAGTATAAATTTACATTTCAAAAAGTGTACACCAGCTGCGTTTGGAAATGATGAAAATAAGTGTGAATGCAAATATGTAGAGTGTAAAACGGTTCATTCATATAAATTGCAAAATTGGGTTAGTTTTGCATTGACAAATTTACCTTCTTATCAAATAGATTTTAGCTATAATGGATGCAAACATGAATTCCAATAAAGCCTATACTTTTTTTTATCAAAAGCCCATTTGAATGCAAATTTACATCTTTTTTATTGAGGTTGAGTTTGGAAGGAGTACAAATGCAAATATGTAGAGTGCCAAACCTTATATTTTGTATGTATTTACATTGTACATATTTGCATTTGTACTGTTTCCAAACTGAGCCTGATGTACTTTTACATATTATTATCAATGTAAATACGCATTGGTCTGTCATTTGTCAATGCATAAATATAATGTGGCCAAACATAGGCAAAAGTGAACCCCAGTGCAAATTTACCCTGAACTAGGATTTRCACTCCATTTGCATCATTTCCAAATGCAGCCCTCATTTTTAACAAGGTATACTTTTGACGTTCTTCACTTTCTTTTGCAATTTGATGACATGGCATACTTTCTTTAAAATTAAAAGTAAAAGTTGTTTCCCTAATTAGGCTTGTTTTAAGGAATGACAACGAGTCGGGTTGGGGGTGGGGGTGGTGGGACACCTCCTCCCTATCCCTATTCTATAGCCTAGATCCATATGTTGTGACACTCACTCTCCATTGAAGATGGGAAATCTTTGAATTTTCTTCACCCCAAGCCAATCACCTAAAAAGTACATCCAATTTAGAGGTATTTTAAAAATAGGATTATGGGAATTTATAGTTAATGCTGCTCAATCCAAGGTGGTGCACGAATTGAGGAGAGCAACTAGATATTCCTTGTTGGTAGGGCAGGGCCGAGATACAAGGATGAGACCGCGCTTTAAGACTTGTGATCAAGAGAGGAGAAGTCAGAGGCCCAAGGAGTTATCCCTGGGTAGATACTCCGACGCTCAAGTCAATAGGAGGTGATGGATGGTCGGGCCAAGCTATAGGAATGCTGGTTTGAGAAGAATAGTAATATGGGTGTCAAAAGTGGGATCCCTTACCTTGAGCATGGAGTACCTTCTTATAACCGAAGATCCGTGTCCTGGTCAGATTGGGCTTCCGAGGTTGTCGGGATGAGGTTAGCCGTCGAGGTATTCTGGATAGAGTCTCATTCCCCAATGGAGTTGTCTTCCTTACCCCTCTTTATCCATGGTTGTGCTCATCCGTGTGGCGTGTGGTTGACATGGCTGAAAGAACAAGATGGGGGGCCACAATGATAGCATAGCTTGGCCGAGCTATGTTGACGTGGTCGGGCGATGACTGGGCCACATATCTCTCAGGACTAGCTCAACCATGATCCAAACACCACTCCCCTAGTTCTAGAGCTGAGGAGGGGAAGTGCTCGGTTTAAAGTGTTGCACGGTCGCGTAGCTTAGTAGAGCGCCGAGGTATCGAACTGAGTTTCGAGGTCCATCTCCCTGGTGGGGATGAGGAACGACTCTTTGGTTCCCGGTGAAAGTCAAGCTTCAGTGTTGAGGTCACTGTGATGCTCGACCATGGTGTGTCGAGCTCTGGAGTTTGGTTTGAACTTTCGAAGTTGAGGCCACTGTGATGCTCGACCATGGTGTGTCGAGCTCTGGAGTTTGGTTCGAACTTTTGAAGTTGAGGCCGCTGTGATGCTTGACCATGATGTGCTGAGCTCCGGAGTCGGGGCTTAGCCCGGTTGGGCACCGAGGAAAGGCTTTCTGTTGCCGATGGGAGGCCGATCTTCAGAGTTAGAGGTCGTTCTGATGCTCGGCCATGGTGCGCTGAGCTACGACGTTGGGGATTGTGATGCTTGGCCAAGGTATGCCGAGCTTTGAAGTTGAGGGCCTCAAAAGTGCCGAGCTACGAAGCTAGGGCTATTGTGATGCTTGGCCCTGGTATGATGAGCTTCAAAGTTGAGGGCCTCAGAGGTGCCGAGATACGG
This sequence comes from Nelumbo nucifera, assembly GCF_000365185.1. The sequence continues at coordinate 1,803,091 of NW_010729089.1, read as the reverse complement.
AGCCAGGGTCTTTGCTCTTCAGCTGAGGAACTTGCACTTGAACTTTTGAAATTTGAGCACCACTCTCCCAATTCCGAAGTCGAAGAGTGGGGTGCTCAGTTGAGGCACAACGAGGCCTCCTTTGGTCGGAATTTTCTATTGGGCATTCTGAAGAAACCAGAGGGACTGGTTGACCCTGTGGTCTTGGGCGAACCTCGAGCATCTGCGATGTTGGTTGGACCACAACTACAGGGTGGTCCGGGGCAATTAATGCCCTGGCCGTTGCTTGTCAAGGTCGTCGCTTCAGTTCTCAAGGCCTTGCGCGTGTGGTAACAGTCGCGTCGATTGGTCTTCCCGAGCTTTGTCAAGGCGACACTTGATCCTCACTGTAGATCTAGCATCGATTAATGTTTCTGTGGGCTATAAGAAGGGGTGGATAGGCATTTCCCCTTTGCCATTTGCGAGAGGAGTTGCTTGGATAGCTCGACGGGGTGTTGTCAGCATTGCTCGACATTTTGTTTTTATTCCTCGGCTTCAAGCTCGGTAAGATGTCTTCCTCTTCTTCCGCTTCTAGCTCTTCTGGTTCTAGTGAGTTCGAGGTTGGGGCTTTCGAGGATGTTGAGGTTGAGGA
>NW_010729089.1:1751265-1801976 GCF_000365185.1 Nelumbo nucifera | reverse complement strand
CTGATGCCGAACTCCTTTAGGTTTTTGGTTGGCCTTTTGTCCTACTGTGCCGTTCATGATATCGAGTTGACCCTGGGTATGCCGCTCTTCTTTGAAGCACTGGAAGGAGACTTTCTTCTTTGTCCACTGCCCTGGGGGCCTCCCCTTCCCGGTCGCGCTACAAAAGCCGAGAACGAGAGTGCCCCAACCTCAATGGTTTGTACTTACTTGGGAGGAGAGGTCRGCCCTGAGCATGACCCACGAGATAGACGTATCTGCGTATACATGCTCGGAGATGTTGGTGCTCGGCGGGCTGATGCGTAGGGTGGCTGGTCCGTCCTTTTCGTTGCTCTGTTTGCTCGTACTTCCTTTGCTTCTTTGATCTTGTACTTATTGTCGTGCTTCCGCAGTGTAGGTATAGAAAGGGCAAGTGAGAAGGAAATTGTATGTCGGATGAAGGAGAATCACCAGAGGCAGAACCGGGCTGGCACACCATCACAGGTCCGTCCCAAGGTAGTTCCTCCTCCGAGGTCTTCTGAGAGGGCGTCTCRTTGCCAAAAAAGAGCTCGACGACAGGGGAATGACGATGAGGATGTTGTGGTCGTGAATCCTGAGGAAGCTCGCCAGGTTGCCTTCCCTTTACGAGTTGAGGTGGGGAGCAGCAACTTTGATATTCATGTGCTGCGTTGGATGGTCCGCAACCAGGACGGGCTAGAGACCCCCAAAGTTTCCGAGCAGTTGCTCCATGGGATGATGACGGCGTATGTCACCGAAGAGGCTGGAAACACTAGGAGCAACACCCTAGAGTGCTCACTTATTTGGGCTGTGGCTCAGGTAAGTTCATGCTTGCCTTTGTTGTTTTAAGCATGTTTCTTCATAATAACAATGCTTCTTGTGTCTATAGAAAGCATGCTCTGCAATTTTCATGGTTGATCGTCTTCGTGAGTTGCGGCGATGGTACGAGAAGGAGCATACCATGTACCTACAATTGAAGGCCCAATTGGTCGAGCTTCTGGCGGTTGGGGAGCGATCCGATGCATTAGAGAAGGAGGTGGCTGAGCTGAAGGATTGGTTGATCGAGCAAGTGGAGTTGGTCTTTGGCCTGAAGCACGAGATTACTGAACTGAAAGTAGAGAGGTACAAGAACTTGGTGGAGCTTCTGCAGGACATGGATCGGTATGCTTCAGATTCCTTCAAGGCTGGGTTCAACGTCTTCCGGTGGAGAGCACTGCGCCACTGTCCTGAGCTAGCCAGTGTTGCATAGACTTGGGAGGCCTACGACAATGAAACACCCACAACCTTGGATGAATTTGTTGATGAGGAGGGCAGAGGTGGTGATGATGATGAAGATGGTGGTGACGAGGCTGCTAATCTCCCTTCCACGGACTGAACTGTTGTGGGTTCCTTTCTCTCTGCTTTTTTGTTCCTGTAATGGCGCGTTCACTTGTTGTACTGGCTATTTAACTTAATGAAAATTTATGGTTCTAAACTTGTGTGCAATCATTTTTYTCTCTCTCTTTTTTTCCTTTTTTTTGGTTCCTCGGCCTTACCTTGGCCGAGATCTTCAGCCTACGACTGTTGAAGCAAGAGTGTATTTCGAGTTCTCATCTTTGGGATGCTTAGTTTCCAGTCTCGGGAGCCTTTGGGGCCCTTTGAGGGCTAGCCGTTGCTCGACTAGCTCTAACCGATTTAGTCGGTAGGTGGGCAGAGTTTGATGACCGTCCTCAGGTCTTGATGGGTGGGAGCATTCTTCTCCGCTTTAGGCTCAGGCCGTGGGAAGCTGAGTCAAGTTGGCCAGAAATATGTTGCCGAGCTTTGCGTTGTGGGCTCGGACCGTTCGGAGGTCAGCTGGTCAGTGAGTTGTACCAAGCTACACATGTGTTGTGCAATCGTGTAGCTCGGTTTTGTAGCTTGGTTGTGTAGCACGGTTGTGCAGCTCGGTAGTGTAGTGTGGTGCTCATGTAGTGGTGTGTGTGTGCTGTGTGGTGTGCGTGCATGTGGTGTGTCGGGCACTTAACACTTTGCTTGAACAAGGTGCTCTTTATTATCATCAAATCATTGATAGTACATCTGAAGGTTTCATGTGTTCTAACTCCTCTATTGGTTGACCATCAAGGTCTTTGAGCTTGTAGGTGCCCGGACCAAGAACCTTGGTGACTCTATGTGGCCCTTCCCAATTTGGTCTGAGCTTGCCTTCCCCGGGCATGAGCACAATGACATTGCAGAGGACGAGGTCACCTGTCTTGAACTTGCGTCTTCTAAGTTTGGTGTTGTAGTATTTTGCCATCCTCTGCTGTTGTGCTACCATCTTGACATGTGCTCGGTCCTAAGCTTCCTCGATCAGGTCTAACTCTGTGCGAAGGTCCTCGTTGTTCTGGTCCTCATCGAAGAGTTCGGCCCGGAGGTTTGGAGAGCCAATCTCTATAGGTACCATAGCTTTGGCTCTGTAGGTTAGGCTGAAGGGTGTCTCAACGATGGCTATCTGTGGGATAATCCTATATGCTAGAGTATGCTCGGCAGTTCCTTGACCCACCTCCCCTTGGCCTGGTCTAACCGAGTCTTTAGGCCTTGCAATAAAGTTTGGTTGGTTACTTTGGTTTGCCCATTGCTTTGGGGTTGGTGTACGATAGTGGTCCGATGATTGATCTTCAAGTCGAAGCAGAGGGCTTCGAACTTTTGGTCGGTGAAATGTGTCCCATTATCTGTGATGAGGACGTGTGGAATACCAAATCGACAGACAATACTTTGCTAGAAAAAGTTTCGGGTATTGTGCGCAATAATGCGCGCCAGAGCTTCGATTTCCACCCATTTAGTGAAGTAATCCACCGCCACCAGAAGGAACTTTTTTCTGAATGATCGCGGTGGGGAAGGGGCCGACTGAAGGCTTTTGTTCTCTGAGCTCCCAGGTCTAGGGCAAGGTGTAGTCCGGTGATCAAGGCCTCATACACAGACTCATTGTTGGATGCTTTAAACTCGAACTTGAGAAAATGCTTTAATACCGTGCTATCTGGACCGAGGAGAATGAGGCCAACACCGTTGCCTTGCTGATTTGATGAGCCATCCACACGCAAGGCCCATACTTGTGGCGGCGGGGTAGGATCCTCGGCAGTGAATGTGCATTCGACAATGAAGTTGGCTAGGGAAAGAGCTTTGATCGTGGGCCGGGGTGCGTATTCGATGTCGAATTTACTTAGCTCTACGCTTCATTTGATAAAGAGGCCAGATGCTTCCGACCTTTGGAGGACTTGTTTGAGCAGTTGGTTGGTGAGCACTCGAATATTGTAGGCCTGAAAGTATGACCTGTGCTTTCTAGTTGAGGTAACCAGAGCCAAAGCCATTTTTTCCAAGTTGGAGTACCGGGTTTCCACATCATTGAGGACCTTGCTGGTGTAGTAGATCGGCCTCTATACTCGATCTTCCTCCTTAACCAGCACCAAGTTGATGACCTCATCCCTGGTTGAGAGGTAGAGCAATACCTCATCCCCTGGGCTTGGCTTGGTGAGGAGAGGTGGCGAGCTCAAGTACTGCTTCAGTTCTTGAAAGAACCGTTCGCATTCCTCGGTCCACTAAAAATCCTACGRTCGCTTGAGAGCTTTGAAGAAGGGTAGACACTGGTCTGCGTATTTGGACATGAATCTACTAAGGGTGACTACTCTACCGGTGAGTCATTGTGCATCTTTGTGAGTTCGGGGCGATTGCATGTCGAGGATGGCTTGTATTTTCTTTGGATTTGCCTTAATCCCCCTTTGTGTCACCATGAACCCCAAGAATTTACCTAAGCCGACCCCGAAAGCGCATTTGGTTGGGTTCAGCTTCATCTTTTTAACGTTTCGGCCAAGCTGATCCTTGAATACCTCATTCACCAGCCGTTGTTAAGTGGCACCGGCATTCTTGAAGCCGAAGGGCATCAACTTGTAGCAATATAGGCCGCGGTCAATGATGAAAGCTGTTTTCTCCTGGTCATCGGGGTGCATTTGGATCTGATTGTACCCCGGGAAGGCATGCATAAAGCTCGGGAGTTCATGGTTTGCCATTGCGTCAACGAGTTGATCGATCCTCGGTAGAGGAAAGCTGTCTTTGGGGCAGGCTTTATTTAGGTCGAAGAAGTCGATGCATATCCTCCACTTCCCATTGGCTTTCTTCATCATTACCATGTTGGCCAGCCAGTCGGGGTATTTGACTTCTCGAATGAAGCCAGTGTCAAGCAACTTTTGCACTTCATTTGCGATCACTTGCCACCGTTTTGTTGTGAAGCTCCTCTTCTTCTACTTGATAGGTCGGTAGCATGATGACTTCGGGGTCGATCCTCGACATATCTATGGCCAACCAGGCGAACATGTCAGTGTGGTCCCTTAGCAACTACACAAGCTCTTCCTAGAGGCGCTCATCTAGGACAGAGCCGATTTGGACCGACCTCTCGGGGTCTTCTTCATTGAGCGGCACTTGGATGAGGTCTTTGATAGGTTGGCCACGTTGTGCTTCACCTCGTCCCTTAGATCATATGCTTCGGCCATTAATGTTTCCGCAGYTGGGCGTGGTCCTCGGTAGGAGAGCAGGTAACACTGCCACGCAGTTCTTTGGTCCCCACATGCTACCTCTATGCCATATTCAGTGGGGAACTTCATGGCAAGGTGGAATGTGGAGATCGTATCCTGTAGAGCATTAAGGGTCGGCCTACCGAGGATGGCATTGTATGAAGAGGGGCAACAAATGACAATGAAGTCCACCATGGTCGTTGTAGTAACGTCACCATCTCCGATCAGTAGGGGAAGGGTTATTCTCCCAATGGGTAGGAAGGACTCCCCAGAGAATCCCATCAGGGGAGTGTTGACCGGGGTGAGGTGCTCTTTGTCGATGCTGAGTTTCTCAAATGCGTGATAGATTGGCCGCGCTTCTTCTTGTGCCCTCAATTGTCGATCTTGCACAGTCGCACATACTTCTTGCGCCCCGAGCTACTCTCTCCTCTTGCGGCGATTCCTCTTGATATGACGTGGATCACACCAGTAGGAGGGGCTTGGGGCGGTGGTTGAGCATTCTCCGCGTGCTGTTCCTCCAGTGCCGGCTTCTCGCTTTTGTCGACAAAACTACTGAGATATCCGCGCCTGATTAGGTCTTCAATGTGGTTGCGTAGGTCGAAGCAGTTCTCTGTGTCGTGGCCATGATCTCTATGGAACTCGCAATACTTGTCGCGGTTCCTTTTGTTGCTTTGTGTTTTCATCTTCTTAGGCCAACGAACATAATTGCGGTCGCAGATTTGCATCAGGATCGGGTCGGCGGTCTTGCCTCTTATGGTCCCGGTTTGATCTTTCTGACTTTTGCTCCTCAGTATCTCTCCTCTTCTTGTCGGGCCTCTCTTCCTTGTCCCAYGGCTGTGTTTGCACTTCTTCTGCATTGATGTACTTCTGTGCATGGCTCATTAGTGCAGCCAGGGTTTGTAGGGGGTTCTTGGAGATTGAGAAGTTGAATGGTGATGGGAAGAGGCCGTGTTGAATAGCGGTGACAACCACAAACTAGTTCAGGTTTTTGACCTATAGTTGCTCTTTGTTGAGTCTTGCCAGGTAGTCCCTGAGAGATTCRTTTTTCTTCTATCGTACCTACATGAGGTTGACTGAGGTCTTCCAATGCTTTTGACTTGTTGTGAACTATGCACGGAACTAAGTTTCCAGCTGCTCCCACAATGCTATTGAGCGTGGAGGCAGAGAGGAATACCAGGTTAGGGCTAGACCTGTGAGGGTGTCCACTAGGGCTTTGCACATCAGGCCATCAGAAGATCCGTGCAACATTAACTGAGCCTTCAGTGCCTCGATGTGGTTGGCGGGATTAGTGTTTCTGTCATACTTGTCAAGCAGAGGTGCCTGCCATCCTGTGGGAGGTACTTCGTCCACAATCTCCTGGGTGAAAGGTGGTTCCTTGGCAGTTGGCGCAGCTGGTTGCATGGGCAAATCTACAATCGATGTCGTGCTTCTCTGGCCTTGGCTGTGCTCTAGCTCTTCCAAGTGCTGTCGAAGCTCCCAAATCTTGTTATCCCTATGGTCCAGGGCCGTGGTGTGTGTTGTTCTTTCCTTCTTAGGGTGCACGGTACGGTCTTTCACAGAGTTAGACTTGGCAATGGAGACCACGTGAGGCGGCGTTCGTATACCGAGCCTTTCTTTGGCAGGGATCCGTGTGGTTTGGTGCATCTTGCTGTGAGAGCGGACGGAGGGGGCCGACTTTCTTGTCGTGTCTTGCTTTTCTTGGTTGGACCGCGCTACATCTTTGTCTGCCCAGCGCGCTTTGGGGCCCTCGAGGCGAGGATCGTCCTTCGTACGTGTCGGGGCATGAGGGGGGACAGTCTTGTTGGGCAGTGTCGCAGATCCTAGGTTCTACATCATTCAAAGATCTTGTCGACCTTCTCTTGCATTGCTTGGAACTGCACAAGATTTACCACCGTTGGAGGCTGTGGAATTTCTTGATGTGGAGGGTTATGATGTCAAGACTCTTGAGATGGGGATCAGCCTATTGATCGTTCGGACTGGTTCTTGGGCATCTTGATCGCTTTCTTGACTGTGCGGTGAGGAACGAAGGATTTTCGGGAAAGGATTTTTGTGTGTTTTTCCACAGACGGCGCCAATCTGATGCTGCTCAATCCGAGGTGGTGCACGAACTGAGGAGAGAAACCAGATAGTCTTTGCTGGTAGGGCAGGGCCGAGCTACAAGGACGAGGCCGCGCTTCAAGACCTACGATCAAGAAAGGAGAAGTCAGAGGCCTGAGGAGTTATCCCCGGGTACTTACTCCGACACTCGAGTCAGTAAGAAGTGATGGATGGTTGGGCTGAGCTATAGGAATGCTGGTTCGAGCAGAATAGTAGTATGGGTGTCAGAAGTGGGATCCCTTACCTTGAGCATGGAGTCTGGGTCAGATTGGGCTTCCAGGGTTATCGGGATGAGGTTAGCCGCTGAGGTATTCGGGATAGAGTCCTATTCCCCAGTGGATCGTCTTCCTTTCTCCTCTTTATCCGTGGTTGTGCTCATCCGTGTGATGCGTAGCTGAAAGGATAAAATGGGGGGCCACAATGATAGCGTAGCTTGGCCGAGCTATGCCRACGTGGCCGGGCAATGACTGGGCGGCCACGTGTCTCTTAGGACTAGCTCAGCCATGACCTTAACAATAATATTTTACAAATTGAATAATAGCAATTTGGGGTTGTTATAAAAATGGAATTAAGGGATTTTAAGACTTTTAGGAATTTAGAGAAAACTTAAAAGCATTTTAAAAATTAATATTAAATTTAAGAATATTTTACTAATTTACTAATTTACCATCAAATTTCAAGAATCATATACAAACCTATACCTGATCCATCCCCAATTCGTAGCCCCGATTTGATGGAAAACATTGACATCCGTACACGTTTTATCAGATACAAAGCTGATAACATCTCGTTAGAGATGTCTCACGCTTTACATTGGCCAAAATGAGTAAAAACAAAGCCAAAGGAGACCTCAAGTGGGTCCAATATTTTACTTTTCAAAAAAGTAGGCCCTATATATATATTATATATCATATCCTCATTGCATTAATGATAGAGAATATAATAATAAATCAAAATTAGTACATTTGTCTCCTAAATTACGAGATAAACCTTGTATTCTCATTTCAGGAGAGCCTACAATTACAAGTCATAAAACGAGAGGCATGTCACAATTCACTTCACATCATAAAATATGCACTGTTCCCACGGGYAAACATGGTGTTATGTGCTAGCTAGACCCTAGTGATGGGCAATCCACATGCACCATTGACGTCGGCCTTACTAATTATTAATAATGTTCCAAAACTTAACATCAACTTTAATGCGCAACTGAACTTATATATCGTAACTTGCAAGCATTTTCCCAAGAATATGCTTTTGCTCTTATTATTTGGCTGTTTGGAAGGTGGGAAATCAACCCCAACAACTCGGACAACTGACTTAGACCATCCGTGCATTGGGAACATCATTATATTTGTATGTTTTTATTGAAATGGAGATATTCTCAATGCATGGCTGTAAGGACTAAATAAATTCGATTTCCTGGGCTTTAGAAATAAGCCATGGACATTTTTTGTTTAATTGGAGATAAAGTCTTGCCTGAACCTGGCCCATGAATATGTCTATCGGTAAAATGAGAGATGGGGATGTAATTACCATTTTCGAGTTCTCATTTCCTGAACAATCTTTTATGTTTTAAAATCAGAATAGAGGTTGAACCACTTTTGCATTCTGATGGATTGACCATTCAGCTCGAGAACCATTCGACAACTGGTTCTGTTTCACCCTTAACCTGGTTCTTGGCCAAAAACTATTGATTTGGTCATCAATCTGCTGATACATTGACCCGTTTAATGGTTTGACCATTTCTTGTTTTTTTGTTATTCTTATTATTATTTTTTTTTAAGTTGAAATGGGCCATCCATTCAAACTAAACAGTCGAACCATCAACCCGGTAACCAGGACGGTTCCAGTTCCGGATCGGTTTCTAAAACCTTGTTCAAATATAGTCTAAATTAATAGATCTGGCTGTATGATAAAATTTACAAACAAATAAATAAAATAATATAAAAATATGGCAAATTGGCAATGGGGTGAATGGGTCGACCAGATCAACAGTTGAACCATCTGAACCAACGAAGYGTTAAAAAATCAACGGGTTTTCAAAAACCATGATTACGGGGTTGATCGGAGCCGGGGGCTGGGCCATGTCCGGGTCAATGATGAGAACACTGTTTATTAGTTTTAGGAGGTGTTCTGAATCTCAGTTTTAAGAGATTAAAATTATTAAAATCCCCTATTAATATAAAAATTATTTGATATGCATCTCAGAGAAAGGAACAACTTTATTCCTTTGAAAGTTGAATTCAAGTTGGAACTGATTAATTTTATATCAGGTGACGTAAACAAGTCCCTGTTTCGCGGGTCTTCTCATTTTATTTATTCCCTCAAAATTGAGATATAAAATGAACTAGCAGTGACTAAAAGAGAGATATTTCTCTTGTATCCTTCTGCAATTTGGAGGGGCAATGGACGTTCTTTTCCTGTGGGCTAGGCCCAATTCCCAATGTGTAGTCGTGTAGACTCTACCAATCAATGTCCTAAGCAGGGATGTTAAATAATGGGTAAGTGGTAAAACCCACATGTCACATTGACCCGACCATACTAGATTCAGGGTCGGGTCAGATTCGATCATGTTGTGCCATTGGGCCTTAGGAGTGCTTACATTTCTTTTGGAAAATTGGTAATCGAACGGAAGTCAATTAATTAATCAGTTGGCAAGTTCAGTTAATCGTTGATTCGATTTATCGRTTTTTTTAATTTTTATAATATATATAATAAAAAATTATAAATATATATGAAGTATTATATTTTAAATAATAAATAATATATATTATATATTATAAATATATATTTATATATAATACATATTTATTAATTTATAATATATATAAAATATATAGAAATATATGTATATCAGTCGATTAGGTTAATTGCCGGTCTTTTATATTGACTAGCCAAAACTTAACCCGTGCCTTCAGTTTTTTAAAAACATTGAACTGAAACTGAATCAATCGATTTGGTTAACCAATTTTTCGATACAATTTCGGTCGATTCAGTTTTTTGATTTTTTTTTCACCCCTAGTGTGCCTGCACCCTTCCAATTTTGACCCGTTTCAGACATCAATACCCGAAGGCAGACTGACCCAAACACATATCGGCATCAAACAACAAAGAAATAATCATGCAGGCACGACAAGACAAATGTAAAGAACAACATTGATCTATGGTGTGGGTTGCGTCAGGATCTCTTCTGAGTTCTGAACCCTGTTTACTTGAAACGGAGTTGAACACAAACAGAACACCCTYGCTCAGTGCAGCCATTCACCAGTGAAGTACTCTCTGATGCTTGTTGGCTTTGGCTCATACCACGGTTGACTTGCTAGTTGCTACCCAGGCAAGATTCTTTGTTTCCAATAATCAATGATTCAAACTGATGACGGCACTGCTTACCAAATAAAAATAGGAATTGGTCCGGAAAACGAAAAATGCTGACAAAGTCAGAACCGGTCACGGGAATTTCGGGGAACGAAGTCATCGGGGCCGAGGCGTCACCCTTCACGGGTTCGATCCCGTGATATTGATAGGTCCTCAACGTTAAGCGGTGGATCAGATGATTTACTCGACTCGAGGCTGAACGCTGAAGGGGTGAGGCCACTGGCCACCGTCACCGATTTGGAGTAATCAACCCATAGCCAGCGTTGATCTCAGTGCTCAACGCTGACCATTCCATTGCATTGGTTGGTGGTCAGACCCATAGAACAGAGGCTTCTTTTTGCTCTCTCTCTCTCTCTCCGTCTGTCTGTCTGCATGTATGATGATTGAAATAATGACTGAGGGAGCTGAGTAAAGTGACTTTATTTGAATTGACAGGGAACCGGACAAACACAAGTGCGTCATTTAAAATGGAGTCATGTTCAGTATTGTGATAAAAGAAGAATGTGAACGGAACAATTTGACTGTCGATGTAACCATAACAATAATGCTAGTATGCTACTATGGTCAGGGATCTCTCAACAGCACCCACTTCGTCTTGTTTTCAATCGACCTGCATGCCTCTTCAATAATGGGATGGCCCAAATGCATCGCTGTGTTCTTTGCGTATAGGAAACTCCATTTCAGGAGAGAGAAAAGGGAGAGATATATAGAGATCTAGAGAGAGCGCTTTGGATTGCGAACAATCATCCGTTCGGATGATTCCCCGATTGAAGGTTTGCTAAAAAAGAGAGCCCTGGAGATATCCTTTCTAACAAAATTTGTCAAAGGCTTGATGGGTTAGTTATATAAAGGAAAACCCAACAATGGAATTGACCATTGTGTTCATCTTTTCGTCAACTAATTTGGTATCTGAAGAATAACTAGGATGACCAACCAGTCGTATAAAGGTCCAATTGATTTGCTTGTCGAATTCATTAGTTAGATGAGACGTCAGCTTTTTTGGYTTGAGATCGGAGGAGAGAAAGGAAGAAAGAGGCAAACCACGAAACTCTTACCATCTACGCTGAAATACAACTTCAGCCAAACTGCACTAATTACAATTTACAAACAAAAATCTGGGCCCCATACACAACCCTACGATCTAAACAACTGAAGTGAAGAGAAGTAATAATTTATGTTTCACGATATCAGCTTAGCTCAAGCCTCAAGCCTCAAGCAAAAGAGGGATGCACTGGGGGTGCAATTTGCACGGGTTGAATCTGGGCCTAAAAGCTTGGGCATGATCGAGGCCTGATGTAAATCCTAGCTCAGTCCAACCTAATCCGGACCTGACACAATACAAACCTGCCCGAATAAATATTTATATATATAATGATATACATACATGAAATATATATAAGAAATGCATATGGGCAATTTTTTCATTCAGTTCTATTCTTAAATTGGGCCATAAAGCCCAATAAATGATGTCCATATAAGAATGTATTTATAGACCTGATCAATCCGTTCAACTTAACTAAGCCCAGCCCAGCCCAGCCCGATATATGTTATGTTAAGCTCACGTTGGGCTGGATTGACCTGCAACCTGGCCCAACCCACTTCAACCTATGTCAGCCCCTCTTACCCGCTTCAGGTTGCACCCCCAGGAGGCAGCAGACAAGCTATGGCATCCCCTCTTGCTCTTCTCTACGTTCTGAGTAATACCGGGTAACCTTCCATTCTGTGAAGGAGTTTGTTCGGCTCTTTGAGGAATTAATTGAGCAAGAGAGAGAGAGAGAGAGAGGGGCTGTTCTAATGCTTCGGAGTTTGAATTGTAATGCTTCAAGAAGTTTGAATTGTAATGCTTCAAGAGGAACTGTATGGGATTAAAATGCCTCTGCCGAAACAAAAAAAGTTTGAGATCCTTTCAGGAATTTGTTCACTTATCCAACTAACGTTTTCTGGCAAAACAACATGAATAAATATATTTACTTGGATAACACTTAATCGAGTAAATGCGTTTACCCACATAATTAACTTACCACCAAATTAAGTGGTATTTTTGGGTTCTGAATTTATACACTTATCTTGTATTTTGAACAGGATGATAGGTCAATGTGCGTGACAGAGGCCTCATACTTCGACAGGTTGGGGCTGCAGTAACTCTGTCTTTAAAACTTCTATTATTTTTGTCTACCCTTGTAGTCTCCAAAGGGTCTTAGAAGTTAATCTTGCAACTTTCATAGATATCAATGAGCTCATTCTCTGTTCTTTGCTTTTATACCAGTTGACAGTGTCTTGCAACTTTCACATATGCACCCATTCAACCAATTGAGCCCAAACCAGTTGACAGTGTCTCCCTTATTATGGCACGCACTTTGCAACTCTGTCGTATCTGTGGCAAATGATTCATGGGAGGCCGGGGCCGGCTAGCATGAAAGATGGGAGACTGCCTTTCTGCAGCTCTATTGTATCTCCAATCACAACAAGAAATCAGAAGCAGGCTGCTTTAAATGTTTTTCTAAGAAAAAAGAGGAAAATTTGCAAGAGAGAATAGTATTATAATCATACGTTGCCTTCGATTGCCGGAGCCGGAGGCATGGAATCTAACTAAGATGCATATATGACCATGGTTTTCGAACCACTGTTGATCCGGACGGTCAGACTGTTCGGCCTGGGAACTGTCCAGGCAACCGGTTCTGTTTTACTCCAAACCTAGTCCTTGGTCAAAAACCGCTGAATCAGTCAATGACCCGTTGATCCAGGCATTTGACCCGTATACCCGTTCAATGGTTCTAGTCATTTTTTTTTTTGTTAGAATGGGCCATTCGTTTGAATCGAACGGTCGAACCGTCGACCTGAAAACCAGTGGCCAAAACGGTTCTATTTTCGGGTCGTTTTTTAAATCTATATATGACTAGAGTGGGATTGCTTTCTAGGGGAAGTTGGTCCGATCATATSATAAGTTTCTTTTCCCTCTCACTTACCCCTATTTCCCAAGAGGATAATTGACTTTTTTATCCCTTAAAATAACGACGTTTTATGGATAAAATTGGTCATTGTTTACCTTACTTAGGAAATACTTTTGTTTAAAAGTGAAAAAACAATAACAAAATAGTGACAAAATGAAATGCAAATAAGATTCTACAAAGAGTAACTCCACTCTTTTTTATGGATCCAGCAACACTTGAACACAACCTTGGACTTTACAAAGCTGATAATACAATCTGAATTGGGCAGAAATTCTTGGAGGTTTTGATAGCCTTCAAATAAAGAGGATATTCAGTTGGTGTGCTTGTGACTTTTACACATTTCCTTTTATAGGTAATTGCCACGTCTCTCCTATGAAAGAGGAAATAAGAGCCGTTACCAAGGTTAAGCTCATCAACATTAATCTTGTTCTACCCCTTCGGATTGAGACAAGTGTCTCAATGGTCATGGTTTTAAACCACATGATCACTCAGCCCATTCTAAGCCAAACATCCTCTTGCTGACTTAGTCAAATGTTGAAATGGATCTAACTTAGACCCAATAACCACCCTGTGAACAAGTCAAAAATAGTTTATAGAAAACAAATTTATTTTTATTAGAAAAAAATAATAACATATAACAAAAACTGTAATTGGTGTGTGTTGTAGTGTGTTCACAGGGATGATATTATTAAGCGACTCCATCAACGTGTGGCTTTTCACATGGCCAGTGGATTCTCCTACACATTGAGGATTCCAAATCGAGGGCCTATGGCCACCCGTTCCAACAAAAAGAACATAATAAATATAAATACCTAGATAAATGTTTTCCAACCAAATAATTTATTGAAAAGCCTAATGGAGCCTTAGGTGGTGTTTGATAGCACTTTTTTAGACGTCTAAGGTCTGAATACGATGCTTTTCAGACCTCAGACCCATTTGGTGTCTCCTCTTAAAATTGATCTGAAAATGATAGCGTTCGGGCCGGCTCTTAACGCGCTCAGACGCGTTTAAGAGCTAGTGCATGAACGAAATTACCCTTCACCTCTTTTTGAAATGACGTGCTTTACCCCTATTTAACCCCAACCCAAAAAACCTAGGTCATTCATGTTTTTGCTCTCAGGACAGGAAGGAAGAATGCCACTCATGAATCCAAGCTCCAGGTAGGTTTTCATGGCTGTAGTTTATCACATTTTTCTTCTTTTTGACCTCTCTCTCTCCTGTCTTCCCGCTACTACCTTTGCAAGTTGCAGCGGTGGCGGTTAAGTAATAATAATAATAATTATTATTATTATTAGTATTATTAATTATAAATTATTTTTACTAATTATTCATTATTAATTATTTTAATATTTTTCTAATAAATAATTATTTTTTTTCATTTTAATCGTTTCATTTATTAATTAATAATTTATTATTTTTATTTGTATTGTTTCAATATTATTTTGAAGTTGAAAATTATTTTTTATGAGATAATGTGAATTGAACTCAACATTTCCAAATAGTATGTTCTAGGGGTAAAATAGTAAAATAAGTGAATTATGGTAAAGGATTGATCCAAAACAAACAAACTTATGGATTCATAGACTCTAGAAAGTAGAAAAACACCTATGCTTCTTTTCAGACACAAATAATATCTTTTTAACTTTTATGAATGTTAAAAGCAGCATGATTACCATTAAAAGTTGGCATGACCTTTTCTTACGGGTAGCGAGATAATATAACTGACAATTGCTGCAAATGTGAACTCCTTGACAAAAAAGGGGTTGTTTGGATCTGCTACACACAAGTTGTTCCCACATCCTTATCCACTGGTTGCGTATTGAGAATATCTCAGGAAAATGTTTTGAATACATGGCAATGATATTTTATGCGCAGGAATGCGGGGATTGATTGTGGGTAGCAGATCCAAAGTGCTATATAACAAAGGTAGTTAATTAGTCAATCAACCAAATCTTTGTATGAACTTACAGAAGCCCCTCATTCCCCTACAACTTTGAAATCACCCCAATGACCACGGAAAACTCCATCTACCTCTAATTAGTAAATACATCTATAGGTAGGGGTAAGGCTTGGATGGGAGCAGTTTCTTTGAAAGATAGAGAGAGGCCGGTGAGTAGGGAGGTTGACTCTTTTGGTTAAGAGTGTTGGGAGTAGGGAATCTAGAAGTAAGGTATGCTCGAGTACTAAGTGTTGGGTGTCGAATGCTGAATGTTGAGTATCGAGTCAATTTCAATACGAGGAGGATCTCTATTTATCAAGGAGATCCCGAGATCCTAAAAGGTAGGAGATAAAGGTACTTGTGACGTATTGGGAGAGGGAATATTGGATTTTCTATCAATAATTAAGTGTGCCACTAGGGTTTCACCATGTGTTTCATGAGGATTTTCCTGAGGATCGACTTTCCTTCTCCTCAAGGTCCCTCATTACTCACGTGCGCTACTACCTCTCGTGCACTTTATTTTAATTGACGTGACATTTAATGACATCACCGCTTGGCGGGCAGTGTCTTGTTAACCTTACGTGGCATCTCGCCATGGGCTTGGCCCGGGCTTCTCTCAGTTTGGGTCGCGAGTGGGCTCGTAAGCTGTGGGTTCATCGCGCATTTAGCAAATCGTTAGTTTATCGCACGTTCGAAAAGGCGTAGGGCCCTATCCTAGGTTCGGCTGTGGTTTCCTTTGATTCAGGCATCGAGTGGGCTTGGTGAACCGCGGGTTTATCGCAATTTTGCGATATGCGTTGTGAGTTCATCACAACAAAAAGATTGTCTGTGGGTTGTTTGCATGCAACCTTGTGGTGTTAGTTTTGGTATTTGGTGTTCTCTGAGGGTCTGAATGAACACGGTACCTACAAAATCCAATCGAAATCCTCCTCCAACCGGAAGTACAATATAGAGCAAATTGAACCACCTTGCACCTCAACCACATTTGTGTCTCAAAACACCATTCCCCCTCCCATTCCCACAACTAATAAGTATTCCTGTTGACATGCATGGGAATTAATGTAGTTCCTGTAAAATTAAAATTCAGATATAGTACTTACAACTTAATTTGAATATGGAATTATTGAAAATTCAGAGAATTAGTGAGAATAATTAATAAAATGAATAAATTTTAAATTGAATAAATGAATATTAGTGAATAAATTTTAAATTCAGAGAATTAGTTAGAAATTAATCTAATTCCTATAAAATGAAAATAATTATTTTTAAACATGAAAATTCAGAATAGTTACTGGACATTACTCTATTATTATTCAGTAACTTTTAAATTGAAAATTTTTAAAACTTCTAAAAATAACTGTAAATACTAAAATTTGAAATTACTGAAATTCTAAAATTCGTGGAAATTACTAAAAAATTATTGAAAATTGGAATTAATTCCTGAAAATAAAAAAAGTTGTTGCTGAAATTTGCTAAATTCAGTTATAATACTTGCAAATTATTTTGAACTAAAATTCGTGGGAACTACTAAAATATTATTGAAAATTGGAAATAATTCCTGAAAATTAAAAAAATATTGATGAAAATTAATAATTTCATACATAATACTTACAAATTATTTTGAAACCTGAAATTCTTGAAAGTTCTCAATTTAGTGGGAATTAATGAAGATATTTACTAAAAATTTTTAAATTTTTTGAAAATGGTGAAAATAGAATACTACTTGAAAATGATTACTTAACTAATTCTAAAATTTTTGAAAATTATTAAATTTACTTAGTGCTTACATTTGTTGAAATTATTGGTTGCAATTTATTGTAATTTACTGATATTTATTGTGAACTATTGTATATTTGTGATATTTGGTGCTTTTGTTGAAATTATTAGCTGGAATTTATTATAAGTTAGTGATATTTAGTTCTTACATTTGTTGAAATAATTTTCTGAAATTTATTAGAATTTAGTGGTATTTAATGTTTACACTTTGTGGATAATCTATTTAATTAAAATGAGTAAACATAAGGCATAACCTAGCCTACTCTTGTCTTAGACTAAATAAAGGCCACTACCTACTCAATTCTTGCATATACAAACATTGTTTCCTTCTATTCTGATTAAAGTAGTTCAAATCAATAGGAATACCTATGTTTGTCGGAAAAATCATTTACCAAATAATCCCTTTTATCCAATTTGCAATTACATTAGCTCATATCATTAGAAATACCTCATATGTACAACATCAAGAAATAATGCTACAAATGAAACAAATTAGTTATAGATTGATATGGAGGCTTAGAAAAACTAGGATGATTATTTAGCGACAGAGGCTTGACATGCTCACAATAAGAAGATTTTCTCGAGTTATAAGGTTAGCAAGCATGCTACACAAAGAATAACCATGCAGTTCTCAACCTCTATAAAACAATTTAGAGAATTTGAGATGTGTGCTATGATATTGTTAATGAAGTCTTCTATCCTTTTGAGGAATCATGAACAAGTTGGTGCAAGTGAAGGTGCAAATAGAGATCCAACACACAATGTAGAGGATAATGCAATCACTACTAATCGTTTGCCTATATTGGCAAATGTTCAGCTTTCTTATGGGTTTTCAAAACATAGTGGCGAGAACAGTAACATACACACAATAACTTACAACAATTCTAATACCTTTAAAAAATTTATAATTTTTAATGAATCTAAATTATAATCTTTTCTACCTATAGGATATCTGTTAATTTAGTGCCATATGCAAAGAAAGTTTAATGAACCATGGGGTTTTGGAAGAAGAAATGTAAAATGCAATATATCATTGTTCAATACTAATGTGGGTTGAAGAGAGAATTGGAAGATCATCATTACTTAACCTACGGTTTACACTTTGTTGTAGAGATGGACAAGTCAAGCTACCAATGCTACCAACCACTCCAAAATATTTAAAAGTGCTTTACAATAATGCAAACTTCAGAGATAATATACGATTACAACTCCTTGTTGTAACTTACATCTATAGGTGCAAAAATAGATCGAAGTTTGCTCAATTGTTGTCATTTACATCAATTGTATGTTTATGATACGGAACATGAGGTTCAAAATTGAATGCAAATAATTGGTGGAAATAACGGTGCACCAAGTGTTGATCCATCTACTGTGAAAGGATTGCAATCTATGCTTGATTTATTGAATCCATACATCTAAATATTTCACAGGTAGACCTGGCAATAGGGTTGGGTTAAAGAATTTTYGGATTGATTCCTGGTCGAGTCAAGATTCGAGTTGGGTTGGCGAATGCTAGGCCCTGACCCTAAACATTCGGGTTAGGGTTGACCCACGAGTCAACTTGGTTCAACCCTGTCCATTATTGAAATTTTAAAAAAGGAAACATGAAGAATTGAAGATGCCAAATAAACTATTAAATGAATTAATCTAAAATTCTAATCTTAAAAAGAAAGTTTGCATTTAATTGTTCTTTATGAAAGGAAAGATTGATTCTTCCCCAAACAAATTTACCAACAACTATAAAAAACTATAAAATTCAAAAAGTCAACACTAAAAGTAAAGATTAAATACTAAAGAAAAAACTAATGTAAATAGATGATTACTGATTAAATGGCCAAAAGATATATGCAAATGTTCTAAACTTCCAATACAAATTAAAGAAAAAATCAAAATAACTTTAAGTTTAAACGCATTCCATCATTTCTAAATTTGTTCCTCCTAAAACTCCAATGGACTTGAAGCTTTTGATGATGATCCTTCAAGAATGCTTAACTTAGAAAAGTGCACCTCCAATCCCGTCATTTTC
This sequence comes from Nelumbo nucifera, assembly GCF_000365185.1. The sequence goes on along the minus strand of NW_010729089.1, from coordinate 1,783,295 downwards.
TTGGTCTCATTATCATCAACTACATTAAATCAAAGAAGATAAAATATTAAAACATTAATAATGTAAGCAATATATTTTGACAATTAAACAAAAATATATATTATCATGTAAATAAATTATAATGTTTGAAATAAATCAAACTAAAAATTTATTTGACCATGATATCCAAATAACCGATTATGAGTAATGACCAAAGCTTGTGCATTTCCTGGCAAAAGAAAAGCTCTCCATTTGGTTAGAACTCTACCTTCCATACTGAAAGATGACTTTGGAGCAACAATAGTTATAGGAATACTTAATTTAAATCCAATGCCATAAGAGACAAAATAGGAAACTGATACTGCTTACCTTTCAACCAAGAAAGAACATTTAATTGTTGTCTGTAATTAAATCTATGCTCATCCAAATATACATCTAGCTCTAGCTTATTTGAATTTAATTGCTCTTTCTAGAAAAATTAAATTCCTACATTATAAATCGATAGTCACAAGTCTTAAAAATTATAAATATAATGAAGTATAAAAGAATTAAATTACATTATACACACTAAACTTACAAGAATGTCGTCATCTTCATCTAAATCAATTATAACATCACTATTCTCCGTTGAATGTGTAATTGATGAGGATGCACTAGAACTCTTGGTTACATATTCATTGAAGAACTTGTACAACTGATTATAAAGATAGGTTGATTTTGCATTTGCAGTTTCCTTATTTAATTTTTTATAACAAAATTTCACAAGTCTCATTTGTAACGAGGGTCAAGTATTATARCAAATGCAAGCACCAAACTATAGCAATCCCAATACTTATCAAATTTACTCTTCATTCTTTGTGCCATGTCACTTATAAAGAGATCTTGACTCTCCATTTTTCAAGTAAATACAAATCAATCTTCCAAACACTTTTAAAGTATAAATTCACTGTTGGGTATTCAGTTCCCGAAAAAAGATTTGTAATCTCATAAAAAGGCTTCAAAAGATTATTAATCTTTTCAACCTTAGACCACTCTTCATCTATTGGATAACAAATATAATTTTTGTTTGTACTTTGCAAATTAACAAAGGCACAACAATAGATGAGTGCCCAAGCATCATATAAGTGGAATTCCATCTTGTTGGACAATAAAGGAAGAAGTCCACATATCACATGTCAAATAAATCTTACTAGTAACATTATTTAAAGCAAGTTTAAGTATTTCTTTCTCTCCCTTATAGATTTTCAAATAATGTGATTTAGCATTGTTCCTAGTCAATGTTTTGACATCTTCATTTAGATAACACCAAACATTTCTTGTCCCTTTAAGCTCAACATATGAAAATGGATATCCATGTCGTATAATAGGTATTGCTACCAACTCTTTATAAACCTCCAAATTAATTTTTCTAGCCAATTTCTCTTCTTTAAATATCATCAATTGACCCACATCCTTATATGTGGTGTTTGGCATCGATGTCGTTGCTCCAAAAAATAGTGACCCATCAATGCCACATTGAAAAAATCAGTGCTTCTGAAAACGGTAACATGTTTGGAACCATTTTACTATAAAAAATGGTGCTCTAAACTATGCCTTGAAAATCGAGAAGGCATAGTCTGGGGAAACGCCAAATTCGATGTTTTCTCAATTTGGAGTTCGTTGCTACCAACGAGGACATGATGTGGCAGTGACGTAGACTTTCTATAATGGGTACTAGTGCTGAAAACAGATATGGAGCACTCGTACCAAACAGAAGGTGTTGTTGTTGCCCCAAGAAATGTCCTACTTTTTTCTCTAAACAAAAAAAAACATCGTTTTCTCAAAAAATGGTGCTTCCAACCGATACAGAAAATGGTGTTGTATATGCAGCACCGATGCCAAATATATACATAATCACGCCGAAGACAAATTTCAATGTGCCGTCTGATATTATAAGTGTCATGTGAATAGTCTGCGATGTATACCTTAGAACAATGTTTGCACTTAGCTCTTAATTTTTTTATCTTCAAACTTGTCTCTTGGAATAATTTCAAATTCTTTCCAAACTTCAGAGATGTTCATCGTTTTTCAAAGCACTTAAGATGTCATCCACGATATGACAATCATCATCACTATCAACCACATGCACAAAAGGCATGGTTTACTCTTGAGAACTAAAATACAAACAAAACAAAGATAATGAGTTAGTAAGCAAATGACAATTTTATTTTTATGAGTTTTTTTTGTTTTTCTGAATGAATTGTTTAGTGCCTAAGAAGGCAACAAAAACATTGTGGATCAATAAAAGTTAAAAATAAGATCAAAGAAAATTTGAATTTAAAAAGAAAATGTACAACATTAGGAAAAAATCAAAATTAAAAAGAAAACAAGCAAGTCTTATTTTTCATTCTTTAAATCTTATTTTCAAAGAAAAATGGAAAAAATATTTTTTATGAAAATTTATGTTATTCATCGTTAGGAGCATATAACTAAAATAATTAAATAGAAAAAAAGATTAATTATGTAAAAAAACCATTAAAATAATTAAATAACTAAAACCTATTAATAAAATTAAAAGGAAAAAATAAGATACATTAAATAGAAAAAAAAAGAGTAAGAAAACAAACCTTGGAGTTTGTGGTGGCTTGTCATCCAACACCCGACTTTGAATTTCTTGAGAAAAATAAAACTTACTTCTTTTCTTTTTGTTAAAAAGTAAACATGAGAAATAAGAAGATTAATGAAGACTAGCGAGAGAGAGAGACTTTTGAAAAAAAAACAAAATTAATTGAAGAAAGTAAGAGACTCACAAAACTAAAAAGTTATTTTTCGGTTCGACTCTAAGTCTCTAATCCTATACTCCTAGACCTAGTCGTATTATTAGGCTTTTAGCCTAATAGTCTTAACTTATCATTAGCTGAATAGTCTTATCATTTTCCTATTCCTATCCTATTAATAATAAGACTAATCTATAAACTATAATTACAAAAATATCCCACCACATCCTTTTAGAACTTTAATTTTTACTTTTCGAGCATTGCTTTAGTCTGACCCGTCAGGTGACCCGTGACCTGACCTGACCCAACCCGATCTCTTTTGGGTCGGGTTTAGGTTTGGGTCAAAATGCACTTTTGGGTCAAAACATGGGGACCCTAACCCTATTTTTCTGGTGGGTTAGGGTCGAGTTCACGGGTTAGGTTAATTTTTTGCTAAGTTTATTCGAAGGGCAAGAGATATGTTTTTTTAAGAAAAATATTCCTAATTTACAAATTTAGATCATAAATTCAAAACAAGGGTGACAATATATAAGGCCAACAACAAATGAAATTGGCACATTGATAGTTGGTGGTGGTAGGGTTCAAAATATCAATACACCTGATATGCCGGTAGTGGCATATCAAGCGATATCGATAGCTTTTTCTCGAATATGGTTTAAAAGGGGCCAATTTAAGGTCTATCCACCCTTTGAACCAATCAAGACACTAAAACACCCGCTATAGGGTGTATTAAGAAGCCCCCAATACGTATCGATATTTTGAACCTTGGGTGGTGGTAATGAAGAAGAACAACATCGAGATATCATTGTTTAAATGAATGATGGAATTTTATGAAGGGATTAGTGAAACACACCCATTATATCTACCATTACAATATCTTATATTATTTCCACATGGTACAGATGGGTGGAATATAAATATACCACATACACATGCATCCTACATATCTTGACAAAAAGTTTCACTAATAGAGTTTATTGCATCAAGGTTGCAATACAAGAAAATGGAGGAAACAACACTTCTAAAKGGTGGTAAATTATTTCAATAATTTGTAGTTGATTCATAAGCAGCAATTGAAGTACATGCATCATAGATAATCAATCACAAGTACGTTCTGATTTAACTGTTGGAAGAAGATTTATATTGCCATCATCTTTTATTAGAGGACTTATAACCCAAAAATGGCTAGAGCTTAGAGAAGAACTTCAATGAATGTCATGGCAACAAGTAGAAGATCGGTCTGATTTAACTGCTAGGGTATTTCAAATCAAGTTGAAGCAATTACTTCATGATTTGAAAAAAAGGGAAATTATTTGGGGATGTTATCGTAGATGTACATGTAGTAGAATTTCAAAAAAGAGGTCTTCCACATTTTCACATACTTATAACTCTGGTAGAACAAGATATGCATGTGTCAATTAATGATATGAATAATATTATATGTGCAAAATTACATGACCGAGAAAGTGAACCATTCTTATACGAAATAGTTACTTGATGCATGATAAATGGCCCATGTAGTGAATACAATCCAAATCGTCCATGTATGATAAATGGTAAATATTCTAAAGGATACCTAAAACCATTTTGTAGTGAAACAATAATAAATTGTAATGGATTTGTTGTTTATCGATGAGGAGATGATGGAAAAAAGTTTGTAAAAAATAGTGTTGAGAGAGATAGCATATGGGTAATTCCATATAATCTAGATGTATTATTACAGTATGATTTACATATAAATGTTTCGCAGCGTACGAAAACAAAGATTATTTATATAAGTGCATTCACAAAGGATTAGATCGTATAACCATTGTAATTGAAGACAATAATGTGCCAATACAAATGTTGCAAGAGATTGATATAGATATGTCGATGAAGTGAAATAGTATTGTGATTATTGTTATATCTCATCAATTGAGTCATGCTAGAGAATATTTTAACTTGATATTGAAAAACATTCTCCAACGATAGAGCAACTTCAATATCATATGCCAAATCAACAATTGTTGATATTTTTAGAAATACAGCATGTTGATAAAGTGATTTAAGGCAAACAAAAAATATGAAGATGCAAGAAACCTAACACATATGGAATTCCCTTCCAAGTGGGTTTGGAATAAAGAAATAAGGAATGAACAAGAAGAAAGAAGGGATTTGCAATTGAAARGTTATATTATAGGGTAAATTTCTTAAACTACCCTTATGGTTTAGCTAATTGACTAAATGTACCCCTTACTGCTAGCGTCCTTAATAAAACAGGGAAAAGGGGAGAGAGAGAGGGAGAGAGTACACGTCTAGATACCACCTTCTCCAATGAGTCTGATCTTTGATGTTGGTGGATCAACTTCCGACTGCCATTAAATTCTGAACAGAATTGGCATTGGCATGGAGGGCAGCAACAATTTCTCTCCACCGATTATCTCTCCAGTGATCTCCTCTCTCTCTCTCTCTTTCTCTCTCTCCCTTTTCTCTTTTCTTCTCCTTCCCGCCTTTCTACCGTTTTGACCACCTTTATTGGTGGTATTCTCTTTCCCTCAATCTCTCAGTCATTTCCCTCTCTTCCCTCTTAAAATTAATTCACAAGAAGCAAAATTATTTATCTAATCATTGATTCAAGACACCCATTAAATTTGGGTGCAAAATTAGTTATTTGACTTTTATGTGTTTTGCAAATGTGATTAACAGGCTTAATGTTCTGAGAGGAAAAGGCATGCCTTCCTTATACTCATGGTCTTGTAAGAGGTGAATGCTCAAGAGTAGTGGCATCGTAGTTTCTCCTTTTTCACTTTAGAACTCCTTTTAGGATTTCTTATAAGCTTTCATCTCCCCTATGGGATTGGTGCAGGAGCTACAAAAATGGTTTTGTTTGGCATGATCTTTTTGAGGATGACTTGATTCTTCCTACACATGGGAATGAATACGTTCTTAAAGGTTCCGAGCTCTTTGAAGAATTATTCCATTCAAGTAACACCAAGACAAATGGATTATTTCATTCCAAGGATGAATTGCTTATATCATGCCAGAAATAAGGAAAATCAAGGTCCTCAAGTTTGGATTTCTTTTCTCCATATCATTTCAACCCAAATGGTAGCACAAAATTGCAAGCCTTGAAGCAATTGCAAGACCCTGCATCTTCATCTTATTTGAGCACGGCTGGGAAAGATATGAGGCGCCAAGAAGAGGAAATCTCCCCTCCACTTCAACGATTGAGTCCTGCCAGTATGTCCCCAGATTATAGAGTTGGAAAGAATCCCCCTTGGGGTGGATCTTTGAGCTTGACAGAGTACAAGGTTTCTAAAAGTGATGAAACAACTGATGCTTCAACACAGACAGAGGAAAGTATAAGGAGAACTAATGGATGAGAAACCCGTATCAGAGGTGTTTCTACAGAAGATGGATCATTGGAGCTTGAGGCTAACTTGAATCATAAAAACCAGGTTCTGCAAGTGAAAGAGAACTCTGAACTTTATAGGGAAGAGATTTCCCCACCTCCATCTTCTTCAAGCACATCATCTTCTTGTGGGAAGATAGAGACTTTGGAATCTCTAATCAAAGCAGATGCTAGTAAGATCAATAGTTTCCGGATATTTGAAGGGAAACCGTTGCTACCCTCCATGCCAATGCCAATTCTGTCCAGAATTAAATGGCAGCCGAAAGTTGATCCACCAGCATTAAAGATCAGACTCATTGAAGAAGGCAATATCTAAACGTGTACTCTATCTCTCTCTCTCTCTCTCTCTCCCCTTTTCCCTGTTTTATTTTTAAAATTTGAAGAAGAATAAAGGGTAAAATAGTCTTTTTTGTCTTTTTATTAACGGAATATTAAGAGGCGCTAATGGTAAGGAAAGTATTAGTCAATTTTTAGAAACAGTAGGAGTAGCATTAGTCAATTTTCAAACAGTAAGGGTACACTTAGTCAATTAGCTAAACCATAAGAGTAGTTTAAGAAAATTTTCATCTAAATTCAGATGAATAGTATTATTTGTGTTTGTTACTCCATAAAATAAAAGCAATAATGAGGTCTGAGGATTTGAGAACAATCAATGAAATTGAATATGCAACATTTAAGGAAGCACACTCAGCTCTCTGGTTACTTGATGATGGCAATGAATGGCATGAGAGTTTAACTAAGTCATCTCTTTGGGCATTAGAATGGCAATTGCGGATTTTTTTTTGTGAAATTTTAATGTTTAATGATGTTACAAATCCTTTTGAACTTTGGGAACAACATTGGAAGGACCTCACATATGATACTCAATTAACTCTAAAAAGGCACAACGGAAATATTTTGACAGACATCGATATTAAAACTTTAAAAGACATAGTTTTGTATCAAATTGAAATTGTTTTGAATCAAAATGGTTAGTCTCTAAAGAAATTTCCCCCTATGCCACTTCCCAAAAATCAACATTATCAATTACTCAAAAACATGTTGATTTGTGAGGCATTGGATTATAACAATGTAATGGAAGCTACTAACTTTGCAACATAGAATGCAAGCCTTAATATAGATCAAAAGGTTATTTTTTATAAAGTCATGAAAGTATATATCACTAACAAAGGAGGATTAGTTTTGTTTATGGCAATGGTGGAACTGACAAAACATTTTTATGGAAAACAATCATTACAAAATTAATACAGTAGGCTAATTTAATTATTTATGGATAGGACTTTCAAATATTTAATGAAATCAGTGTCCTCAACTACAGATAGATCTATTTTTAGAAGGAAGTTGGTTATTTTAAGAGGTGATTTTCAACAAATATTGCTAGTAGTACGAAAAGGTGGACGAGAACAAATAATTCCATCATTATTCAATGGTCGTATTTATGGGAATATTGTCCAATTCTTACATTGAAGACAAACATGCGTATTCTAGCTCTAGGTATAATAAATGAAGAGTGTTGTGAGTTATAGGAATTTATGAAGGATAAGGAAAATACACCATAAAATAATAGTTTGTAGCAGCAGTCAATTAAAACTACCGCTATAAAATATTTTGACAGTCGCTACAACTAAAGCGTCAGAAGAAAATACGCTCCTCATCTTCCTCTTCCCCTTTTTCACTTCCCCGCCCTCTCTATTTCTCTCCCTCTTTTATTTGGAGCTCCACCAACTTCTCTCCTAATGGTAATCTGCGACGCCGGTGTTAACAGATATCACCTGAGTAAGGATAACACCTTTCTCTCTCTCTCTGCCCCCCTCTCTCTTTCTCTCTGTGATTGACCTAACCCGATCTATTTTTTATCAAATTCTCTATGCTATCCCACTGGACAACACAATCGGCGCTAGTAGTGTCAACAACATGGATTTCAGCTTCCCCAATCATGTTTCACTCGTATAAATGAAGGTAATTCTCCAACTTGGAATTTTTTGTATTTGGTTTGACAGTGGCTTATATTGTTCCTTCTATTTGTGTTGGTAATTTGACATTGCTAGTAATTCGACGATAGAATTGATGGTCGAAGTGGAGGATCTGAAATTAAAACAAAGAAAAGGGTAAGCAGCTAACGACAATGAAAGAACTTCATCCAATTCACGATTAGGGTTCCGAACGTATCTACAAAACAAAGTAACAAACAAGGAGAAGTTTATTTATCATACAGGATTGAGAAAGGTAGGATGCAATATATCATTGTCACAACGGATGTTTGTACTTCCAAATGAGGGGTATAAACTGAGTGTCAATTCCCGCCTTCTCGAACTTGCTTCTAATAGCTCCTTCATCGAAAACGGACTGTAGAGCCATTATTCATCCCACTTTGCTTTCTATTTTCCACTACCTAGCATTCATTCTGGACTAACAACCTTTCTTTGATTCATTGTATTATAACATTGTTTTTCTTTTGTCTCCCAACTGAGAAAAGGGTTTATGAAACTCAGCTTCCACCTCACGGCGAGAAGAACGGGCTGAGGCCTAAGGGTGAGCACCGGTAATGGGGGATAGATGTAAAGCTTCTTGTAGATGAGTTGATTGAGAAGGCTGATGGATTTGCAGGAGTATTTTCAAGTTAATCCCTTCTCTTGTCCTGATTATGCAATAATGCATTTTCATTTTTTTGCTTTTATCATCTAAACTGACACTTTTTTTTTTTCTGTTGCAGAGCATAAATATGAAATTGTAAGGAAGTTACAGGAGAAGAAACATATTTGTGGAATGACTAGAGATGGAGTGAATGATGCTCCTACATTGAAGAAGGCTGATATTGGAATTGATGTTGTTGATGCTACTGATGCTGCTAGAAATGCTTCTGATAAAGTTCTCATAGAACCTGGGCTGAGTGTTATAATCAATGTTGTGCTCACCAGCAGAGCTATTTTCCAAAGGATGAAGAATTTCACTATTAGTCCTAGTCATCCCTCCTTCCCCCTCCCCCTTTTCCTTGAGGTCACCAAATTTTAGTTTGCTAACAATAACCAAATTTGATTCCCTTTTTTAACTTTTTCAGATATATGCAGTTTCAATGACAATTGGTATTGTGGTAAGTAGGCTTAGAGAAAAAAGTCATTCATGCTTACGATTAAAAAAAAGGCATCTATATTTCATACTGACACTGACATTGATGACAGTGTTATTCTTTTGGGCTATGCATGATACTGACTTTTTCTCGGTAAGAAGTTTGTTGTTGTTTCCTTAGGAGCAAATATTATAACTAGACTTTTCTTTTATGAAGACAATTTAGATTTTAATTTTGTTATGGTCTATATCATACAGGACAAATTCAATGTAAGATTATTGAGGAAGAGTCCTATGAGTAGTTGGCTGCATTATACTTGCAAGTGAGTATCATTAGCTAGGCCCTTATTTTTGTCATTCGGTCACGCAACTTGTCATATGTTGAATGTCCTATATTGCTCCTAGTGAGTGCCTTCATAATTGCTCAACTGGTAAGAATGTGTGTTCTTTATTTTGTCTTTCTTTTTTTCCACAGACCAATAAATTTATCCTTCACCATCCTACATGCAATAGAACACCCACGGTTGGTTAACCTTTATTGATTTCTTAATTGGTTCATGGACTAAGTTGGCTGAGTCCAACCCCATAATTATAAATCTATATTTTTTTATTAATATTATTTTCTAATTCCTTCACAAGGACTAACCAATATCCAATAAAGGGACAAAATGTTAGGTTAAATTTGACTTTCAGTGTAGTTGTATTCTGGAGCCCTATAATTTGCCACATGTTTCTCATTCAAAGGACTAAAGTAGTTCATTTGTTCGGTCCAACTCCAACCATTTAATTATCTTGAAGTTGGTTATTTTGCTACTCATCTCTCTGATTTGTTTCACCTTTGAATGGGTTCAATGCTTATTTTTTGATGTATGGATTTTGAGTTTCATTTTACACCAAATAGAAGGAAAGTAAGAAAAGAAAAAGAAAAAGATTATTTGTTCCACCCTGTTGTTAATTAGTTGGTTATTGTCAGGTGGCAACTCTGATTGCAGTCTATGCCAACTAGGGTTTCTCAAGGATAAAGGGAATTGGTTGGGGTAGGGGTTGGACTGGAGTAATCTAGCTTTGCAGTGTTCCAAGGGCATCATATGGGAATATTGGAATATTCCATGCAACTAGATGGCAAAGGTTGAACTGATATGAATCTGTATCTAGTTATTGCCTTCTAGGACTTTAGAATCTACGTTTCCTATAAAATTTGGTACCATATATATTGCTAATACATGGGTAAGTGCTAGTTTTTGTTATGAGTTTTGGCTTCAAGCTGTTTTCTCTTTTTCATTTCCCCTCAGTTTGCAATTATTATTGAGTTAATGTAAATAGTGCATTAAAATGTTTGTTGTATACACAGGGGTTGGTTTGCTATGAATGACTTTATCATTCAGGTTCTCCTTTAAAGAGCTTACTTATGTTATTTGTATGTCAAGTCAATTTGTATATAAACAAGCAAGTCAGGTTATTGGTAAGTTTTGTGTACACATTTGCAAAATTCATAGTTCCATATACATATGTTTTTCATGATATACACAATTTTGGTGTTCTAAGGAACTTAATTGTTTCATGTGACAGGGTTAGTAGCTGCAAGTTAAGAAGGTGGATTTGTTTGGTGAAAGTTTAATCGACCTCACAGATGCACCAAAAATGTGTTTGCACGACCTCACAAAAACAAATATTGTTAATAGCAGTAACACAGAAGATGTTGATCTGTTTGCATATGCAACTTTCGTGTCTACATCACCTCATGTAGAAGCAGGGGTGGTCCCTCAAAAATGTGTTTGTGGCTTAAATATTTTGAATGGAGAATGTACATTTATATTTTATTTGTAATTGATGTTTTGACCTTTTGTATTAAATTTTAATTTGCATAAATGAAGGGAAAATAGTTTATTTGAAACAAATTATAACTTTATTTAACAATTAAAACCAATTTCATGTTATTTGGATTTTGGACAAATTTTCAAGTTATTTTAGCAGGTGAAAAAATAAATTAAAATATTATTTGCAATTGTTTAGGGTAGGGCTCTATAGCGGCAGTAATTGTCGCTAAAGGTAAATTGACTGCCACTAAAAAACATATGCACCAAACTATAGCGGCAGTCGATAAACTCATTTAGTGGCAATTTTTTGGCTGCCACTAAAAGCCTGTTTCTAGCGACAGTTTTTGACTTTTACCGGCAGCCGACAAAACTGCCGCTAGAACTTTTTTTGACACATTTTTTAGGGGCAGTTTGGTGACTGCTGGTAAAGATTTTTTCGACAATTTTAGAGATTTTTAGTGGCAGTCAAATGCAATGTTGTGGCCTCTGAAGGTCTCTGTGCAAATTCTGGGGAAAACTGGGAAGTTTTCATGGCTGAAATGTAGTTTTTGGGAAGCTGGTGTGAAGTCCAACTGAGAGAGGGGGTGTTTTTGTGAAAAACTAAAAGCAGGAGGACGCCTCCTATCTGCTAAACTCAATTTGGCGCCCCTCATTCTGTATTAGCATGTTCCCTACCCCTTAGAAAACCCTAGGGCACCTTTTAACCTATTCTTTTCATCCTTAGCAAACCTTATCCGCCCCTAGCTATTTAATCTCCACCCTCCACCCCTTCTAATCTCCACCGTCCATTCTAGGGCACTCTCCTTTTAGCATTCTAACCCTAGGGAGTCAGCTAACTTCTAATCTTCACCATTCAACCTTTAGCCATTAAATCTTAGCCCTACATAATATTGGGCTACCTCTCCTTCTATTCTCAGCCTTAGGATCACCCCAAAACCATCCTAACCCTCCATTAGAAACCATAGGGCACCCATAACTTTGCTAAAACCTAGTTGTCGCCCCCTTCTTTCTCTCTAATTCCAATTGTGTCCACCCTTCTCTATAAAAAGACCCAAGAGCTCCTGAGAAAGGGTTAGATTCTGCCCCCARGTAAGACAAAAGGCTGATATTGAGAAGTTCAAGGGTAGAGGAAGAGAAGAACGCCCAAGCAAGAGGAGGGGTTCCTACTTGCAGTTCGCCAACACCACTACTACCACCTCTGGAATCGGATCCCAACCATTTTACATTAGTTTTAGTTTTAATTTCTATTCTTTCATTTCTAGTTTYGTTATTTCCTTTCTGCAATTTATTTTCATTCCATTTGATCTTCGTTTTCTTTTCTGCAAATCTGCAATTTGGCCAGGTAAGACGAAAGGCCTAACTCAAGAAGTTCGAGGGTCAAATGAGAGATCTGGAGACTGCTACCTCTGATCGAATTATAGATTTTTATCTCATTTCTTTTGTTTATTTATTTATGTTTCTGCACTTTTAACTTTCAGCATTGTTCGAATTCTATATTTTCCTCAGTTTAATTAATTAATTTTTATATTTCTACACTTCTCTCTTGTGTTCTCTTGTCCAGATTTGAGTATGTATTAATTTCTCCCTTACTTCCTTGTGGATACGACCTGATCTCATCCTTTACTGTATTAGTAGTTGTTTGAGAATTGAAAAAATTATAAATGTTTAAACTAGTGTTCTGAAATGTTTAACGACACGGTTCTGGACACACCAATGCCTCATTTTCCAAAACTTTATTGGCGATTCACACATCAATTTGTTGTCAGAAGTCTAAGGAGAGAATTCGGGAAGGAGATGTTGATAGAGAGAACATCAATAAAGAATCATTGTCTTAAGAAGATAAATTTGACATAAAAATTAAAAGAATGTGGATTTATCCTCACATCACAATCCATAATAGATGCAATTTTAAATACTCTCAGACCAGAGTGGTGTAGGGTAATTTCAGAAATATTCACTTATAGAAAATCAGAACATTTTCTAGAGTTAACAAATCTTTTGATTGAAGGAGAACATGCGATCAATGAATTATGGATCAAATTTGACAAAACTATAAAGCAAAATGGGACATCTCTTGACGATCGTTTTCACAAAAAATTGAATTTATTTCAACAACTAAAAGGAAGAGGTTTTGTAGTGACAAATAATATTTTTTTTCATACATATGTTGTTGTGTTACCATCACCCTTATTAGAATTTGGTTTAAACTTCCTAAAAGAAAATGCACTGAGTAATTTCACTGAATTTGTTAATATAATGAAGTTTAAGAAGTTGATCTAATTATGGTTGTTGCGGTGAAAGAAGTGGAGCGTACATTAAATCTTCTAGATTATGAGGAATTTGAGCATTGAGTACCATTGATCAATTGGTAATTGTTGTACAACATCAACATTTCAGATTTATAACTGATTTATCATTTATTAAAATTTATTAGGTCGACTCTAATATCTTTTAAAATTTTAAAATGTTCAGGTGACCATGGTCGAAGCATTATGCGATCAAGAGAAGACAAGATTATGTAGATGCTATTATTTTTCTATATTTTTTTTTGTTTTTTTTAAACTATCAGATGTTGTTTAGACATATTTTATATAAAATAGATTATGATTTACAATTTGAATAGTAATTTTAATATTCAAATTTTTGGTAATATAATTTTTATTTCATTACAAAGTGTTTTATTGTTTCAATAGAATGACTTTTCATTTAATACTAATTTTTAAGATGAACTTCATTATTAAAAATTGTGACCTCAAAGGTCGCCTTATAATAGGGGTGATCATTTCAGCTCGGCCGGGCCCAAGCCCAAGCCCGCAAAATTTAGGGCTGGGCTTGGGCCTAATTTTTTAGGCCCAACCCAGTTTGAATATTTATAAATAATATATATATATATATATATATATATGTATAGATCTTACCAAATTCTAATTTAGTATTTAATGAAATATAGAAATTACTAAACCATAATCTTCTCGTTCATGGTCTCACCAATTTTACAGAAACCACCGCCCAATTTTATCTTGATATTAAGATTAAAGTTTCTTATATGTTACTATAGTCTCCACAACAAGTAAAAAAAAAAAAAAAGTGTAATTGTTACTATAGGGCCGGGYTTGGGCTTATATTTTTAGGCCCATAATGGGGACCAGCCCGGGCCTGGGCCTAGCTTAAGACAATTGTTATGAAGGCAAAGCCCAACCCATGATCACCCTACCTTATAATAAAATTGGATATTCAAGAATTCAAAACAAGTGATGGAGTTCATAAAGTACGTAACCTGATTTTCGTGGATACCCTAGTAACATTTTTATAAAAATAAACATTTTATTTTATTTACTTAATACATATTAAAATACCATTTTTTATATTTTAATTTTTACTATATTTGTAGGGGATGATATTGAAGTAAGGATGTTTGATGAAGTAATAGAAAATTTTATGGATATACTTCATGAAGGTATAATATACAATATATTAAGATTGAGCATTCGTTGTACTCATTCTAAGTATACCATAATTCAAATTAATATACATTTGCAATTCACTGGTGATACAAAGATTATACGTTAAATTGACAATTGCATGGAAATCGCACTTCAAAAGTATAATTTTATCGCTTTTGACAAAATTGTAGAATATGCTGGAAAAAATATATTCATAGGTATATTCTAACTTATTTTATTTTTAATAAATATATTACAAAAAAATTATGCTCTACTAAACATTTCTATTCCCCACGGATGTCATTAGAGCAATTATTTATGTAGATCACACTTTTCTAGTATATCTGAACTCCAAAATGATGGAAATTCTTTTATTGGATCAACAATAAGTATTACTAACTACATGTTCTTTGCTTTTCTATGTTTTTTAATTATGCCATTAATTATTATTAATGGTATGATTCCAATGCTATTTATCTTATGGGAAAGATTTGTATATGTAATTCTTTCATAGATTACAAAAACAAAGGAAGGATTCACAATCATTGTTGCTAGATGCATAAAGGTTACACATTATAAAGGTGACATTATATTATCTTTATTTAATAATCACTTTCGATTTCAATTGATTTACATATGAGATATAATTGAAGGGCATACTATTACCACTACAAAAAATACAAAAATATCTTTCAATCCCAATATTGTTGAAGAAGAATCACTTAGATCATGGTTAGTAATAAGTTATGATATATTAATTTGTAAATATAATAAATATTTTTTAAAACAAATTTTAAACTAATGATTTTATGATTCTTATTTTATAGGTTTGATAATAATAAAGGAGTGAAGATGGTTCAACAATATTATAAGTTATGGAGAATTACACCAAAATTAACTTCTCTTATATGAATGCACGTACTTGAATTTTTTGTTCTATATACATTATTATATTACAATTATATAACATTTTTACAATGTTTGTTTCATTGGGCATGATTATCCTCCTCTCTACTTAGTTTATCAATTATATAAATTTAGTATGTGATTGATAATCACTATACACTTAATGTTTTTTGTCATCAAAATGGAATGCATTTTCCCGTACATTACACGAATTCCCACTAGTTCTATATAAAGAAAATTAAACAAAATATACAAATATTTTTCTAATTGTTTTTATCATATATATAATTCACGTGGGATATCCCAATCCGATAAAATAGGATAGGATCTGAATTCGGATCGAATCATGGTCCGATCCATTTACACCCCTATTTCACTATGGACTGTTTACTTCAGAAGATGGATGATAATAAGTTGTGTAACGGGGTGTTGATCCGCAAAGCATTTCAGTCGAATGCACTTTGTCCCAATAAAAGGTTGTAGGCCAGAAGCCTAGCCCATGCACCTTGGGTCGGGCTTGCGCCTAGGCTATGCCCCTTATAGGGTTGGTCGTGTGCTACCTATTATCACCATTAAAGCCAATCTCAATCCCTTTTGTTGAATCTCAAAAAGCAAATTGAAACTAATTAACATTTAAGAGAAAATTGGCACCGGGTCCTACCTATTAACATTTGTTGAATCTCAAAAAGCAATTTGAAACTAAATTTTTGTTGAATCCCAATCCCTTTTGTTAATAGGTCGTGTCCTATCTATTAACATTTAAGAAAATTGGCACCGGGTCAACCAAGTAAGTGTTTCCCTCAATGGTTACATGAAATTTTATTTGATTAAGCGTTTATCGAGAAAATTTGGCACATGTGGCACCTAGTTGTCATTTGTTTTGATTTTTAATAAAAAGTATGCTTTGTCTAAATTCTTTAAGAGAAAATTTGTACAAAAAGTTTTTTTGATAAACGACAATGAAACTAATTAAAAGGTTCAAAACCATTCATGTTATCTAGGCTGCAACAGATTGGGTTGGAATGATATATACCTAGATCCAAATTTGACTAGTAAACTTTTTAATCAAAATTTTAAGCTAATTTAAGATATTAGGTACCATTAATAAATTAAAGGAAAAAAATGTCACTATTATATATGACTAGTGGGGAATCGTGTGATGCATGGGAAAATATGAAAGATTGAATAATTTCTTTACTGTTAATTAATTGATAAATTAATAATCAAAATTTGATGTTAATTAACTAAAAGTATTCAAAGTTATTGTTAATATTTAAAATTTTAATAATTGTATTTTCATTTAATGTTGATTTATAGAAAGTAATTATTGTTAATTTAATATGAACAAATATTTTTTAATAAATTTAGTTTCATTAGTCATTTGTAGTAATTTTAATAATTGTTATTTTTTCATTATTTTTAAATAAAATTTTGATTGACTTTAAATAAATAAAAATAATTACAAATGACAACATTTTTATTAATTTCACTAATAATTAACRATAATATAGGAATGGAAACGGGGTGAATCACCCTATCCTAGTCCTCGCCCTGTAAGCAAGATAGTCAACCTCATCCCCGCCCCGTCCCCAGTGTTAAGCGGGTTCAGGGCAAGGCACCCACCCACATGATAAATTTCTAAAAGTACACAAAATTGTCTTTAATTTTCAAAAGATGTAATTTTATGAAAATTCTAGAAAATTTATTACATTTGTGTAATTTTGAAAATTTATTTTTAAATAATTTCTTTTTCTTTTTAAATGATTTACTTACAAATTACACTAATTTGTCTTATATTTCCTAATATAAACTAATCAATAATTTCCTTTTTCCAATATTATATTAATTTATCTTAATAATTTGTATAATTATTGGTTCAAATTATAGTTTTCCCTTTCCCATATTCATTTATCCTTAATAATTTTCATTAATTTACAATGAAAATTACATAATTTTTCAAAAGTTTTCCAAAATCTATCAAATGTAATACATTTTCCTAAAATTTTAAAAATATTCCAATAATTATTTAATACATTTTAAATACACCTTAAAAAATTTTATATCTTTTAATTTCTAAAATGTTATTTTACAAAAATGTAGTTTTATGAAAAATTTATTACATTTGTTTAACAATGGAGATTTATTGAAAATTATTTTAAATTGTTATTAAATATTTATTTTTATTAGATAGTTTACTAACAAAATTACACTAATTTATCTTTTATTTTCCTTCATTTGCATCCGGTTATTAACCATAATAATAGTAGCAACTAAAATTTTATACTTTTTGGAAATTATTAAATATAATTCTCAATTTTATAGAAATTAGTTAAAGAGTTTTCAATTTCAATAAGATGTTGTTAATTAACATGAATATAACAGTATTTAGCCAAAATACTTTAAAAAGTCATGATGAGCTAATTAATAACTATATTTATTAATTCTTGATAATTTACCAACCATTTTTATTAACTTTTGGTAATAACACTATTTAATACTCATTGAATATGGGTTGGCTTAAATATTAACCATAGATAACTATTTATTAATTAATATGAATATTTTAAATGAGGGAGAGTGTGGATATAGATTGGGGGTGAGAGATTTTAGGAATTGATTGGGGAGTGGGGTAACATGGTATGTTCCTAATGGCTTAGAGGAGATACCCTAGGAGAAAGATTCTAGGAATATTTTTAGGTAATAGGGTTGGGAATGGCTATAAGGCTTAATGGGACTGGTGGGAAGGGGAGAGCAGAGAGAGTCAAGGAGAATGCAGGGTGGGTGTAATGGAGCAAAGAGAGACATGGTGACATGGAGTGTCTTACTATATATATATATATATAGGTAGATTAATAAAATGGTTTATAAATGACTTTAAATTTTATACATCATGAATAAAATGACTTCAAAATTAATTTGCAAGAGTTGAATATATGACATTGGTGCACATATTACATATTACACTTCACAAGGGATGCAAGCCACTTACCTTAATAGTGAGAGCCTGCATCTACGTCAATATGATCTCATGACTCTATTTCATAGGGATGACGAGTGACCATCTCAACTATTAGGTCACAACTCACAACTATAAACAATATGAGGAGAGTTTGGCAAGTCTTTTTGTATAGT
Organism: Nelumbo nucifera; assembly: GCF_000365185.1. The sequence continues at coordinate 1,764,805 of NW_010729089.1, read as the reverse complement.
CTTTTGGACTTTTCAAAGCTTGGAAGACCAAAGTTTGGTATTTTTCTATTTGATAATGAAAGATTGGAAACTAGAAAGACTTATGCCCTCAAAAGCTTAAGGAAACTGAAAATGGCGGGAGATCTGGAATCTTTAACTTTTAACTAAAGCTTTCTATCTTTCATGCCAGAAATCTTTTTGTTTAATAGCTTTATAGACCATGGTAGACTAGGGTGTTTGGTTCATAGGGTTAAAAACTCAATGTTCATAAGGGCATTTTAATTGCAAAAAGGAGAAAGTCCTTAAAATAAGGAATGCCAAATGTAGCCCTAATCTTTGAAGGCAAGACCCCAAAACTTAGAGGGTGTTTGGTACCACGGGCATTTATTGAAAAAACGCCTCCACACCAGTGCCACTTAGGCATTGTCATTTATTGCATATGAAACCACTGTTTGGTTTCACCGTTTATCAAATTAAATGCTAAAAAATTGAAACACGTTGATTTATGTGCATGGAGCATTTGGGGAAACGTCAAATTCTCATTTCTCCCAATGCCCCAACATTTTTTGAAATGAAATGCTTATGTGGCACACTTTTGTGGGATGTTAATCTTAGGTGGAAAGTAAAAAATGTATAAAGCAATTCCCAACCAAGCAACAGAAGTAAGAAATATTTAAAGTAAGGTTGTACAAATAAACATTTGGGAAATTGTCTAAAACTCACCATGAGTTTTCAGCATTTCTCTTAAACTCACCACGACTTTTCAAAATGTCTAAAACTTACCGTGTCATTAACTTGACGTTAAACAGACTAATGGGTGTTAATATATTACCATTTTAATATTTAGACATGAAAAAAGGAAAAAGTTCAAAAAAATATTTTCAAATATAAAATAAATAAAAACATAGAAATTACAAAAAAAAGTATAAAAAATATAGAAATTGCAAACAAAATAAAAAATTATTTTCGAATTATAGAAACTATAGAAATTGAAAAACAAAATCAGAAAATAAAAATTGTACAAAAAACACCAAAAATTTATAGATTATAGAAAAATAGAAAAATGTAAAGAAAAATAGAAATTATAACAAAACATTGGAAATTATAACAAACAAAACACTAAAAATGCAAAAAAAAAAAAACAAGAAAATTGAAAACTGAAAAAGGCCATTTTTCCTCTAACTCACCATTCAAGGGTAATTTGGTCATGAAAATAGTTATTTATGCTGACATGGACACCTCTATTAAGAAGCATTAGCGGTGCACTAATGGAAGGTGATTTTTGGAAAATAAAACCTTATTGACATGGTGAATTTTAGACATTTTGAAAAGTTGTGGTGAGTTTAAGAGAAATATTGAAAACTCATGGTGAGTTTTAAACAATTTCCCTAAACGTTTAAAGCAATAAATGACCCAACTGTAAACCCCCACAAAACCAAACATATACTTATTATGTCTTTTAACCATATAAGTTCTTGTAAGATCTTCCTAAAAAAATTACCAAACACCTTAATTAAATTAGGTTAAAAATATCATAATTGCAAAATGTATGGATAGGGTTAATAATCAATCCAATTATTAAAAAGGACTGGATTCAGATGCCTCGAATTCAAATTCAACAAAGGGATGATGCCTTTTTGTATGAAAAGGATAAAATGCCAAATCCCATAAAACACCTGTAACCAGCCCAGCCACAGCCAGCAATCAAGATAAGAGTCCCGTTATCTAAGCTTTGTTACAAGATATTAAGAAGAATATGCTTAGAAAACAACAGCTCTTTCTGGCATACAAGCTGCCTTGTTTGATACATGCAGACACAGCTGTCCTTGTCCAACTGCATTCATTTTTTACACTAATCCCTGCCTACGGAGCTTTCTTTTAGCTTGCATTGTAAGGCTCGTTTGGGAGGGCTGAGCTGAAAATTCAGCTAAGTCGATTCAGCTTCTTTTAAAGTTATTCAAAGAAGCTGAAGCAGATAGCCCCTTTTAAGGCCCCCATTTAGGTGGCTCTTTTGTGTTTGGGGCGAGCTGAGCTGCGTTAATTGAGCCGATTTGTTTGAGCACGTGTGTTTTGGATTACTATTTAGACTAGTTTCATGCAAGGTTTTTAAAACTGACCCGCAAAACAAATCGGTCAGCAGTCTGATTCTCAGGTCAAACGACCCGACTGTTTGAATCGAACAGACAGTCCATTATGATAAAAAATTAAAAAAAAAAAAAAAAAAAAATCAGCCAAACAATTGAACTGTTCTAACAGTTTGACCGCCCGGGTCAACAGTTTGCTGACCAAATCAACAGCTTTGGGAGAAATAACGGTTCATTTGGATTTTTCACCAAACATAACTTATAGACTGTCCATATAGAGCCGGGGCCCATCTTAAGTGGCTGCGCTTCAGTGCACCCAAACGGGGACTTAGAATTGGAATTTAAGTTATAATTCAGTCGTCACATAAAAAAGAAAAATGCTTCTGCTTTTGGTCATCATCAACTGGCGATTGGCGAAAGAAGAAGAATACAAAGTGGAATCCATCTAACTCATTGAGGGCGGAGAGATCAACTGATAATAACAGGTCATCACCTTCATGCCCATCTCTTACTGGCTTACCGCCGTTAAAGTTTATTCGAATTCCCTCCCTATCAAATATCAATTTGGATTAAGCCATTAAGGCAAATCGGGCTACAGGGTTAACCCTGGCCAGTTCAACAGTTCAACTTACTCTGAATTGTTCAGTATTCTTAGTTGTGAAATGCACAACTGATCACGCAACAGAGCTCCAAACCAATGAGTAATTAGAGAGTTTGAAAGCCGAAACCCAAAGAGCTCGATCTAAACCAAGCTGGATTGCGCATAGATCTCTCTTTACAGGTTCATCAGCCAAACGAATTTCGCCACTGGCCACTTTGAGTTGGAACGTACGTCTGTGGCTAGAGAGCCAAAGTCCAAACTACTCTAATTGCTGGGTTGGTGAATCCCAGCTCATGCCCAAGTTGGCTCTAGCAAGATTCCCAACCAAACAGATGTTAAAGCTGCATAAAATTTTCGGTGAAATTTCACAAAATTTTGGTTTTTTTCCTTTTGGATGTAACAATCAAAATAAAGTTCGATTTTTTTTTTCTATTTACTAAGTTTTGTCATAACCTTGAAATTAGGGGTGTTCATTGTTTGGTTTAAACCACAAAATTGAATTGAACCAAACCAAATTTATGATTTGGTTCAGTCTGCACATGAAAGGCTGAAAACAGTTTGGTTTGGTTTCATAGTTTGCTAAATTGTGATTACAGTTTTGATTTGGCTTCTTTGATTTTATAAATCAAATCAAACTATGGCCATGTTTGGTAGTACTTCTGTTAAAATCAAGTGCTTATTCGAAGAAGCATTTATTTGCATTAGGCACCCAACTTATTTCATATTGGGCATTTGGTAGTCTTTCTCTTCATTAAACACTTAAATAAGCATTTGTAACCTATTTTGTCTTTCATTTTCATTCAAATTTTACAAAAGCATTTTTATGAAAGTACTTTTGTCAAAGCACTTTTATAAAAGTACTTTTACAAAAACACTTTTTACGAATATACTTTTATGAAATCACTTTTACAAAAGCACTTTTATGAAAGCATTTTTATAAAATCACTTTTACGGAAGTACTTTTATGAAAGTATTTTTATGAAAGCACTTTTACAAAAGTACTTTTATAAAAGCACTTTTATGAAAGTATTTTTACAAAAGTACTTTTATAAAATTCAACTAGGGATAGTTTTATAAGGAGTATTTTAAAATTCAATTAGGGATAATTTTGGTAGAAAAAATTGAATAAGTACAATAAGCACTTATTAAAAGCTAGAAATTTAGGCTTAAAAAATAAACCCATATTTTTAGAATAAGCACTTATTTTGGACTTGTTTTCCAAATACCAATAAGTGCTTAATGGTGTAGTCCCAGCCCAAATAAGCACTTATTTTTAAGCACTCCCAAACATGGCCTATAAAGTGTAAACCAAAATTATATATATATAAACCAAATGTATAAAATTATAAATATATAATAAAATTTTTTATTTTATAATGAAATAATAAAATAAAATTTTAAAGTTTTGATCTTGGGGGTGTTATTTGGGCTTTCTAATTGGGTTAAGCCCAATAGAATCAAAGAATGGTCTAAATTGCCCCAAATCGTATTTGAAACTGCACAAAACCGTAATAAAACGGTTTGGATTCCATGCCAAAACTGTTTGGTTTGGTTTGAAAATTTTTCAAACCGTTCTCAACCCGTAATTTACCAGTTTKGTCTGAGATCTTCTCCAAACCAGACCATAAAAATTCCTATGAAATTCGACGATTTTAGCTACTTATTTCTCCATCATTTTGGACATAATATCAAAATTAATGAATTTTATAATACAAGTCATGCATGATTATTGTATCGATTTTTGATAGACTATATGAATTTGACTATGATACTAGAAAGACATTATACCAGAAAAATCAGTAACCAATGATGACTATTTATCAAATACAGAAAAAAAAAAACGATAACCAATTGGGTGGTTTATTCATTAAGGGGCTTTTGATTGACCAAAACCCTTCCAATATCATGTGTTTCTAAGAGCCCATCACCCATATCCATAACCCTGAACTTGGTGGCAACGGGCCGGATTTACCTACAAACTGCAAAAGAACCTACCAACTGAACCACCATATATGATTGATACTGGATATAATAATCATATCACACAGTGGGTGGAGGGTTTATAAAAATACATTTACAACCTTAGTAGTCTTATAATAAAAATAAATGGTACTCCATACTATTGGATAATCATTAAACTGATAACTACTGCAACAAACACCATCTCATTATATATTCATTGCCTTCATATGACAATAACACTAATAAAGAACTTCACAATTCACAATAATATAATAGATCAATTTCAAGAAGAAAACATAATAATAAAATAATATAGACCTTAACACAACAAAGACACAACAGAAAACTTTGATCATCTGGAAACAGAAAATTTACATAATAGCATGTAAGCAGACCCACCATTATTACCATTTCCCCTCCTTCCTTCATTCATAGAGGCATCCATATTAATATTATCATCTATGCCACTGCTCATTTGGAGGTTGCTCCTTTTCCACCACCTGAAGTGCTCCAAAACCTTATCTTGTTGCGCTTAATGAAATCAGAAACACTCTCATTTATGCTTTTAGTCTTGTTTAGTTTCCCTCTTGCTGCTGGTGTCTCCGCGCCCTCTTTTCCTTGCTCATCACCAACAACACCAGAAGTAGTGCTCCTAAACTTTACCTTGGTGCGGCTAATGAAATCACTGGCCCTATCACTTATGCTTTTAGTCTTACTCAGTCTCCCTGTCGAGGAGCCACCCTTGTTTCTCTGCTCTTCCACTTCCATGGCTGGAGATTGAGGCTTGGTGGGAACTGCTTCCAAATCCTTCTTGTGTTGGCCTTTTATTGGGGCAGTTGGTTTTGATGGGGTGTTGGGTGCCTTGGCACTGCAGCAAGATTTCAAGAGTTTGCTACACATGTTCTGAGGTTTTGAAAGGGATGGAGATGGAGAGGTTCCTTTGATTTGCTCTTGTATTTGGATATGGGTAATTGGTTACGGAAGACAACATTGGGCCGATGGGGGATTTTATATGGGGCTAATCTAATCAAGGAGAGCTCATTCTAGCTTTTGGTGTTGTGTGAAAACCAATTGGGATTTGGGATGAGCAGAATATGAGAGAGAACTTGGGCTTTTGATTCCTACAGGTCGTAAAGAAAATTCTCTCACTTATTTTCTTGTACAAGTCATACACCACATTGGCTTTGGATCATATTCCCACCTTTTTTCTACAAAAGATGAAAGCAACGGCCTCCATTCAAATGAAGTGGCATGCATGCAACTAATGATTTAAAATCTTAGGTTGTGTTTGGTACCATTTTTTCTTTTACCTAAACATTTTGTCATATCAAGAGTCACTTCAGCTAAAAAAAAGTATGGGGAGGCAGAATTTTTTTCTTAAGAGGCTCAAAAGCTAATAAACATGGATTGGGGGAGGGGGAAAAGTTAATAAAATATGGATGAGGAATATAAATGAGGATATTTTACATGGGCGAACTGATCATTAAGGTTTATAATTGAAATATCAAATTGATGTAGTCAAACATTTTTTCACTTCAACTAAAAAAAGAATGCATAGAACTTTCTTTAATTCACATCAGCGACCCACGCATCCCAACCATGGGAATATCTTCCCATGACAAGTATGGGAGATATGTTTCCAATGCACGCTGAGATGTGTATATGAGGCACTGATATATAATTGACGTTTAGAGTTGAGAGAGAAAGAGAGAGTTAATAACATTATTTTTTATTTGAAAATTGATTAACACTACCCTTATGGTTTAACTAATTGACTTTACTGTTTGAAAATTGACTTACACTGTGACAATTGACTAACTCTACTCCTGTCCTTAACATCCTTAAAGCATCCGTGTTAATGATTAAAACCCAATATTGCCCTCGTACCCTGACTCCCCACTCTCTCTCTCTCTCTCTTCTAACTAAGACCTCCCCGTCCGTATCAGGAAGCACATCTTCTTTGATAACACCTCTTCTGGTGAGCGGAAGTGGCAGGTTCAGCCTCAAGGATTCACACATGGCTGCATGGAAATACACCAGATCCTTGAGATCTTCTGAATCAAACACCCTGATCTCTGCTTTTGATCTTCTTCTTCTTTAACTGCATCAATTCATCCAGGATCTTTTCCTCCATGCGAGGGGTTGTGGAAACCAACCAGAGGAACCAAGTGAGAGACGTTCCCGTCGAGTCCCGGCCAGCAAACAGGAAGCCCAATGCAGTGTCTCTGAGGAACATACCACTGTAAGCCTTGCTTTCTCCATTCTGAGCTTGAGAACTCGTGTACATAGCTATCAAATCACTTCCCTGCACCCCTTTGCGTAGCTCTTCTCTTTTCAACGAAATGTGCTCTAACAAGTGACGATCTATGATCTTCCGAGCTCTGCCCAGTCTCCCCTCACTCCCGACCCCCAACCAACCCAACAGCTTCCACAGCTTCCTGGGCATGATGTGCCTATGGAACACACCTTCCGTCCCGTCGTCGATGGCTTTAGCAATCTCATAAGCAGCAGAGCTCAAAGAGAACGAGTTCGGGTTTCTGCCGAGGACAACCGTGTAGACACTGTTAAATGCAAACCTCATGAACACATCTTCCAAATCCAGGACGTTGCCATGCTTAGCAGCCTGAAGCATCAAGCTCAAGAGTCCATCACCCACCAGCTTCCTGCTCACGCTGGCCGTGAAACTCCGGAACTCCTTGGAAGCCAAGACGATGTGTGTTATCTTCTTGTGAGCACGCCACTCATCGTCGTCCAATGAAGATATCATCTCCGAGCAGATGGGATCGGTTTAGTTTCCCTCTTCCCTCCTTGTCCGGTGGAATGCCTGAAGAGCTCTGATAACACTCGTCGTCTGTATCCGAGTGCGTGGAGGGGTCCGCCGCTGCTGCAACTTGCTGCAGTGGCGATGATGAAACATGGACAAGGGTGAATTGGGGGAGAGAGAACGAAGGGTCGAAGAGAGAAAGAGAGGGAGGGAGTCCTTCGTCGGTGGCTGTCGTCACCTGTGACGGCTGTGCCGAGAGGGAGAGAGAATGAAGGGTTCGTCGCCTCGCCGAGCAGTCTTTGGGCAAAACAGCAGTGGCTGCAGTCATTCTCTCTCATTCATCCCCTACTTCCTTCGAACGAAAAACAGCGGCGGTGGCACCCCTCCCGGCGATTCTCCGGGCCAAATAGCCCCTTGTTCTGAGAATAGAGCAGCGGTGATGATTTTGTCATCAGAAACGCTGAAGAAATCACCGAAAAAACAAGATTTTAATCAAATCACAATACAGTTTGGTGATCTGGGCTGACTTTAAGAATATCACCAAAAATTAGCACGGTGAAAGCTTCATCACCGGTTCCGGTGACTACTCAATACCAGTTACCTCATAACAAAATGATCGGAAGAAAATTAATGACGATTGGACTTACCTGATCTTGAAAAGAACAGGAGTCTCACAGCGGCGGCAAACTGTAGATTCTCAGGCAGGTAGAATCCGATATTTTGAAAGGGGTTTTTAGGTGCAAAAATGACAGGGATGTAAGTGCTGAAATCACTGAGTTCAATGTTTCTTTTCCCTTTTTGCCTTTCTATTAACGGACGTAAACAAAATAGTTAGAGTTAGTCAATTGTCACATAGTGTTAGTCAATTTTCAAACAATAAGGATGCACTATTTAGTCAATTATCTAAACGATAAGCGTAGTTTAAAAAATCAATCATAATAATAATAATATGTTTATTAATAATGATAATAATAATAATAAATCAATATTGTTATAAATAGTTATTATTATTTGTTTATTTAAGTAAATAACAACATTTAATATTAATATTTATATAATAATTAATAAGAATATTTAATAATATGTTTATTAATAAAAATTAAAATATTTATTATTATTTAAAAAATAAATAGTTACTTATTTCAAAAATACAATATTTKTTTATTAATAAAATACTATTTTATTTAATATTGTTTTTATTATTTATAATATTATCAAATAGTCTATTTCTAAATGTAAAATAGTAAACTCCACAATTTCAAATGTTGGAAAATTGTTCCAACTGAAACGATCTTATCCTTTTAGAACTTTTAAAAAGCAGAACAACATTTCTATTTCTTTTCAGATTTCAGACATGAATAATAACTTATGGACTTTTCAGACATTAGGCTTTAGATTTTATCAAACACCACTTAAGAAAGAGTCTTCTAGACTGCCAAATTTTAATTGATTTGGTCCAGAAAAAGATTAAGAGAGAGAGAGAGAGAATGATCACTAGAATCAACTTGTACCACATTCTCATTACCATAGTGCCAATATATCCGAATATGATCTTTGCTTATGGTTTGGGGGAATGGTGGAAGATATTCAGCCTTGACCAATGTCTTCTAGCATTAAGCTTAGTTGTTGATTTGCTTGTTGATGTAGGGTGTTTTTGACCCGACCTAGTAATAGGGGGACACGTGGACACGATCCAACTAATAAGACGACAACTCATCCTGACGTACCAAGTCTGCAACGGACTGAGCTTAGATAATTGAACCACCTCGGAGCAAGTTCATTTCGGAACACGGTTGCATCTAGATCACCTCGGTTACAAGGCACTTTGGCGTTCGTACTAGGTCAGATCCAAGGGGCATTAGCTCGAGTAATATTGACCGACCTTTGCATGTTAACCCCGAAGATATCGCCACCAGATTCCACGCTTTATGGGATCACACCTCTGCCAGCCTTATCTCCCCCGTCCGATCCGGGCGGAAGCGATAAGCCTTATCGGTTGGCAACTTTATTTCTTGCTAATACGGATACGAGCCTCATCACGGCAAGAATCCCGGAATCACTCCAAAAAACCCGCGAGGACTCCAGTATATAAAGACCCCAACCCTTTGAGGGCAAAGGTACGYGTAATCACTGCTTACTAGCCCTCTTGCTTTCTAAACTATTTTCAGCTCACAAACTACTAATTTGAACATCGGAGCGACCTCGCCAGGTAAGCACCCCCGGGTTCTCTGATTCTCTCGGTGCAAATCAGCCAACTCTGTCATCCACTGGAAGCCAGATCATCTTCAACTAGGAGCAACCAGATTGCGTCGCATCACTTCTTAATCCGTGTTTGTCCATGCCTCCAATATCATAAAATGATCTTTGCTTTATCACCTCCGATCTCATTGCATTTGGCCTCAAGGCCTCTAGGTATCTATGTTGGTCTCGGGCACTATGAATGGGAGCAATGGCCTCTGGTGGGTACACAGGGAATCAAAGTTCGGGATTCCCAAATTTGTACAAAGAAAACAGGAAGATTGGGAACAATTGTTTTGTAATCAAGGGGACCCTCTAATGCACGAATACTTGGTTAGTATGCAAAGAGTAATAAAGGACAAAATTAGATTTTTATATAAATTATTTTGTCAGAAGGGAGGTTTTTGTTTGACGACAATGAGAGGTCTTAGGCTATGTTTTGTGAATAAGTTGTTTGAGAAATAAGTGCTTATGAAATAAGTACTTATTGTTGTTTGGGCGGCCCCTTTCCGAAACCACTTATACATATTTTAAGTACTTGTTGAGGTTAGAAAGTTTGGTAAGCCACTTCAACAAAATGCTTAATTTTGTGAAAATGGCAATTTTAGTCCCTACTTTACAAATGCATATAAATATTGGTTTTTGAATATTATATCATTAATATATTAATAGTTATGAAATCAGTAGTAATAATAATAAGTATATTATTATTATTATTATTAACTAATAATATATTCTTATTATGTACATATTGGTTTTGAAATCAGTAATATTAAAATATTACTACTACTACTACTAATTTTAGTTACTTGTAATAATAATAATGTAAATAAGTAACACTAATATTATATTTATAAAATATTTAATATAAATTAATATTAATATAAAATGATTATATCCCAATTAATAATTAACATTATTAAATTGCTTATTAATTATCACTAATTAATTAATTAACATTCCAAAGTAATAATTATCATCATTAGTATTAGTAATAATTAATTATAATTATTGATAATAATGATATAATTATATTAATTAATATAATATTAATAATTATAATTAATTATAGTAATATAATTAATTATTTCATATAAATGTATGAATTATAATTTCTTATAATAATTATAAAATAAATAATTAACATTAAATATTTATTTTCAAAATAATTAATATGAGTTAATATAAATATAAAATTATTATTTCTGAATTATTAATTACCATTATGAAAATATTTATTAATTATGAGCAATTAAGTAATTATTATTAGTAATCAATAGATGAAATCATTCCTTTAATATATTATTATTATTACTACTACTACTACTACTACTAATATATAATTATTAGTAAGCAATATTGTATAAAAACTACAAATGTTAATGGTAACAAGAGTTGAACCTTGGTCACTAGAATTTAACACCCATAACTTTGCCACTAAGCCATTTCAATTTACTTGTTATACTTATATACATTTTTAGTTTTAAGTAAATTTTATATTTTATTAGTGGTGCTTATTATTAAATGCTGGAAATTAATTATTACGATTTATATGCTAATAAATATTAAGTTAAATTATATCGGTTATTTGAAAATTGATGTATATACATCACATTTTAGTCCTTTTTTGCTTTTTTCATATTTTAGTTGTTCCACAATTTTTCAACGATTATTAATTATATCTTAATATGYCACATTTTATATAAACATTAAATTATGGTTTTTTAACATTTAAATGACTTATTTACAATCATATAAAACTTGTAAGTATTGTTACTGATATAATTTTTATGATTTATTTAAATTTTCTATATATTTATGTATATCTTGATTTTTCGTCTGTACCCACGTGTATCTAAAACATATCCCAATACRTTTTTTAAAATTGTCTTTCCGATACATTTTGCGATTCCGATACTTTGAATCTTGCATCAAACTAGGGTTTGACACACTCCCGTATCAGTGTATATCGAACCATATCAGTCAATATTGTGTGATACCCACCAATACAATAATATCTTGRACCAATACGCATGACTGGTGACTCCATTCACGGGGGTATTATCATCATAGATAGGGTCTTCTCCATTCACGGGGGTATTATCATCATATTGAAATTTTTTAGGGACAATCTAGTCCCACAAAAAAGAAATAAGCAGTACTTAAAACAAACAGCCCTATCACTTATTTTTTAAATAAATACTTATTCCTGTCTTTGTGGTCTCACCACAATACTTAAACTAAAGGATACCAAACAGGGGCTCAGTCCAATTTGGAAAGAGGAGGTATTTAAGAGAAACCTTAAAGGAGGTTCAGGTCCTTAAACTTATTAACTATAAACAAATAGACGCAAAAGTGAACTGGATACAAAATTTGTATGCACCGCAAACAAACAAAGACAAACTGAACCGGAAGATACCTCAGTTGGCTAGGGTACATTGTGCAATACAAATGTCGGGTTTAAGGAGATCATTCATTATTCATTAGTAGAAACGAATATATGCCGATAAGATTATCAATTCACAAACATCTTTTTTCCCTCTTGAAAGGAAATCAAATTGGTAACTTCTTCCTTAAATCGTAAGTAATTATCTCTGAGTCAGCAAAAGCTGCTCAAGCCCAATTTATGAATAGTATGAAAGCTTCCAGAACCACTAAGCAGAATCAAATTCCATATGCAACTGAAAACCCAGGATCACTATACCAAAACCATATCCAATGTCACATTTTTAGCTCATGCTGATTTATCTCTTCAGGGAAATTCTGTGGAACTAAAAAAGTATGCATAAATTTCCACGGGCATTAGTAATTAGTAGAAACTTTACAAAGACAACAGTAAAATAACAAAAAGAAAAACTAAAAAGCAGACAACAATCAAGAAATAAATACAAAAGTAACGAGGACACAAAGGCTTACGAGGATTAAGATCTATCCAAAGATTGGAAACATTGGCCTTAATTTACAAAGTTACAGATTCATAAGCATTTACAATTCCAGAGGTATTTGCATAAAGCAGCACATCTTAAATCGCTCCATATGGCAACCATGCCAGGAATATTTTAATTTGTAAAAAAAAAAAAAAGAAATATTAGACAACTGCGAAATTTATAAGCAATTTGGCTGAAACATGGGGCATATGATGACAGCAAAGCTCCAACTTCAGGGGCTCTTACCACCAGAGGAAAAATATCATGATTCCAACCAGATTCGCTGTATTGTATGGTTTTCTAGGTTCTCAAGGAACGATTGTTAATGGCAAAAGGTCCTCAAGGCCCTGTACGGTATGCTTTTCTAGCTCCACATGGAACAATGTTAATGGCGGAAAGTCCTCACAATCTGCTCAATTCGTCGCCGGCAAAGTGGACAGCTGGTCAAGTGTGAAGAGCAGGTTGTACAGCAGCACATATGACCACACCTAAAAATTATAGATCCCATCAACATTTAGTAATTTTTAACTAATAAAAGCACAAAATTATAAGGGAAAATATATAGCTATTTACAACTCATTGAAAAGGCAAGATAAAATAAAATCCTTTCCTACATATGCAAATTCCAGCATAGATCCCATCGATGTTCATTCATCTCATTCAACCCTGATGCAGTAGCCATTGGAATGACCAAAATTTGGATGCCAAAGTGGAGAACCACCTCCATGATAGAGCACCTTTGGAAAATCCTAACCAATGGGTAACTCTAAAACATAATAGGCATAACCACAGACAAGTACTAGCCAGCTGATTTCTGTTAACTGCCATTATGCTAGAGGTGGCTAAATGGAAATTAGTTGCCTTGTTCCCTATATGTCATTTGAGATTTTGAGCACCTTGAACCCTTTTCCAGAAACCTACTATGTTTCAACAATGATACAATGATTTATCTGGATTATAAAAAAATGATTTTATAATTTTAATT
>NW_010729089.1:1714789-1741397 GCF_000365185.1 Nelumbo nucifera | reverse complement strand
TTGTTCAAAAAGAATGAAAAAACCTCTGGAATATCCCCATCATTTTTGTCAAATGCAAAACAGGCCAAAATGAAACCCTTATAGCATCTCAAGTGATATGCTGAAGTTTGTTGCATGTGAATCTTCAGATTCCTGAAAAACATGTCCAGTTTAGGTAATTAGCTATTTTAGGGCAGGCATTGCCCTTTCTCCTGACTCCATATTACTCTTTATGCCCAATAGAATTACATGAAGGATACTTAAGAAAACCCAATTGAGTAAATTGTTTTTAGCCAAGCAAATCTCCTAGGTGGTACTTCTGGGAAAAATTGTCCTCTGCATTCAACCACATAAGAACTAAAGCCTCATTCTTATGCATTTCATTTTCTTGATGCATTTTTTGGTAAGAAAATGAGAGACTCTAGGTATGACCAAATACTTTAAGATACCTCGCCAACAACCGTTAAGGATGTGCCAGTCGGAAGAACCCTTTCAATTCGCTTGACCCCAAGCATCTGAAAAAAAATAATGACCATAATTAAGCTCAACTCAATAACAATTACCTACATACATACATACATGCACACATGGTGATTTCTAATAGGGCTCAGATTATCGATGTAACAAACCTTGAGACCTTGGAGATAGTCCAAGGTTCCACGAACAAGAGACCGCCCAGACTCCTCAAAGACTTCACTTGCAACAGTTAATACCAAGCCTGTGGCACCTCGAGCTCCCACAACATATACACGACCAGTTCCATCATCCTAGCAAAAGGACAACGATAAGAAAAACAAACTCAAGGGACTGCTCTGGAAGAGCCTGTTCTACATATCAAGGGAATTTCATTTATTAATAAGATTGCATGGTCCTCAAAGACTTCTTTTCTTCATAGTCACCAATAAGAGAGAGAGAGAGAGAGAGAGAGAGAGAGATTGCATAGCCAAGACATATGTTCTTGTTCAGAAATGCAGGAGGCCTGTTCACGAGTAAACTATGATGTATTATTGTATTATTTAAGAACATATCAGGACTACATGAGATACACCCTTTTCCATTATCAATTAAACACTAATCACCTTTTGAGTTGTCATTATGCAACTCAGGTATGGAGTCACTTTGTTCATCTTTTAGGGAGTGATTGGACTGCTCTCCACCAAATATTATGGACTTGTTTATCGTAAACCCAATAGCTTGTCACACTGTAAGGAAAAAAATTCTTTGGCAATGTACAAGGGCAACAGTCCTTAGGGATTTATTGGGTGGAGAGAAATGCAAGATCTTTTGAAGACAAGGAGTGTGAAGTGGAGGTGCTGATAAATCTCATAATGGTGAGAATGGCTCCTTGGGCTTTGGTGTGTGAAGGACTTAGAGGAGTTAACATGAACAATCTGTTAAGAGGATGGCAAGTTATTGTGACTTGTGAGATGGGAAAGTAGCAAACAACAAAGAAGTGCAGGGTGGGAGGCACCCAATGAAGGAACACTGAAAATTAACTTTGATGGCTGCAGTCTGGGTAATCTCAGAGCATCAGGTCTGGGAAGGTAATAAGAAATCACAAATATTAACATTGTTCTCAGCTTTTCAGACCTGATTGGACATGGAAGATCAACGACAGCATTGTTAATAGCACTGGTACAAGGTCTCAAGTTCATTGCCACATTTGATTGGACTGCTATGTTGTAGAAGGGGACTTAAAACAGTGATCTATTGGATGAGGGAGGACGTCACATGCATAGCTGTCAAGGCATTGCCTAGGTGACTAGGCACTCTTGGCTGGACACCTTGCCTAAACACCTTGAATTATAGTAATTGTGTGTCCATCTAGGCCACTAGGAGGTAGGAGCCCACCTATACATATATAATGTATTGAAACACATATTAGTAAGATGTAACCATGCTGATGATATTATTATAAAGTGCCTGCCTTGTGTTTTTTGTTGCCTAGGTGGGTTCCTAATCGCCTAGTTGGGCACCTAGTTACTATAACTCAAGGGTTTTGAATTATACTTTGTTTTGAAGTTTTACTATTGAAACTTGAAAGTTAAAAGATCCAAGGGTTTTGATAAGAGAAAAAGAAAGAAAGAAAGATAAAGAGGTTTTCTTTCTTTTGTTTTTTTCTATTCTGTCTCTTACATCAAATAAAATGGTGCTGCCACCCTTGTTCTTTTTTCTCCAACTCTCTATCTTAAGTTTCTATCGTATATAAAATTATATCCTTCTTCAATTGCTAATTTGATATGAAATTGCATTATTAAATACTTATTACATTAGTACTATTTTTGAAAATATTAAAAATACTATTGTCTTTTAGATGATGATTTGCCATGTTTTGAAAGGAAATTTAATGTTCTTAGTAAAGATAATTGTTACTTTTTAATTAATAAGCATGCTGGTTATATAAATTTATAAAACTATAGAGGCAACCAAAATTTATGTTTTTATTTTATATAATTCTTGTCACCCAACTCCCCTAGAATAGCGTAGACACCTTGACGACTATGACCCATGGAGTTACAGACTCTTGGTGAGACAGCTCATTGCCTAGGTAGAAATTTGAACCTTTCTTTTAAATGTGTGCCTATTGCCTAGGTCCACTAACATGTTGGTTGATTCTCTAGCAAAACCATGGGCTATAACCTGTAAGGGAATGTTTGATGTGGAGCTCACCAGGGCTGGGAGTTGATTTCTAGTTCTTTGCTTTTGTCCATTCAATAGTTCTTTGATGTGGAGCCATTCAATAGCTTTGTATTCTTTTCCCTCCATCCTACCTTTTTGGGTACAACTAGTAAGCATGCACGTGCTTTACACATGGCAATTCTAGATGATGATGATGATGATGATAATGATAATAATATATCCAAAATTTTCTATAAACTTTTATGTATTTTTTTTATATTTTATATTTTTTATTATTAATCGGATGTAGAATGCAAAATCCAAATCTGATTACATAAATACCCCATCCAAATACGTCATAATCAGACTGAATTGTGAAGTTTCAAGTATCATTAACAAGCCTACAAGCTTGGCAGGGTTGCAAACGGATTGGATCGGATTCGAATAAGGGTATATCCGAATCCGATCCAATACTATTAATAGTAGATCTGATCACATATCATAAACATGGATTTGAATATGAATTTGACGAGAAAGTCATATATTTGGATCTAATTCATTCCAATTTAATTTAAAAAATAATAAAACATTAAAATATAACAATTTAAATAAAGAAAAAACAAAAAATACGAGTATCTTTTCAACTATTGTCACCATATATATACATTTTTTATAAAAAAAAATAATATAAAAAATTTTAAAAATGCAATATAAATAAATAAATAACATATAAATCGGATCGGATRGGGAGTGATCCGAATTCAATCCAATTTTTATCGAATCCTATTATCCGACCCAATCCGATCCGAAGATTCAAAATGGGGATATCCAAATTTGACAAAAAGGATCGGATTAGATCATGATCCAATCCATTTGCACCCCTATTGCTTGGCTAGATTCCTCATTTTGTAATTATTTATTATCTTGGTGTATCTTTTTCTGTTCATTTATCAAAAAATGTAAGATTTAAACAGAGTGAATTGAATGTGGTGAAAATTAGTAGTCCAATTTACAATTTAAACCTCATAATTAAATAGGGACTAAATTCAAAATTCAGTATTCTAGTCAAAAGAAAATTCCACAATCTTATTCATATTTTTTTATCAATGTCTTATTCATATTTTTAATAGTAGTGTAAATATAGAGTTATAGATGTGTTCAATTTTTACTATAGTTTTTTTTGTATTTTTGTGTGTAAAACTAATTCTGATATTTTACACTTACTTGTTGTTTAATATGATAAATATATGAAATTATACATGTGTCTGAATATTTTTTGCAAAAGGTATGTATTTTTAATTTTTGTATTTTTATTATTTATTTATGATGTTAAAGTTTAATACATTTAACTAAAAGTTAAACTATTAATTATTAATTTTTAAATTTCACTTTAGGCCAATTCTAAATTATGTACTTCATTTTCATTATCAATTAAAATAATTGTTGTTTATATTTATATTTTAAAAATTTTATTACCTATGACTTCGTAGATTGATTAATTTGATTCAGATGGTTGAATTGCTTAACCACCACTTTGATAAAGAATGGTTTTGTTTTTGAGTCAATTTTAAAATATATGGATTTATACTGTTAAAAATATTGACATATATAATTAGTAGCATTTATTGGTGAAAAATAACTTAAAAATATTGCATTTAATAAGAGAAAATGGGATTTAATACCTCAAGTATAAGACTTAATTAAAGGAGATTAAATGAGGTGGAAAGTAATAACTAAAGTTACATTTTCAACCCTAACAATTAGAGATGAATTAAATACACAAATATGGGCATTTTAGTAGCCATTAAAGCTGACATTAAAACTATAATAAATGACTTTTATACCCTTTCTCAAACACAGAAATAAGGATAATTGTTCATAGTGTAGTGGAACCATTCAATGGCTTTGTATTCTTTTTCCATCCATCCTGCCTTTTTGGGTACAAATGTAGTTACAACTACAAGAACCATATTTGCTAGTTATCACAGTTATTTAGATTTCCAAGAATCATCCAGATGCAGTAAGAAAACAAAACAACACACCAGGTACCAAGGAACCTCTTTACTCATGGAAAGCATCAAGGCTGAATCTTGTATCCAAGAACCCGCATCGTTGTGCTTCAAAAAGTGTTGTTCTGCCTGAAGGGGAAAAACAATTGACAAAGAAAAGTCAGATGCACAAAAACAACTTGAATCAGGCATATGGATAAACCAGATTTTCTCTAGTATCAGTTCGTACCGTTTCTTCCACTATTACACCCCTCAGCCCACTATACTCACAGTTAATTGGTGTTTCTGATCCAACTCGTCCAGAAATGGAAACAACCAAGGGTAATACTTTGCATGCAGTATCAAGGAGCTGTGCTGTAAATTGTAGATACAAACCCATCATTTGTTAAAGACTTAAGGTGTCAAGACTTAGGATAATTATAGATTTATATGATCACATGGAGAAAAATAACCGCCATATGATTTTCAACTTTTCATAAATCTTCCAAGGTGACAGGACACTTTATATGGACTTAGTTCCCTATTTTTTCTACTGATGAAAGGATAAAGAAAATGGAGGAGGGAAGGAAGAAATTAAATGATGAATGCTAAGGAGGAAGAGGACAGAAAGGAAGAGGATGATAGCTATGATGACAAGAAGTGCAAGAAGAATATGCAGATGATAATAATGACAATAACGAAAACAAAGATGAAGATGACAACAATAACAATGAAATTGACAAATAGCAAAAGGAGAACTAAAAAGAGGACAACAAATGAACAAATAAATGAAGAACAAAACAATAATAAAATTGAAGAAGGTGAAGTTAGATGCTACAAAGGATCATAATTATCATGAAGATGATGGCATTAAGATGTTAAGCATGATAATGACTCCTTTGATGATATTCAATTGGTGAAGAGATAATGTCAAAACCTTTTGGCCTTGAGTGTTTCACATTGACTGAAAATAGCCTTACTCAGCAGCACAATGACAAAAAGCAGCATATTATAGAAGAAATAAAAAATTGCAAAGATAATCGGCATTTCCAGAATAAGAAGATAACAAATGAAAATTAACAGGAACTCAATTCCGTGCTTAAGGAATGCCCAATAATTAACGCCCATAGGAGGGGAAAAAGGCAGTGATTGTTCTTTATAAGACACTTGATTAAGGGAAAACCACCTGAAACTAAAAAGTAGGCCCCAAGAACCCATTGTTCCTAGGTTTACATGAAAATGTCCAGATTCAACATCAGACTCGGTATAAGTTTCCAAGCAAAGGTTCAGTTGTATTGTGTTGCATTGGTTTAAATGCTCAAGTCCAATTTACAAGAGTTGTTTTACCCAAAAAAAAAAAAAAAAGATGTCCAATTTTACAGAAGTCAATATCAAACTTAGAAGTCGATCTCACAAGCAAGTAAATATAATTAATAATCTTTAGCAGTAACTGAGATTGAAAATCTTTAATGATCCACATACCCAAGTCCTTTAATTGGCCAACCCGTGTAACTGATTTAAGAACCTCCGCATCTCTGAGAAAGAAAAACTAAAATTAGCATTGAAAGAAGAACTACGCTGAATGAAAGGAAAAACAAGTAATAGCTATTTAAAATCATAATCAAACAATTCAAAAATGATTAGTAGAAAATGCACCTTCCACTGCTTCTCCCCAAGAGATAAAGAGCAGCTGCACTCAAGCAGCAGCTCAGTCCCCCCCAAGGAAGCATCTTCAAGCGTCGTAAACACGAAATTGAGACCCCCTAGAAGCCAATCTCCATTCTATGGAGTTGGTAACACAAAGCGAAGTAAATTAGATTTGAAAGATTAAGTTAAATAAGACCAACGTTTTCCGACTTCAATGGTTTCGCAAAAAAAAAAAAAAAAAGAACTCAGTAAAGACGAAGATCACGTGAGAAAAGGGACAGAATAAGGAAGACAAAACAATCTGGAATTTCAAATTTTAGCAGGAAGTTGCTGATAGAAATGGCGAAATGACAAGAGAACTGAGAGAGGCAAATTGGGAAGGAAAACAAATAAAAATTAGGGTTTGTGCGATTGAACAGTGGAGAGTTGGAAACCGATTGCGAGTTGCGACACAGAAAGAGGAAAGAGAATGTTACGGCAAAGTTAGAAACCAACACTACGGATTGTGTGATTGAAGTTAAAACTGAGATTCTTTTATTTTGAAACTTAACCGCCAACGAAAAAGGGAGAGCTAGGGCAGCAGAGAATCGGGTGCCTGGAGTCTACGAGCGGATCAAGGAAACACAGAGCCATCAGCCACGGCACAATCCGTAGAGTTTTCTATTGCTCTGCATACATCTAAATTGCACGCAGTGAGCGAATTGCCTAACCTACGCTACACAACTTATTTATTAATTGAGGTAAAATAATCCGATGAGACTGAACCTCGTACGAATCCTTATCTAATCACCTTTAAAGAGGAATAACTATTCAGAACGTCGAATCCAACGGTTAGCGTCAGGCCAGCCTCGCGCAATCACTACTTAACTTATTAATTGTTTATATTTTATATGAGAGAGAAAGAACAGACGTCAATTATGCATATATTCGAAAGCGGATAAGGTTGTATATGGCTCTCGTGGACTTCCGTTAGGAATCTGAACTCCGTTAGTCTCTTTGATCATACGACTATGATGCCGAAAAGACATGATACGGAAATTCTTGCAGCCAATCAGGTGGTTTTCATCGTAATGCTTGTTTCGGCCCATTCATTTGTTTTGCTGCATGAACTACACTACACAATGGGGCCATGGGGGGTAGCCCATCCCCCAACCCTAGTGCAGCGGGATTCGATCAATGTTTTCAAAACCGATTACTGTTTTGATCATCAGTTTCCAGGTCAAAACTTAGTTTGATGCATAAATGCATGGTTTTTAAGAAAGGAAAATTCATTGCATACACTGGTCTTAGGAACCAACAACAGCGTTAGTTTTCCCAAATGCATACAAACATGTACCGCTAATTTGCATTTAACTGAACTGCATGAATTTGTTGCACTCTTCCCAAGTGAAGCCAGCCTCACTTGACCTTACCACCATCCGGGATAACGTATATTCAAGAGGTTTAGGTATGCACCACCATTTTTAGAGGTTTGCATTCCTACCTCACTTGACCTTTGTATTTCAATTATTTCTCACGTAAAGTGAAGATCATATCGTCTTGCATCCTATTACTCCTAAGCGGATAATCCTAGAGGTGTAAATTGGGTCATGCCGCCCCCGACTTTGGACCGGCCTAGCACGACATAGCATGATGACATGCGGGCCGTGCCAGACTCGACCCGATGGTCCGTGTAGTGTTGGGTACGGGGTTTGAAGTCCATGGGCCAAACAGCACGGCATGACTGTGTGTGTCATGCCGCCCACGGCCCATGGGCCGGTACGATACGACCCATGGGCCCGTTGCGGGTTGCGCTTGGCCTGTCCGGGAACTAGCTGTTGGAGACCACCCCAACGGCTAGTTTCAACTTTTTGGGTTTTTCTTTACAGAAATACCCCCAATAGCTATAAACAGCTATATAGGGGTATTTATGTATTTTGGTTATGGGACGAGAAAAAATGACACAAATGCCCCCCAACAGCTATATAACAACTAATTTAGGGGGGCATTTTGGGTAAAGCAATAAATAACTTTACAATATCCAAAATACCCCTCTCAAGAACTAAAAAATTGCTAGTTTTAGGGTACTTTGGGCGATTAAATTATTTTCAATTTCTATAAATAGCCCTATCCTCCACCATTATCATCACACCAATTCAACAATTCGCTTAATCTCTTCTCTAGTTCTCATACTCTCTCAAGTTTCAATCTCCCAATCTCTCAAAGTCTCAATCTCTCATACATTCTTTGAATTCTAATTGATTGATTCTTCAATTCTCMACTTTATTGAAGTTTCAACAAGAAGAAGGTTTGCTCAACCAGCTCAAGTATCTCAAGTTAGCAATTTGAGAGGCTTGGACTCTTGGAGTTGAAAGGCTTCAACCGTTAAAATCAAGTTGGAATTCCGAACTGGCAATCCAAGTAAGCCCAATTAAATTAATTTTTTTTTAGAATTTAAAAAAAAATGGTTGTCTCCTCTTGAAACCAATTCCCCAACATGTTCGATATCGATGATATTTAGTCGCATCATGATAGTATTAACACCGATATGGATGCTATTGATATTGATGGAACTTCCACCCCTAGTGTTGATACTAGGGGAAAGAAAAAGAGGGCCTCTAAGTTGATTAACCTAGTTTGGAAAATATTTAAAATAGAGGATGTCGAGGGGAACGGAAAAAGAGTTGTTTGCCAAAAATGTAGGAAAGACTTTAGCTATTGTAACAAGGGTGGTACTAACCATTTGAACAGACATTTGTTCACCCATGAGAAAGAAGAAGAACAAGAAGAAGAAGAAGAAGGGAGAGAAATAACACAAACACAAATTGGGCAGGGGATTTTGGTACATTTAAATATTCTTAAGAAAAAATGAGGCAAGAATTAACAAAATACATTGTACATGCTAACAACCATTTTTGTTAGCTGAAGATATTAAACTTGAAAAATGGTTTATGTAATTCTATAAATCCATGATATAAAAAAGTTTCTAGGAATATTATTAGATCAGATGCTTTAAAAATTTTTTATTCATATAAACAAATTTTAATTTATATGTTATCAAATCTTAATTTTAAAGTTGCAGTTACTTCTGATGTTTGGACTTCTAAATATAACATAAGTTATATTTGTGTTACCGATCATTTTATTGATGGAAATTGGATTTTAAATAAAAGAATTTTAAGTTTTACTAGGCTTGAATGGTCACATGCTAGCCCAACTATTGATGCAAGCATTTTAAATACTTTACATGCTTATGAAATTGAGAATAAACTATTTTCTATTAGTTTTGGTAATGCTAGTAATAATGATTCAGCAATAAATATTTTAAAATCTCAATTAAAACCATGTTTAAATGGTAAATTATTTCATATAAGATGTGCATGTCACATCTTAAATTTATGTAAGGATGTTTTAAATATTATTTCTACTCATATTTCTAAAATTAGAAATTGTATTATATATATATATTAAATGTTCTAAAGTAAGAAAACAATTGAATATAAATATTTATGTCAAAATTATGGTTTAAAATATAAATATTTTATATTAGATGTTAAACATAGATGGAATTCTACCTATGCTATATTAGAAAGTTGTATTTCTCACAAACAAATTCTTAGTGATTTTTATAATGCAAAAATGCCTAATGACATTATATTTGAGGAAGATTGATAAATGACAATTTGTATAAGAGATTTTTTAAAACATTTTTGTGATGCAACTAATAAATTATCGAGTATTTATTATCCAATTAGTTGTAATTTACATTATAAATTAATGGTGATTAGTGATTGTTTTGCAAAATATATAAATAATCCACAATTTAAAAAGTATTATTGAAATAATGGAAAATAAATTTAAAAAAAAATATTGGGAGAACATTTCTCTTATTTATTGCTTAGCTACAATATTAGATCCTAGGATTAGGAAAGATGGTTTAGATATTTTACTTGAAACATATTGTGAAAATATGAATATTGAAATTGGAAATAAAAAAAAGGAAATTAATAGTTTATTATTTGATGAAATATACAGTTTATATGAATTTAAAATAATAGGAAGTAATTCTACAAGTGTACAGCTACATCTTCTACTTTGAACTTGAGCTCAGTAGTAGAAAAGAAAAACTTTTTTATTTAATAAGTAGAAGGCAGAAATCTGCTACCTCAACAACAAGTTCATTTACTAAACTTAATTTTTATTTACAAGTAWTTTTTTTTACTTTAGGTGAGGGAATAAATAATTTTGATATTTTAGCCTAGTGGAGTAAACATTCAAAAAATTATCTAGTTCTCGTCGCTATGGCATGTGATCTACTAACCCCTTCGATATCTACAATTCCATTAAAGTCTTGTTTTAGTACAGCTACTAAGGGTGGATTCGAGCCAAGTCGAGCCGAATATTTGGCTATTCAAGCTCAACTTGTTGAAATAGTCTTAGGCTTGAGCTTGAGCTCAAGCTTGATTCGAGCTAGAGACTTGAGGTCAAGCTTGGCTCGATTCAAAGCTCGCAAGTTCAAGCTCGTCTCAGCTCGAGCTCAACTACAAGCCAAGTTTTTTCTAAAAAATAAAAATTATACATATAAAATATTTTTTATTTTACATACAACAAAATAAGAATTATAAAAATTATTTATTATTATACATATAAAAATAAAAAATATACATATAAAAAAGTGTTTTTATTTTACATACAAAAAAAATAAGAATTATAAAAATTATTTACTATTATATGTATAATAAAAATTATTTATTTTATATGTATTTATATATGTGTATGTATGTATGTGTGTGTGTATGTGTGTGTATATAATAAAAAATTATTTATTTATTATACTAGGCTCCCGAGCCTCACGAGTCAAGCTTTATTGGGCTCGAGCTCCTCTCGATTAGCAAATGAGCCTATGTATCAGGTACGAGTTCAAATAGCTTGTGAGAAGCTCGGCTCATGGTTACCCCTAACAGGGGTGTTGGACACCAAGAGAAGTTGTATGAATGATGAAAGTATAGAGATGTGCATCTGCTTTAAAGATTGATTGGATACTGAAGATAGATTACAAGACAAAGGAGGGCATGACGCTACACCCAATATTTCACCTGAAACAGAAGATGAAATTCATGAACAATAGGAGAAAATCAGAAAATGATGAAGTCAATATTTTTTGTATACCCACTCAATAGTTGTATAGAATTTTTCAAATTATTGTAAATTTTGTTTTAATTTTTTAATTTATTTGCTATTTTTTTAACAATGTAATTTTGTATTTTCAATTTGTAACTATATTGTATTTTTTTTATATTTTATTAATTTATTTCACTTTCCAGTTTTCATATTTCATTCATCCAAGTATCCAACCATCATATGCTTTGTAATTTGTATCATTCAAATTTAAATGAAATAAATTTCCTATTTTTCTTCCAATTTGTTATTCCATTTTTATTTTGTTAAGTATTTTTTTTCATTTATTTGTTAGATTTCTCATTTCTTATTTTTTTCAAATAGTTCCCAAAGCCTAAAGGAAAGTTAAATATTTTAGTTTTACACTTAGCAAAGAAATAAAAAATAATAAAAAATGTCAAAAAATAACAAAAAAGGTAAAAAAACCAGTCTGGTCTAGTTCGCCCCACGCCCAAGGCTCTCGACCTAGGACCATGGCACGGTGGGCTTGTGTCGGGCCGACCCCCCAAGTTATCTCTAGGGAGGGCAAGATGGCCCCGTTTTACACCTCTAGATAACCCTTTCTCTATTATCTTTCATTAAGTGGAAGCTATTTATTTTACTTCCTATTTTTCTTTTCAAAACAAATAGAACAAAGTCAAACATGAAATAAAAGTAGGCAGCTCCATGATGGTAATCATCCCTATTGGTGGACAGTGCATTCATAACTAACTAACATGATATTTGGTTATGTGGTTGTTTATTTGGAAAAGCGGTAATAGGTCATCACCATGTAGGCATTGGGGGAAACACCATTATTTGGTAAAACCATTTACTAAATAAACATTTTATTGGTTTGTGTGAGAGTCATCTGTTGGRAGAAAACATCATTTTTAATGTTTTCCCAACCCCCAACCCTCAACCGTTTATTTACCATCTATTGTGAAACACATTATTTTTAACATTTTTTTGTTTTTCAAATAAAAAAATTACAAATTGTTTTATTTAAATAAACATCCACGATACTAAACAATGCCTAAATATGTTGGTTGTTTGTTTTGATAAAAGAGCTGAACTCATTGTTGCTGCTGGTCTACAAGCAAAGCTGTCTTTGTTTATAGAAACTCAAGTGATGTTGTTTGGCCTGGAATTGACAAAGAAGTTGGGTAAAGAAGTTAGTTTTTGTGAAATCTGACTGTGAGTTATTGGTTTAGTGTTTGAATACCCAAAATTCTCTGGCTTGTCACACTCCATATGAAGTTTGGTTAGTTATGAAAGAAACTCTGGGAGAGAATCAATGTTTCAAGGATTTTTTTTTAGTTTGTTATGCTGAAAACTTATGTATCTCTTTTCTACTTCTAATTGAGCTGAATGAACGAACATTTCCCTTATTTTTTATAAAAAAAAAGATTCTAAACCCTTTTTCCAGTGTTTAGAAATCTAGACCGGACCGATTGAATCGTGACCCCAGGACCTTTGTCAATTCGGTCATACCCCAATAACCATACTTGATAAAAATCCGGTTAACCGACTGGTTTGACCAGAAAACCGATCCCGACCTTGTGATACCGCCTAGGTCCTTTAACAGTTGAAAATTTAAAATGTTTTTAATGACCTCTAATTTCTATACTTTGCTTTATTACCTTTAGTCCACATCTTTACTTATGTTAATTAATGATTCTTTATTCTTTATTTTGCATATTATTTCATTATATTGGTATTTGAAAGAAAATATAAATTAAGAGACTTAAATCCTAATCCTTTGCTTTAAAAAGTAAGAAACTTGCCATTTAACCACCATATTTACATATATTATAAGTTGTAAAATATATTATATATAGTATTTATATGACCTATAATATATATATATATATACCACGTCATTACGGTTCTATGCTTGGTCTTGTTTTCTAAACATTGCCTTTTTCACTCTCTCATTCATTTGCATCAATGCAAAATGCAAATGAAATTTGTAATGGAACCAAATGTAGCCAAAACAAAAATAAATATCTCGAATTCACGACAAATTCCTCTAACTCAATGCCTCGATGCGTTGGCAATTAAGACTGTGTTTGTTTGCGATACAAACACTGAACCAGGGTATTTATGCACCCCGGTTCGCATTTGTGAGCATTTTTTTGAAACGTAAAAAAATAATGATTATCAAAGTAAAATTGCATTTTCTAACACTTTTGTATTCTAAAAAGAGAGCATTATTGTACCTAATTTAGATACATATTTGTATTCATTTGATAATTAATTTTTTTACCAAAGTTGAGATATTGGAACATAAGATAATTGGAGCAATTAATGATAGGCCCACACCTTTGCACCGATTTCAAACAAACATGATGAATGTAAAAACGGTTTAAAATGTAAACCGTATTTATATTCATGAACTGAAAAATGGATAAATATGTAATATACATAATTACGTTTGCATTACAAACAAACGCAGCCTAACTGTCAAATCAAAATAAGGGTTTTTCGATATTTCATAATTTGTGAACGCCTTGAAAAGTGAATGCCCCTAATGGTGGATATTAATGTTATTTTATCAAAAAATAATGGTGGATATTAAAACCACGTTACCCATTTATCACAAAAAGTATAGGATTTTCCGAGATAAGAACTACGTGGCTTTGATATCCACCGTGGAAAGAGCTCAGAGCAGAAGTATTTTCCTGACCTCGTAATAATAAGGTGGAATGACCTAAATGCCATTATCTTTTTCCCATGAACGTTACAAGAACGTTTCTCTAATCTCTTATCCTTTACCAAACGCGACCACCCAATCCAAATCCAAGTCATCAAAATGAAAGCGATGGAAATACAAAAAATAATTAAAGAATAAAAACAAGAAAAAGGAAGGAACTGGAGTGAGAGTGGGGAGAGAAAGAGAGAGCACTCTATGCTCACTTCTATTTTCCACCATTGATCATCTGTTTCTTCTCTATGGAAACCATACTCTCTTCTCATTCTTTTGTTCCTCTCTTCGGCACGAAATCTTTTTCTTCATCTTCAAAAATACTTTTATCTCCCTCTCTGCAACCCAGATCCAGTTCTGTCTACTTCACCAAACCCATCAATTCAAGTCTAAGGAAACCATCTTCTTCTTCTTCTTCTTCTTCTTCTTCTTCTTCACTAATTAGCCCACTTTCAATCCCCAGAAGCTGGGTGTCATATATCCACCATGGATTAGCAGCTCTAGCACTATCTCTTGCTATCAACTTTTGCCCGATTTCGTCTAGTGATTCAGCACTTGCATCAGAATTCGATGTCCTCGGTGGAGGGCCACCAACCGAATCGTATGTTGTGGATGATGCGGGAGTCCTTAGCCGTGTGACAAGATCTGATTTGAAACAGTTGTTGTCAGATTTGGAATCGAGAAAGAACTTTCACATAAATTTTATCACAGTTCGCAAGCTCACCGTAAGTTTATCTGCATTTTAATCTTTTTTTTGGGGGTGGTTGAGTATCATCTTTCTGCTATATAATGCAGTTCTGAAATCCCAGGGTACCCATTTGATGATTTGAGGAGGTGAAGTTCTTTGTTTTGTGAACTTTTATAATTCGAGAGAAGAAAAAGCCTTTAGGCTTTCTGGTTTGTAATTGCCAAAATATGTTCTGATTGCAGAGCAAAGCTGATGCTTTCGAGTATGCTGACCAAGTTTTGGAGCGCTGGTATCCCACTATTGAGGAAGGAAACAACAAGGGGATTGTCGTGCTCGTTACTAGTCAGAAAGAAGGGGCGATCACTGGTGGGCCTGCATTCATCAAGGCTGTTGGAGACACTGTTCTTGATGCCACAGTATCTGAGAACCTTCCTGGTAAGTAGACACTGTTCTTTTTTTTTTTTTTGAAGTCTGAGCTCTTGAGCATTTGAGCAACTTGCAATAGAAAAATTACTACTTAGATGGAACACATAGGACTGCAAATGGATCCAATCGAATCGGATATAGGTAGCTCAAAATTTGATTTGTTTATAGTCAAATTTGAGTTGGATCTTATCCACTCGAATTGAAATAAGATTGCAATTGGATATTGAATGGTATTAATCAAGGTTCAAAATATTGACACATATCAAGCCGTATCTGTCGATAAGTATCGTTTTGGGAGCTTCCCAATGCACCCCTATAGAGGGTGTATCAGGGTTTTGACTGGTTCAGGGGGTGGACGTTAAACCGGCCCCTTTGAACTATATTTGAAAAAAAAACCTAAAAAAAATAAAAAAGCTATTGATACTGCCTGATATGCCTCTATCGGTATTTTGAAACTTGGTATAAGTGAAACTTATAAAGATCAAAATATTATATATTTATTAGTAAAATGAAGTAAAAATGACTTTGATATTATATTTCATGAACAAAATAGGGGGGATGAACAAAATAAATTGAAATTAACTTGTATGAAACTTGAACTATGACAATTTAGTAAAACTTTAATATAAATTTTAAGTATATATGAGCATATATATTTAAATCAAAACCAATCGGATTTTATCAGACAGATGGGAGTGGAATCATATTTGATCCAATTATAAATGGATCGAATTCAAATCAAAATAGATACCATTTGCAGCCAATAGTCATAGACAACCAATCTGGTAATCTCTCGACTCTAATACCTTCAAAGCCATTGACTGTCCACTTACTTTTTTTTTCTTATGTTTATTCAATGAAATGGCTAGAAATACAAACTTGTTTCAGAAAATATCCATGGATGATTGAACTACTGCGTCGTGTCTTGTAGTCTTGGCTACGGATGAAAAGTACAATGAGGCTGTGTATAGCACAGCCAAACGGCTTGTTGCTGCCATTGATGGGTTGCCAGATCCTGGAGGGCCAAAGTTCAAGGAGAACAAGCGAGAATCCAACTTTAAAACCAAGGAAGAGACAGAGGACAAACGTGGACAGTTCTCTCTTGTTGTTGGAGGCTTGTTAGTGATTGCCTTTGTTGTCCCAATGGCACAATACTATGCTTATGTCTCCAAAAAGTGAGTTTCATGAGTACAACAGATAGTTGTACAAATTCTATGTAGAGAAACCAAATTGCATGAAATTGAGCACTTGAGGATAAGAACAGTTTTTTTTTTCTTTTTTCCTTTTTCTTTTTCTTTTTTGCATTATCTGTATAAACAAGTATTATTATTAAATTACTCTGTTTCATTCAGAGAGCATATGTAGACTTGGAATTATGTCCAAGAGTGCATATAAACTGTACTGTTATAAAACATATCCTCATTATTTTTTTTTCACAACTATGAAAACTATCATAAAAAACCTTTGCTTTTGCCAGTATATATTAATTTATTTTTCAAAAGAAACAACTTCTGTAAGGCCACCTGATGCTGGTCCGAGCTATCTGGGGTGTTGGGAGGGGTGGTTAAACTAAACAAGTTCATCCTTCATGCAACTGTCTTGTTTTCTTCTAGGCATATACCTCATTTATAAATATAACCATCAAACAAAATAAACAATAAATGTGTATAAGGATATGTGGCAATTGGTGGCATTAATGCACCTAATAATCAGTTGCAGCTTTCAAAATACAGTTAAATACTTGTATCCATGGGGAAAGCGTTTCTGCTCTTCTGTTTTCTTCCATGGAATTGACTCAAATTCTTTCTTCAGTTGTTACAACAATGCAGAATAATTGGTGGGAGGAATGTAGCACTCTGCACCCTCATTTGCAACAGAATGTAGTCAACTCTGCTGGATAGTTATTCGAAACATTGATAATTTATGGTAGGCTAAATCCAAAGTTTTGTTTTGTGATGCTGAATCTTATAATATATAATCACAAAGAATGAGATACTACTACTGCATTTTATAGCTCTAATTTACAAATAAAGTTTCTCTTAAATATGGATAATAGCACTTAGAAATAAAAAAAAAACTAAGAAAAATAAAAATAAATACAATTTGTTAGATGATGAAAATAACAAATAGAAAATTGGCCCCTTAGAACTTGAGTTTGAAAAGGAATGGCATCCTGTCCGAGAAAGGTGGGTCAGAATATTTTCCAGTCAGTATTTGAGTTGAGACAAATCGATTTGCAGCCTCAGTGTAGTGGATTCCATCCCAGTTTACATATTTAGTTGAATCATTGCAACCTTTGGCTGTAACTGAGCTCCCATTCAAAGTCTTCGTCTGGCCACAGGAGATCCGACTGTCATAGTTCAATGGTGCACCTCCATACCCACAGCAAGCCATTATTGGTTGTTGAAACCCTGAAAAGTGTCAATCTTGCAAGATCAAAGGTCTTTAATTTGGAACATTACTGATAAAAAGAATGATTGGGTTGTAGACATGACCCTTGGCTCTTGTACCAAAGTTCTCATGTTCTCAACTTTCTAGCAGTATTAGTTAATACTTTCTTGAGAATTCTCAAGATGCAGTTTCCTTGAAGAAACAAAGTATCTATCAGGAGATTGTCTGTATTAATAATTAAAGAAAAAACTGCTAGACCTTCACAACATTTGAATCTCCTTTAATTTACTGAATTGGGCTGAAGACAAACCCAATATTCAAGCTGATAGATAACCCTCCTTGTACAAAAAGAAGCTTATTTCTCAAAAATCCATATTGACAATTCAGGCCAGTACTCAATCATTGCCTTAACAGAGAAATCAAGAACTATAAGTATATGCAAGTTGTGTGAGTGTGAGAAACATATTTATTGGTTAAATAAGCAAGTCAATCATAAATGATGCTCTACTTACCATATTGAGAATAATTTGCAATAAGGTTGGCCTTTATTGAGTAAATATCAACGTAAGTAACATTTACATCCGGAAATTGACTCTGTAGTTTTTTACAGAGAGCATGAAGTTGCAAATTGAAAAGATTAGCAGCACGATTATGTGAGCTGACACATCCTAGCTCATCAAGCTTAGATGGATCTTTTCCAAATGTGGCAATATTTTGAGCTAAGCATCCCAGAGGACCAGTATTGTGAATCCAAAACCTCCTTGCCCCTTGGTCGTATAACCTCTGAAAGAAGAGCAAAAAATGAGAACAAATTCAATTACTTGATAATATAACTAGATTAATATGGATTGAGAAAGGTGGGGATAGTAAATAAAGGAAATACTGATAGGAAGAGGAATGGACAAGTTTATACATTAAATTAGAACTTCACCTGACCTTAATTCCAGCTTCAAACTCCAACAAAATTGTTGGAATTGAAGCAATAATTTGATCCTCCGTTTTAGAATAAAATGCACCAGCAAAATCGTTCTGGCCTATGTCAAACATGTAAAGCCCCTGCTCGAAATAATTTTTCTGGGGAAGGTATTTATTTAGTTTCTTGCCTACAAAGAATTCAAGAATGTGGCTGTCAACTAACTTTTATAGTTGTAGCAAAATTAAGTGCGAGCAATAGGTATTCAAGAGTAGGTGCATGGTGTTGAGCAGATATTTCATTACTGTAAAGTTTCAAATATTCCAGTAGTATGAATATTTCACTGGAGTGAAACAGAATGGTATTCCATTCTCAATTTCTTCTGGATTCTTTCATTGTTTACCATAGAAGTCATCTCTAAACAAACTGTACAACTTCCATTTTATAGTTATCATCCAAGTATTTACCTAGTTGGTGCACAGAAGTAACAATAATTGATAGAAAAGATAGATTTGGTTGCTTTTTCTAGGTTTTTAACTACTTATTGGCTACCAGACTTATATATCCACTAGCTAAGAACCTGTCCTCAGGACAGAGCAACTATATGTGTATTTTATTTTGGACCCACTATCTATGTGGAAAGCCTTTAATTAAGCTGGACTTTTTATATGGCTCGAGAAACTAAGTTCAATTTATGCTTTAAAAACATGCTTTAAGTCTAAAATGGGACCTACATCATTGCAAGAATGCAAGTGTATTTTGAGTGGCACCTACTATCCATGTGATAAGTCTTAAAAGCATTTGATCTGGGTTTTTATTTGACTGAAGAAACTAAGCCTCTGTCTGGATATTTTCTTTTTCTTTTGAGCTTTGGGCTGTGAAGAACAAAATTGAGTCAAATAGTTTTTTCGAGTGCTTGGCCAGAATTACTTTAGTAAACATTATAATCTGAATGCAAAACATTTCTATGCCCCGAAGTTGGGGCGTTTGTGCTTTTGAGCTTTAAAAGCATAAATCCTGATGCTTTTCCAAACAAAATTAGATACGATTTGTGATTAAAGAGATGATCTCCATTTCTAATTTGAACTAGGAAACAACACATTTTAAGATCTAGATTGGTACCCATACCCACATCAATCATATGTATTTTTATATTAAATTAAAACTTATTTAACCCCTTTCTGAGAGAGAGAGAGAGAGAGAGAGAGAGAGAGAGAGAGAGGTTTAGCCATGTTTCTGAAAGAGATGATTGTTCTGCATAGAGCAACCCAATAATGAGTAGTGAATAAGTTTGAAGGAAGAATTTTGGCGACCAACAACCAGACAACTCCAAAAATTTATTAAAAAAAACAACTAATTATACCTTTAGACAGCAAGTCAAGAACTCGAGCTTTGAATTGAATGAATTGAGACACCTGAATCCCAAATGAAAATGGACTGATTGAATATGCTGTTGCTGGGAGTATAGCAGAGGCTGCAGCTGCAAAATTACAACCCTTCCTGAAAGATGGCGCTCCCACTGAATCCAAGTAGGCATTTAGAAACGGTAGGTCCATTGCTTCCACTACATCAAAATACAAAACAATAATAAACGGGTAAGGTAGGTTGAACTATCTTTTGTTTCTGCAGGGGAACAGTAGGGAGATCATCATGTATATGTTGATCATGAATACAAGTGAATGTATGAAAGGTGTTAGTCATTTCGTTTGCCTAAAACGATTAGATAACCCTGGCTACATAATAATCAGTATGCCTAATGTTTACAATACAGACTGTATAATACAGAATTAAACTTCAGCATTTTTTAATACAATGCAGCCACTCTTAGACTCAAACCCACATTCTCACACTTGTCAGCCCAAGATTTTACCATTTCACCAAGCAATGGCCCCTAATTCCTGTTCCTCAAATAAGGCAATTCAAAGAATATGAGCCCCCGTGGCCATGGAGTCTCAACTCCTCCATGAATTTTCTTTTAACAATCCCCGTTTGTTTTGCAGTGCAATTTCATTTGCACTAGTTACAAATGCATGAGAGTGCAAAGCAAAACTGCAAATGAGAAGAATGCAAATTCTGGTTCACTTATGCTTTGGATTTTACCTTACCTTGCTTCAAGTTCTGCAATGCAAAAAAAAAAAAAAGGCAAAAGCTGAAACAAATATAAATCAGAACATACACTCAAATCATTTGCACTCCCATATTTTTCTACCAATGCAAATAAGAATTGCACTGCAAACAAGCCAGGCCCGAAAACCTAAATCTAGAGTTCTAGACTACTACAAAACCTGCAATGCGGATCCAAAGAAATTACTTAGGAAATCAACAATCAGGCGGCCATCGCAGAATCGTCCAGACGGTTTGAGGAAGTAGGTCTGTCCGTTAGGTGGGTCAAGATGGTCGCCCATCCCTGCAACAAGCTCACCCGTGTCGGAGTTGGAATCTCCAAAGTTGAACACGGCCAGATATTTGAAAACAACAGCCTCTCCGGTGGGCGAAGACAGGAAGAAAGCTAAGGCCAGAAACGGAAGAGAGATCCTGAGAACCATGTTCAGTTGCTGCAATAGAACTATACTCCTTCAAGCTTCGGGCTTCAGAGACGCTACATGACATATGTAGCCAGAAACCACCTTATAAAATGGTCGCAAAAAGATGACGAGTTTGGTTTGATGCGTGTGTCGTAATAAGACACTGACAAATTCTGAAGCAGCAAACAGGACCAGCTTCTCTGCACTCTTCTCTCTCTCGCTCTCTCGTGACTACCTTATTACCCTTGCATGTTAAGTTTACTGAAAAGCAGGAAAAAAAGATTAAGGCATGAGCAACCCGCTTCTGCAACTTATTTCACATTCAATCTCAAACCTCCATTAACCCAAATCAGACTTTGTAAATCACTTTGTATTGGTCATACCGTGATAACCAGCCACCAGGCAAATATTGCTTCAATGGTGTCYAAGTCTTCCACAGTCCACAGAGCTATAATCTAGACGGACCTGTAATCGGATCGGATTAGGATAGGATTTAGTTGTACCCGAAAATCCCGATCTGGAATCCGATTGGATCCAAGGGTCTTGGGTCGGATTCGAAATTAGCCCGAGTGTTTCATTATTTTTAAATAAAAGATTAATTATTTTAACTTGTGCATACATATAAAATATATTTATACAATTAGATAATATGTGTATTGTAAAATTCAATCGGATCGGATGAATAGACGTCAATTCGAATACTAAAAGATAAGTTCCGAAATCCGAATTTGATCCAATTTTGTAAATAGATCATCCCAATACGATATCAGATGTTTGTTTATGTATATTTTTTAATGGATGATAAGGTGTCGGCAGATTGGATTCAAGCCAGTCCATATATTCTCTGCAGACCCAGATTCCATTCCAGGGTTCAGGCCCAGACCCACCAAATCGGCGGGTTCTGGTGGGTAGAAATCGACAAAATCCTATTCAGAAATATTTTGCATGCATGCATGCATTAATAATAATATGTAATGATAAAGAAAGTGGATTTATTTACAATCTCTCATCCCGTTTATCAGGCCCAAATTAGGTCGGCGGATTGGACCCAATTCCCAACCATCCAAAATTAATGGAGGAGAGATGGACCCTACTAATTGGGTTCCGTATGTTTTGTCATGTATCAGGCCATGGAACGGTCAGGATGCAGAGAGTGTAGGGTGGGATGCACTGCTGTCTGTTCTTACAACGAGAGCACTATTTTGTTGTGGTAAGATTTAGGGGGTGTTTTCGGTATTATGAGAAACCAAATGGTCTAAAAGTAAGTGGGGACTAAATCCAATCTTGAAAGCAAAGGATCCAGTGTTGCTTCGGTAGACGGCAAAGTAAGCTTTGTGTGAGCCATGACCGTCTGGAAGTGGAAGCTTTGTGTGGGAGCGTATCAGTCTCTCGCGTGAACGGCATCACGGGCGTGCAGCCCAAGAAAAATGGGGATCAAAATGCCGAAACCAATGTGTGGGCCTCGGGCCTCCTACCGTTTACGCTAACGGTGCGGGCCTCACTTTATAAAAAAAAATTTGGGCATAGAGTCATTTTTTGTCCCGGAATAATTCAGTAATTGAACATTCAAAATGTGTTAATTTAGTATGGATTGTTAATCAGTTGTTGATCAATCGTTAAGTGATATTTGAAAAAAATACAAATGCCTTTCAAGAGTTTGAATGTCATCTAATTTTTTTGATCAATCATCTAAATGTTAACAAAAAATTAACAGTTCTTGAATAGAAAAGGTAAGAATTTGAAATTATTAATTTCTTGTCAATATTTGGATTGTAGATAAAAAGAATTAGATAACACTTGAAGGACATTTGTGTTTTTTTTAAAATGCAACTTAACGGCTAATTAACAATTGATTAACAGAAGGTACTAGATTGACATGTTTTAAAAGTTTGGGTAATGAATTGTCGCATTTTAAAGTTCAAGGACCAAAGTCACACTAGGCCCAAAGTACAGGATACTACTAATTGGAAATCTTCCCAAAAAAAGCACAAATGAATGTTGGATTGTATTCTACATAATAGTATAATATACAAGTGTAGATTAATGTACATGTTTTATTAAATATTAATTATATATAACATATGGTATTTGGATATATTGTAATTTGTATTTGGATTTTATTAAGATATTAATTGCAGATTTCAATCAATYACTTTTTTTTTTGGTAAAATACAGAATTATCCATTAGTGGGAGAGAAAAAGTTTGAAATACAATTCAGCCTGAACAAACCGCAATAAAACAGAGAAAAGAGGGGGAGGAGTGAAACCACACACACCCTTTCTGCTAGCAAAAAAGTGAGTAGCTGAATTGGAGGAGCGATTCAAATCACATATTTTGCTACACGAGTGTGAGATTTGGGATTTAATTATGATACATTTATATTGGTTGCATGTTAAATTTACATCTCAACTAATTATGTTTAAATCTGCTTTATTTTGGATGTACCTACCACTGTGTTCAATCATATCTTTTGTTGCACGATCAAATATTGACATAAAATTTGCCATGTTTGTGATTTCAATGTATATGGATTTAGGATACTGGACTCGTTAAATTCTATATTGACTTGCACTTGCAATGGCATGGAGTCCAGTATCATGTCGGTTACGAGTTATATTTTGGGCATGATAAAAAGAAATTTTAGGGGTGAAAATGGATTGATCTATCCGATCTGAAGTCTGATCCTATATTTTTGAATTTGGATAGTCCCATTTTGGGTCTTTGGATCACTCCTATTCAATCTGATCCTATATATATGTGTGTGTGTGTGCTATTTATTTATTTATAAATATATTATTTATATTGTATTTTTTATAAATTTGTTATATTATTTATTTTTTTATAAAAAAACATATATATATATATATGACAGAAATAGTTGAAAAAGATACTTGTAATTTTGTTTTTCTTTATTTAAATTGTTATATTTTATTTTAAAAAAAATAAAATCGAATCAGATCATATCCAAAAATCAAACTTTCTCATCGGATTCAAATTCAGATCCATATTTATTAAATCCGATCGAGATCGGGATCAGATCTACAATTAATAGTATCTGACCGGATCCACATATACCATGATTCAAATCTGATATCATCCGTTTACATCCCTAACTTCGACAGGCCAAATCCAAAATTAAACTCGATCTTTATGCACTGGTCAAGCTTGAATTTTCCAAGTTCATGATTGAACCTGAGCCCAAAAATTCGGGTTATGCTTGGGTAGTTGGGTTGATGATTTAGATAGCCTGAATTCAAATAAACTCAACCCAGACCTGCCCAGCCCAATAACCAGCTACTGAGATCTCACACCTCTTTTTGATTTCGACGAATAAATATAATCATTTATTATCATTTATTAAATTGAGGATTTACAAAAGAGATGGATTAGATTACCAAACCACTAGGTTAAAAACAAAACAAAACGAACCACTTGAGATGTTCATAGTTTAGCCTTTTGAGATATACGATGAACAAAATGATRYAAAATATCTTGGGGTGCAAATCAGATTATGATCCGATCTGGTTCGATCCTATATTTTTGGTTTCGGATTGCTTCGGGTCTTCGGATTTGATCATATCGGGTTGGACAATAAGATCCGGTCATGAATCGAATTAGATTTAGATCACTCCTATCCAATTCAAGAATATCCGATTTATTTATAAATATATTATTTATATTGCACTTTCACAAATTTGTTATATCATTTTTTATAATATATATATATATATATATAATGAAAATAGTTGAAAAGATGCTTGTAATTTTTGTTTTTCGTTATTTAAATTGTTATATTTTAATTTTCTTTTAATAATTTATTAAACTTTTTATAAAATCAAATCGAACTGAATCAAATCTATATATATAATGAAAATAGTTGAAAAGATGCTTGCAGTTTTTGTTTTTCGTTATTTAAATTGTTATATTTTAATTTTCTTTTAATAATTTATTAAACTTTTTATAAAATCAAATCTGAAAATCCAATTTCCTCATCAGATTTGAATTCAGATCCATGTTTATCGAATTCAATCGGATCGGATACGAGTGTACCCTGATTTGAATATGATCTGATCCGTTGCATCTCTATGTGAGCAAATGGGTAGGTTCTATCTAGAATCGAATGGAATTGGCCTCGAACCGACTCTACCCAATTTGTTATAGGGTAAGGTCTGGTTCCAAATTATTAGAAACTGACCCCCATCCAAACTACCTCCAAGATCAAGGGGTTTATCCTACTCAAAATGACCTTGGTTGGCATTAGTAGAATTGACCTTGGTGGAACTAGTGTTGGAACTGAATTTGCCTTGAAATAAACCCAAAATATTTTTGAGGATGTGATTTGAACTCAAGCACTCATGGTTATAAAGGCCACAATCTCACTCAACTAATGAATTATGTAAGTGATTTAATCAATTGTTTTCATTTTGATATTTGAATGTATATAATAAGCAATGTAGGAGGTAATGTTTACAAATTTTAAATTATAATGATTAGTTTTGAACCATTTATTAATATATTATGACAATGTACATATTAAATTACTCAATTTAATCAATAAAATAATATAAGTTTTAAACTATACATTAAATCAAGTTTTTAAAGAACATGTTTATTTTCTTTTTAAGGGGGAGAGTAAAGAAAGGACAAATTCCACGGGTAGACCTCAAAACCACCAAGGAACCAACCATTACATGGCGGGTTATGGTTCCAAAGATCTGGAAACTAGGGGTGCAAATGGATTGGATTATGAATCGATCCGATCCGAAGTCCAATCCTATTTTGTTGGATTCAGATATCCCTATTTCGGATCTTCGGATCACCCCTACCCGATCTGAAAGGATTCGATCCGATATATGCACACACACACAAACACACATATATGTTATTTATATTGCATTTTTGTAATTTTTTATAAAGAACATGTGTGTATACATATGAGAAAAATAATTGAAAATACTTTTATTTTTATTTATTTAAATTGTTATATTTTTCTTTTAATAATTTATTATTATTTTTTAAATGAAGTCGGATCGGATCATATTCGGATATCTGACATCCTAATCGGATTCGAATTCGAATAGTATTTATGAGATTCTATTGAATATATAGTGTATCGGATCATATTCAGATATACCCTAATTCAAATTTGATCCAATCCATTTTCATCCCTACTTAGAACCTACAAGGTATCTTGTAGGTTCCAGGTTCTGCCATGGAACTGAAACAAACTAATCGATGCTCACCCCTATATGAACATATATATCCAATTATAGATGAAATAGAATTAAGGTCACCCTTGATGGGATTGAATTTGAATTTGCAACCCTAATTGGAAGCGTCCATTTAGACCTCCTTGACTTTGAGAAAGGGATGGAAATGGGGTAGGTTGGGGAGGGTTTTGTAAAATTCTTGACCATCCCCACCTCCCTAAACTTGCAATGGGTTGGAGTTTTATAATCTAAACCTTCATCGCACATGAAAATGTAAAACCTTCCCTAACCCTATTCTTCCTGCATTTTAGGGTGGGGATCAGGTTGAAAATCCACATCTAATTTATTATTATATATAAACAATAAATAAGTAAAATA